>CM059835.1:13835537-14230579 GCA_030444775.1 Atalantia buxifolia | reverse complement strand
TTTCTCTTGCCATCTTTATGAGTTTTCGTGTAAATTTTTCCTGAGTATTATTTTCCAATAATAGTTTGGGTGTCATTTTTTAGAATAACTTTTTTATTTAAAGATTGACACATAGTATGATTTAGTGCCTTTTGGAAGATGGGCACCAGCCATGAAAAGCTAACAATTAAATTCTTTTCTTTTGTTCTAATCTCAAATATTGTTAAACGTCATGCCAAATTGAAATCCAATCAACAAATATTCCAATCAAATGCCACAACAAGATGTATTGAATTTACAAAGATTATGAACCAAGGATAAAAGAGAAAAAAACAAAATCAGAGCTAGTTTGTAACAAGTGATAGTAGAGAAAGAATTGGAATTTACAAATATTAAGAATCCATAGACAAAAGAGAAAAAATGAGCTTAGTTTGTAAGAAGTGATAGCAGAGAAAAGAACAACGCAACTGTGAGATGGAGAAGAAAACAAAAGATGGAGACTTAATATTTTAAATTTTGAAAAGATCAGTTAATTTTAGAAATGTGGTGTGTATACACATAATTAATGGATTTAGACAACTACATTACATTAATTAAATGCAACTTACAAAATTAAACAAAGATTTTAAAATTTGTGTAATTGGTGTTGTTGCCTCTTTAAGGAGGGCAGCAGGCTAGATGAATTCATCATACATCCCCACTGATCATTTTGCGAATACAACAAAAAGTGATACCATCTCTAACAAAAGGGCTAGTTTTTTTTTTTAAACATAAACAAACAGAAATAATACATTCAATAAGCTATTCCTAGATTGCAATATAATAGTCCTTTAAATAAATAATTATTTTCTTATTTTTATTTTTTTAAGATATATTGGATACGTTACACAACTGCAAAACTCTCTAAGCCTGCTGCACTAAACAGAGATACTTTCAATCACTTTCCACTTATCAGAGCACAAATGCATTAATGAACCTATTCATGTGTGGCACACTGAATGCCTACTAACAGTAGTGGGCCCTATAAAGAGCCTCTCAATGACACATGCACTAGATCAAAACTCCTTAAATTAATAATGCCAGTTATTAATAATATCCCAACAAACAATTTACAATTTGGCCATATTAGACATGGCGATTTAGGCAATAATCCAATTTGAACACTATAAATCTTCAGATGTGATAAGTGCATGCAACCATAGCTAGAGCTGTATATATAAACGATAAAATAATGCATTCAAAATTCATTTTAAACCATCGTAGAATATCTAATACAAAGCTTTGTTAAGATCTTCTGAAAATGCACGACGGAAAACGAGTCAGAATTTGTTTACCTGAGTCAATCCGCCTGCAATTCTTTGAGGGTGACGAGGTTGATCGACATCCCTACTAGAGGGACTCTAATCACGTGGCCGATACCACGACACCTCAGACGCCTGAGCTGTCATCGCAAGATGTTTATCAGAGGAGGAGGAGGCTGCGACAGGAAAGTTCGTGCCGAGATAAGGGACCCAAGAACAAGAATGGGGCACGAGTTTATTGGGACATATGATCTGCCCGAGACGCCGCAGATTAGGGCTTATGATCGGAGCAGCCAGGCTTCACGGCCGAAAAGCCAAGCTTAACTTTCACCAATAATTTTTGATATTGAGGCTAACAGAGTTCAACACAATAAAAAGCCTTTCTTCTTTCGTCATCATCGGCTTGTCTGAGCTTCCGGAAGCCAAGCGACGCCCACGCAGCAGCCGATTTGAAAATGACAAAGATTCTCTAATACATATTCTGATCTTATTTTATTTTCTTTTCTTTTATAGAACGTTTAAAATGTATATCTTATTAATGAATAAATGGTTAAGATTAACTTTTAATTTTTTCCTCATTAAATAATTAAACTAATTAGCATCTATATTATATTCTTGTTGATTATTAATATTGATAAATAATAGTGATATGATTTTCTTGTATAAAAAATTTATTATATTTTTAATAATTTTATCAAAATTATTATTTAAAATTTATATTTACTCTGTGATATTCTGATCCTATTTTATTTCTTTTTCCATAATGTTTAAAATGTATATTTTATTAATGAATAAACGGTCAAGACTAACTTCTCAATTTTTTTCCTCACTAAATATTCAAAAGAGAATCTTGGTCAATGATGAATCACATAAAGTCGGTATGTTGCACAGATATGTCTGTTTGATTCTTTCAACCATTGGAGATCTCTCGGTGACAACTATACTAATTTGGATTGATAGATGAAATTCTGGCTGGTAAATCTACCAGTTACTGACATAAGTACAGCCAATTCTATAAAGTCATATGACTTAATTAATCACTAAGTAGAATGTGGCAAAAACGCAGCCCTCATACAGATTATTGTTTGATGGTGAAATAATGAGAAAAATAACCATTTGGGCAAGAATATTTTATGGTGAAACACAGATATCTATCACATCAATTAATGTATATTTATGAATACTAGACTTTTAACATTTTTATGAACCATTTGAACTTTGAAGTAACTTCCTAAGATAAGGATTCTGGATCTTGTACACATTAGTCACGACATCACAAGTGTTGCAAACACGACCATTTTGTGAAGTTTATAATATACTTTTATAAGAATTTGGGAGACAAATAATATTTTGCACTGTCACAATAAAATTACTTCTTACGTAAACAAAATAATCGAACTCTACATGTATTTTAAAAAAATAAAAAAATAGGAGTAGATAAAGTCAAGTTAAAAGTTTTCTTTTATTTTTTAAAATTTTAAATTCGGATGGCTAGTTTTTTTTTTATTTTAAAAAAATTGTTTGAAAAGTATTGATTAAGTTCGCGAAGACCAGAAGCGCATTCAGGGGTTTTTAAAAATTCCTTGTGGGCAGCTTAGTGGCGATGCGGTTTTTCTCCTGTGAGGAGAGTTGGCGTCCGCCGAATATTTGAGAGGGTTAAAAATCGATTCTTACTTCATCAATCATGTAACGGCTTCAAGATATATGTATGATCAGTAAATATCATGAAGACAGTCTCTTAAAAAAAAAAAAAAGTTACGGGCACCAAATTCACAAGTAGTTAGAGATCACACGGTACGGCATGTTTTGAACTAGTATCAAAACTCCAGGAAATAAGGTTACTCTTGTGAACTAAACGCCAATGCCATGAAATATTCAATTTCATGAGAATATGTTGTATTTGGTTTATGCCAATGGACCAACGACAATATGATAATATGATAATATTCTCGTCATGTAGCAACCATAGTTGTTGACGCAAAAATTTAGCTTATCATAAAGAAACTGATTTTGTATTTGGGTCTTTATGGCCATTTTCTCCTTGAGATGAGGATCTCAAATCACATGCTTCTTTTGTAATCAATAACTTTGTAAAAAGAAATCAGTAAGTCAAAAGGTGTCGGCATTGTAGTGATAACTTCCGACAATCAAATCAATCATTTTAGTTCAATTTCTAAAGTAAAATGGACCACATTTTTGTACCTTTTTTTGATATTCCTTCAAATGGATGGAGCTTGGCCCATATTAGGCAACTTTTAGACTTGAGTTGGATGATTATCTTAACATATGGCATTCTCCTAGTGACCAGTGGCAACAAGATTCATGGATGAAGTTTTGAAGACACGTATCAATGTGTATCAATATTTGTTCATGACAAGTGACATGGAGCAAAGATCCTCTTCTAGACTTCTCCGTGCCTTCTCTACCTTCATAAGATTATAATTATATGCCTCAGCAACAGCAATAGCTAGTGCAAGAAGTGAAACGGTAGCAGCAACACTAATTTAGTTCATCGAATTGTTGATTGCTAGCCAACCACGCGGCTGGCAGTTTCTAATGACTGCGCCAGAACCCAGCTAGAGCTCATTGGTTGTGCCAATGGACCAAGAGCCTTAGGTTTACATTTGAAATTTTTTTTTTAAATATAAGATTTGATCTCAGCCATGTAACAAGATAGGAAGTGCCACATATCTTTAAATCTGACAAAGAATAGGTGGGGCAAGAAGAAAAAGAAGCCCAGAAGATGTCCCTTGGATACTTGTCTTATATGATTCTTGGGCCATTATGTTCTGCATTGAACTTTAACGGGTCTGGGCTTGATTTGTACCCTTGTGATAGTTCTCCTTTCCTTTTTCTTTGCAGTTGCCACCCTTTAGTATATGGAGAATCCATCCCACGATGACGACGACATTCTTGTATGGCTTCTTCGCCTATAGGCATGTAAAGAATGGCCCTATGGCTATTTTCGTATGCTATGAACCTTTCTTCACCTTTCTATGATCTCCTACTATTTTTCTAAAACGAGTTTTCACATGATTTCTTTTTTTTTAATGTTTTTGTGCACTAAATCTGCAACGCATAGCTTTATGGTGAACAATTCTTTTAAGGATAATCTGCAAGTGGCCGAAGTTGATCTCCACTTGCGATTGCCATCATTACCCTATAATTAATTAATATTACTGGTAAATTACACTGCATTTGCCGCAAATTACACTGCATTAGGACTTTATTTCTTAAAAATAAAATAATTAAGTCAATAAAATTAAATAAAATCTTACCAAGGGCCTGGGCACGGTCACAGCCATAATAACAATTAGTAACCCATACCCATTTTTAAACATCTTACAATAAACGCGTCAAGTTTACGAAGGGAAAAAAATTAATGAGGTTCCCACGGGAGCAAAAGGAAAGTGGTATAAAACGGGCCAGTTGGTGTCCCAAAAGTAGAAAAATGAACAGAAGGAAAGCAACAAGGCTACATTGAGAAAACTGACAATAAAATGACTCAAGCACCTTGTTTTGATCATGTATAATGCAATAATGTATGTATAACTTCTCTCACGTAACCTGAAATGAGACAGCTAATAAGTAAAAAGATTTGTGTGAAAGGAGAATTGCAAAAGAGATGGGAAACACTCTGCAAAAGCCAAATGAAAGCCTAGAAAAGAAAGGAGGAGAAGAAGAAGAAGAAGGCAATGGAAGCAGCTTCACTTGTGAGATTTGCATAGAACCAGTGGCAGCAAACAAGAAATTCAAGAACAAAAACCTCTGTACTCACCCTTTCTGTCAAGAATGCATAGCTAAATACATCCAAGTGAAGGTCCAAGACGACAACACAGCCAAGATTGAATGCCCTGGATTATACTGTAAGCATAATTTAGACACATTTTCTTGCAAACCCATAATCCCGGCGAGTCTCTTTTCAAAATGGTGTGATGTTCTCTGTGAGGATTATGTTCTAGGGTTTGAGAGATGCTACTGCCCCAACTCAAATTGCAAGGCTTTGGTGGTAATTGAGTGTGAGACGAATGGAAAGTTGACGAAAGCTCAGTGCCCCAGTTGTAAGCAATGGTTCTGTTTCCAGTGCAAGTTGAAATGGCACGCTGGGTACCGATGTGAAGAAAGTAGAAACTCGCGGGATCGCAGTGATATTATGTTTTTCCAGCTTGTGGAGAGGATGAATTGGGCTAGGTGTCCTGGTTGCGGCCACTGTGTCGAACGAGTGAACGGATGTTCTTCTGTTCTATGCAGGCTTGTTTATTTCTCCTTCTTCTCCTTGTTATTGATGTACAATTTGAGAACCTAAATTTTTCGGGATCAAAATTGCTTTCTTTTTCTTTTTTTTTTTCAGATGTAAGACTAGATTTTGCTATAGATGTGGGAGAAAGCTTCCGATTGGATGTTCTTGCCAAAGAGGATCTTCATATGACTGCAGGATAACAATTTTAATCATTGTAATGACTGTAGTAGGTCTTGGAGGGATGATATTACTGGGTAAGTATGGAAAAGAAGATGATATTACTGGGTAAGTATCAAAAAGTTCTTTGCTTCAATTTTTTTTTTTTTTTTGGGTGATTGCTATTGTTTGAGATTGGAGAATAGGGCCATAGTGGCTACATGAATGTTTGATCCTATCAGAATGTTAATCATTATTAATCATACTGTCTGTAAGGCTCAAATGTAAATCTGTTATGAAGCTGAAAAGTAATCTGCCAAACTGGAACAATAGTTGGCTTCTAGAAGACCAGCTCATATTGCCATGTCAGCAAGAGTGGGAACTTATCATGGCTTCTAACAATAAAGATTAACAACAAACTTGCAGACCTTAAGTTCAACAACCATATGTAAGTACATAATGTGTTTCATTTTATTGCAGGTAGACAGCATAATAAGACTCATCCAGATCAAAGCGGAGCTTCTTATTGTTGTGAGTAAATGAACTATTTACCTTACACTGTTGTTGCACACAAAGTTTAGTAACTGATTGTTCCATTATTCGACTACAAAGCTTAGTCTGTCAATCAGAGTTTCTATTCATGTGCTGAATTTCGATATTCAATGTGTTTATATGATTTTCTCTCAAGATTTGGCAGGATTTCCATATTATGTTGGAAAATGTTGTTGAACTATAAACAGATATAAACTTTAATTATAATATTACAATTAGCTTATGGTGCTCTGCAGGCGTATGTTGATTATTTCTGCTGTGTATGAATTCACTTTGCTTGAGTATCTGCTTAGCCCACTCTTATGTATAACTAGCTTGAGTATCAAAATCATCTGTGGTAGCTATATCTGTTCGGTGTATGGGTATGAGCACATTCAACTTACATATGAACAGCATATAATATTGTTTTACTCGGTCATTAATTATTTTTGTTGTTTACGACTGGCTGAAAATGCTCTTTTTAGTTCCATGGATACTCAAATACTCATCTTGTACAACAGACTTTCTATGCTCTACTTATGCATTGAGATTCTAATTGAAAGCATTATAGATTTTATTCTCTTTCTTCATTGCTATATTTCCTTTTTCCTTTCTTTCCTACTACTAATAGATTGATCTGGAAAATATGTTATGAAATAATGTTAAGAATCCACTCACTGAGTTATATATTGTACTCATTTTTGTCAGTTTTCTTGTTCCTCTTTTGCAGGCAATCATTACGTTACTTATTGTGAGATTCAGCCACGCTATGTTCTCATGAACATAATCTATCCAAATAGCCACTTGTCAACTTTCTAAGTACATGTACAGTTGTGATACCTTGATCCTAATGGAGTGAACCCTAGCTTTACCTCAAAAATTAGACCATAAAATCAGCTTTAATAAAGAAATGATCATGAGTCTACTGGCTTAGCAGGTGATTAGAAGCTTGTGCAAGAAGGAAATGGATCATGCCCTTGAACCTTGATCATGAGTTTTTTAATTTATTTCACAGTTTCTCCTTTTTCCATTATATTTTTAAACCCCGAGGCCAGTTTCTATATTCTTCTGGTTTTGTTGTGCCCATTAGTTGAACGGAGAACAGAATAACTTGCTTAAGAGTCTCTCACAATTAAAGGATAACAGCATAAATCTTACAGAGGCAAAGCTTTTAGCTGGAGCAAATAAGGTATAAACAGAACAAGTCCTCTGTTTTCCATGAGACAGTCATTTTGTCCAACAGTGAACTCATCCACAAATCGGCAATATTGAGAAATCTAACGAATCAATCAATTTGACGTTAATAAGCTATTGTGTACACATGAATTTGGCGTATTCAATTCCAAAATTTGAATACCAGATACAAAAAAGAAACTAACATAAAACCCTAGATCTCTACTAAATACAGTTGAAAAATTTTAGCCGCTACAAAACGCCATGTCTACACAAACTAATCAGCAGGCCGAAATTACCGTGAAAAATTACTTAATAAATTCAAATTTTCTTCTCCCCAAAAGACCCAGAAGCGAAAAGCATGAAATTCCCATACAAGAAACTAGGGTTAACACCTTTCTTGAAAACTTGAAGCTCTTCCAGAGTCTAATACTAGTGGCAACCAAAACGGCGTCGTCTGGGCGCATAACCGACCTTCTTCACGGCAATACCTGGCCATTCCTGCCGACGTCGTTTTGGAGAATGATAACCGACCTTCGTCACGGGAATGTGATCCGGCCGCTCCTCCCGACGTCGTTTGGGGGCGCAACTGACCACCTTCTCGACAACAACGTCAGGTTCAGGTTTCTTGATACGAAATGCGGGCTGTACCCGTACTTGTTCATCTTCTTCTTCGGGAGAGGAGCACGTGGGGGGAGGGAAACCGGCACGCGCGTGATAAGCAACACGGGACTGGGGTTCGCTGAGAATCTCCCAGGCGGTGGTGATGAGGCCGTACGCTTCTGGAGCTGCGGCAGAGCAGTGAACGTCGGGGTGGATTTTCTTGGCGAGTTGGACGTAAGTGTGAGTGATCATCTTGTAAGATCTCCAGAGTCTCTCTTTGATGTCCAAGACGGCATACCAATCAATCTCTCCGGTGGGTGTCTTCCGCTTGGCGACCGCCCAATGAACCCGGTACGCTTCCAGGTACCGTTCGAGCGACGGGTAAAACGGGTCGACGATCTTGGCAGAGATTGCCCACTTGTATGCCGCTGTATAATTGCGATTTGCAAACTCTCCTTCCGCAGTTTCGATCATTATTTCAGTCATGGTGAAAGAGAAGCGAGAAAGATACTTCTCAGTAACTGAGTAAACTAGGGAACAAAACTGGATTATGAAAATTCCTTGACGCACAAGGAATCCGGCTCGTATATATAGGGAATAGTCCAGACGAAACCGCGGGAAGAAAATAACGGTAAGTTATTAAAAAAAAAAAAGAAAAGGAAAAAGAAATTCTTGGCTGAGTCCGTATTATTTTTAGTAAAGAGTTCGGAGGATTTGTAAACTAAATCAATTTAAGTCCTTTGTAATACAAATTTATGCCACTCAAATCCTTAATTTAATTATAATTAAAAGAGGGTCAAAATATTAACCTTAAAAGGACAACTATACCCCTATATATAGTATTGGTGATGTGAAAAACTCAACTTAAATTTTAAACAGAAAGTATTGCATTAAAAAAATTATACATATATTCGGTTAAAAAAATTATTATATCAAGTTCAGCGTAATACATATAAATATAGAAAATAAAAAGGAAAAATAAATCAAATAAAATAGAAGAAAGTAGCCACTATGGTGAATTCAGCTTAGTACATATGAATATTACTACTCAGAACAACACATACAATTCAATTTTACATGAATAGAGAAGCAAATGCACTGGCCGCATTCTTATGAATACAAAGATACTAATTGATCATCATAAAATATAATATAAATGCAACAACTGACGGAAAACATTAGTTAGTTTAAATCAAAATATTAGTTAGTTTAAACTATTGTCACCTATTAAAAAATTAGAATAAGGAGGTGCTCAATTATTTTTTTACTAGAATACCCTCAGTATAATTAACTCTTTCATTATATAAATTGAATTTAGGATGACATAAATTTGAATTTGAAAGGATAAGTTATAATTTGAAAGTATTTAATTGATTCCATGGTATAAACTTTTGGTCTCATAATTTTTCCCTACAAATAATTAGGACTCCGCTAAAAATTACCCAAAAAATAATATTTCTTTTAATTTAAGTTTTTGTCTTATTATTTTGACTTTAAGCCTTTTTAATATAATTGTCTATCCCTACCTAACAATAGAAGGGAAATTAAAGTTCTAATACCAGTTTTTTCTTAGTAACAAGACTCAAACCATTAGTTGTTTCTTTCATCCAATTTTTAATCCCGTCCAAGGCTATGTTATAAACTTGATTAGTTGTCGCTATTAGCGTTTACATCTTCACAATATTGCTTTCAATTTTGAATGTCAATATAAATTGTTTTTGGAGAAACTTATTTGAACCCGGAAAAAAAAATCTAAAATGTATTATATACATTATATTTAGTCATACATTACTAATTTTCATCTTGTCGATCACAAAATTTGTGAGAAACTTTATCACTCACATAAATTTCATTGTTTTTATGTCATTAAACATATAGTATAAATATAAAAATTATTTTTTCTAAACTTCTCCTGGCCACTTTTTTTATATATTTTATTGTTAACAATAAGTTGTACAACTCTTGAAATTTCAATTAAGTCTTTACAATAATTTTAAAATATTGGAAGAAAGTAATACAACAAGTGCTCACAAGTTTAGAAATAATTTTGACGTCGATTAGGGATCTGCGATCATGGTCATCGTGATTGGTTTTTAAATTGTTACTTAAAATTTATTCTTCAGCTGTTTATTTTTAGTTATTTGTATATTTCAATTATCGTGAATGATTGTTTACCACTGACATAAACTAGAAAACAAAGAAATGGAAGCAAAAACTAAGAAAGAAAGATAATTTTTAGACACTAAAGAAAAATTTTTTTAACTTTTTTGTGGACAAGGAATTTCTATTTATGTAGGATTGACGAATCTAAATGTGGGAAACTAAATGTGATTATTTTGGTAAAAGAAAAAAATTAGTTTTTTTTTTTAAATTTAAGCTTTAACTTCAAATGCTTCCTAAAAGGAAAAAAAGTTAATTGCTTGTAATTTTTATTAAAATCATTTATTAATTCATTCTTCTATCTAATGAATAAATGCCATATCACTCAGGAGATTATAAAAATTAGATAATTCTTGGCGAGTTTTACATTACTCATTTTTGTTGAATTATTTTAATAAAATGTAGTACAATAGCTATTCTTTCTTTATTTAAAATTTGGAAAATCAATTCATTTAAAATTTGAAAAATCAATAACTTAACTCTGCAGGTGGACAAAAGAAATTGTACTGTAAAACAATTAGTTACTAATTCTATATTGCCAATTTGCTGTGGATCAAAATGCTTGTTGCTAGGTATTAACTTGTTTAAGCTTTCTTTCTCTCATTACCTTATAGCTTTGTTCATGTTAAATTTTCTTGTAGAAATGAATAGGGATAAAATTAATGGAAAAGAAATAATTACAGTTATAAAAAGAATAATATGTTTGGTCATTTTAGATACTTAATTAAGATAGTAGAATGAATCAATTGATTAATAATAATAAAATCGATTAATATCATACACATAACTTTAAATTAATTAATGACACATTACTAAATACCCCAACTATATATCGAAACTAAATAATCATAGCATTGTTGTTATAAGAATCACATTTCTGACCCTCAAATCAAACGTACGCACTTAATTAATTGAACTCTTATTTTGACTACAACAAAATAAACTATCATTTGAGAATCACATTCTACAGACGTTGAGTAGTGATTAATTATTCTAAATATTGTGGTGGTTTAGTACAATAATTTTTGAAATCTTTATCAGGCATAAACCTGATTGAAAAATCAATAAAACGAACATTCATTCAGCAACAACTTAATAACACGCTACAGAAGTAAAATAGAGTATAATAGTGTATGATTATGTGCAACACGTTCTCCAGTAATACAATGATACAATATTAAAGTGGTATTGACAAGTAAATTTGACTACCTGACAAATGATGTTAGTAAATCATTACACGAATTAGTATAAAAATTTTGATAAATATTACTACTTGTGTCAAAAACTGCCGCTATACAAATTCATATTTCTGATGAGCATCATTAATCTTAAAAAGTTTGATCTTTTCTACCAGAGCTTTACCCTAAAAATCACTTTCCACTACTCCATTCTTTTGTTCAAAATGATATATTTTTACTTTCTGCTTGAAGAATACCTTTTGCCTTCACCTTTAAAGCAGTCAATGGACCACTAACAAAAGTGCTTTTCCAATCCTCTGTGGCTTGGATTGAAAGCAAATAAGCATCTCCAGGACATGTTAAGGGCGCCTATGGCTGCCTCTATAAACATACCTCCGAAGTTTTCACGCAACTTCAATATACTAACTTTTTTACACCCAAGGTAGTTGGAAACAGCAGACACAACACAAGTCTTCCAAACAGCTTAACAAAACCCAAAAACTCAAGGAAAAGTGAGATAACAAAAAGCTGGATAAAATAAAAAGAAAAATAGGAATAAAAAAACAAATGCGGAAAAATCTGCTGCTATACATGAAGAAGGCTTACACAAAATACACATGCAAATTCCCCAAACACTAGATTACCAAAAGCCCCCTTTTCCGAACTGACTCAACCCTCAACTAAAACTCTTCAGTACAATAGTGCACTGACAACAAAAATTGAAAAAATGGGAACCAGGACTTCCAACAAGCAGCCACGACAACCTGCATTACAGAATTACACGAAGATGTCATACATGGCATCCAGAAGAACAAAGAGGATTCCGCCATGCGAATAGCTTATGTTAACACTCAGTACAATGTTTCTTAACTGGCTAGAAAAATTTCACTTATGGAATAATGTATTAACATTTCATTGTATATTACTAGTTGTAACTTGTCAGAGAAGCAGGTTAAATTCTAACTGGACAGAAGCATGATCAACATTTCCTCGTGTGTAGCAATGCCTGGGTTGCATTTATGGTTTTTTAAAAAAAAAAAAAAAACCAGCACGTAAATTTGTTGGGCATAATTCTCTTCAGAACAAAATTACATTTTTCCCCTCCTATAAACAGTTTGCTGATCAGGTAAGAAAGTCTTTAATTTATGCTTTTATATACATCATTATTTTATGAGACTTAATGATTCGTTTACCATAAGTTATGAAAACAAAATAGAAAAAGCTCATATAAGAAAAAGCAGAGGCAATCGCATATACCAGGATTCTTTAATGTCTCTGATGTTGGTAAGGCAGGCAACGACATCTCTGCAAGATTAGAAGTAGGCATTAGGTCTCCAATGTAGAAGCAAGCAAATTTTTTCTACAGAATCTCCACTTCTAAGTTAAAATTAAGGGGGGAAAACATCCTCTCCAGATAGTTACCAGGAGCACAAAGAGACAAAGATGACGCTGAGGACGATGCAGGCCATGGAGCAGCAATGTTATCCGTCAAGTCACACGTGAAGCTGTAACCAGTTATATTGTCAAATACCACATCTGCCGGTAAGCTTCGAAGAAGACATCCTATATTCATAAAAACCCACATTTTACTTTTTCATTTTATAGGAAAATGGAGATCATTGATAATTAAGTGAGGATTGTAGCACTAGTAAACCAGCAGCCAATTTTAAAAATACAGAACACTTGTACAACAATAAAATAAAAATTTATAAACAAAATAATATACTAGTTTCATCTCCAGGAGCACAGAAAGCAACCATATTTATTTCCATCCAAAAATGCATATAGGAAAGCAATACCAACCTTCATCCTCCAGAGCAAACTTTAAATCCATGTTAATCAAATCAAAATCGGAATGCTTTACAGTACTTAGAACAAAAATGAAATGATGGGGTAGGCCAGTAATAAGTTTGCATAAATGCAAGGCACGTGTTCAGTCTCCATTTGCTTAAGTATTAAAAATGGGATAATCATCATCTCATGCTTAACTAAAATCAATTAATCTCAGATGTTATTAATGGGTAATGGCAGCATCACACTCCTCGTCTTTTAAAGTCTATTGACACGTTAACTAGGTAGCTCCAAGAACTAATTTGTATTATATTGTATACATATGTTATAATAAAAAAAATGTTTCGAGTTTAAATTCACCCTGTAATTAAAAAAGAAAATTCAACTCTAATTCAAAAAAATATTAAATTCAAACCTGGATCCAATGGAAAAAATTTTCCTTGATATTTGTCTATGGAGTATCCATTAATTAAATATCCATTATAAAATGCTGCTTACTTGAAATGCACAGAAATATTAGTTTCCATAAAAAATTATTTCCTACTATTCTGAAACACCAATTACAACTGTAGTACTCATTTCCTGAAGCTAAGAGTACAAAACTAAGGGAGATACGAGAAAAAGGACAAACCTTGTTGTCCATAAGCTGCTTCACCATCCAGTCACATATTGACAAAACGGAGAGAAAAAAGCATCTTAGATAATTAAAAGAATAATCAAGAGAAAAATTAATGAACAACACCTTTACATGAATATTTCACCTTGGATGCTAAAGTCTTTCAAGTCAACATCACAAAGCTCATAGATATTCGTCATGACCCCTTCTTTTCGCAACATAGACCCAAACACCGCAGCACAGATTATAGCTTGTTTATTTGTAATTAGCATTTGTTTCTGTACACCAGCAATGTAGGCATTCAATGAGCTACAGCATGAAGGACTGGGAGCGGCAAGCGTTACGGCATGCTTCAATTACTTCCAAGGGCTGCTTAAAATCCAAAGGGCAAACTGCACCACAATATTTGCTCCAGCATAAGCATAATAATTGAGATAAACAAATAGTTCACAGTAACTAGCAAACCCATATCACAGAAAAGACAATGTGATAGCACAATTGACTGACACGCAAGCATTTTTTTATTTCCCAGCATGGAACTTTGGTGTTAACATAGCTAGTTCTTGGCTGATATCGAAACCCAATTATACTCATGATTAGATGCATTTACCATCCGCTGTTCATAGACTTGACAACTAAAATTATATGCCTAGCTTTAGTTATTATAAATTAATACATTACATCAAATGAAAGCAAAAATGACTATCATGCATCTTTTAATCATAAAAACAGATGAAAGACATCTAAGATCATGGCCAGCAGGATTTAACTTTTACTTCGCCTGATATTTGCTTAACTGTTTGTAGAGAACACCTTGTTCAGCTTTGTTTCAATTTGCAAATCATTACATCATGGAAATGAAGACACTTAAACTAACTTTAGGCATGGCTACCACTTTTTTGAAACCCATGGCTAACAAAACCAACCATCAACGGATGTTGACATCATAATAATGCAAAAAGAATGAAACCTAAAATTGTGATCTTTTAGAAATATGTTTACGACATGACATTGGCAATAGAGGTGGATCTCAACATCAAGCTGGAAAATGAAGATGCCAAGACCCAAGTAGGGAGAAGTAAAGAGCGAACAGAAGCCCAAGTATGTAAGGCAATATATGTTCGCTACATTTCTAAATTAAATTATTTGACATGCACCAAATTATTTGCTAATAGAGGCAACTTAATGAAGAACAATTAGATGCAACAAGCAACTTCAATAATTCAATATCAATACTACATTTGGCAAAAAGCATGCAAGATAATTAAGCACTGTACCCTTATTAACTTTGCAGGCAGATAATATTCGAAATGCACTATTGGCGGCTTCTGCTGACAATTTCCTGGAAAGATACGAGTAAACAACCCCTTTACAATCATTAAGTGCATCAACTTGATCTGAGCCTCCGACAAAATTTTTATTCTCAGTAAGTTTCATTTGAGTTCCTGAAATCTGAAGAGCAGCCTCCATGATTGCAGGTTGGCAAATTGGTCTGCAACACTCTTTAAGGGCATCAACAGTGCTGCAGGCATCAAGTAATTTGCTCGTGTTTACTATTTTCTCAAAGCTAACAACATCCTTCACTGGACAAGACCCACCCGTGAGATTCAATGATGTTACTGAGCAAAGTGTAGGAATTGTATGGTTGGCCCTCTGCTAGCTAATATGCTAATGATATCTGAAAAACAATCATTAGCAACTGCGTTTTGCAATACCAACTTATCAGATTTCATACTGTAGAAACCTTGGAATATGTGGAGTAAACTACCAAGCTGCGGACAACATATTACGTTTCCTACAAGTGGAGCCAAAGGTTGGGAACAATCTGATGCGGTTTTTGCATGATGCTTGACATGGCAGAGAAATTTACTGGGCATCTCCCAGTTAAATTTGGTTCGTATGTTGTAGGAAAAGTTGGATACATTGGAGGCAATGGTTCGCCGGCATACGGGTAAGGTGGAATTACAGCTGGGGATATTTCTATAGGTTCAAAAAGCCCAGTACTAGGTGGATTGGCAAGCTCAGAAGTGGAAGAAACATGACTAGGCTCAAGCACATTATGTAGTGCCACTACATCTTGGAAACTAAACAACCAGGCGATGAATAACAAAAATGCATGGCACATGGAACCTACAATCAGATACAAGACATTCAATCAGCATCCACCAATGTAATCCACTGTGTTATAAAAGTAATGCAAAGACTATAAAAGACAATAAATAACCACAACCAACAGATGGCAAGTAAATAAAAAACTTCTAATATCTTACCCTTTAGCTGACTAACAGTCCGAAAACAGTCCATAGCCCCACTAGCCCTCTGGCACCATTTAGTTTACAAAAGATAATCCTACCGTAGTTGATTATCTGTGCAATATTCAATTCACAGCAACTACTGTACCATCTTCAAGGATTAGGACTAATGTAAAAAAAAAAAAAAACATAACTACAATATAGGAAAACAATGAATAATAAGGCAAACAATTGAAAAAAAAAATTCTTCAAGTTAAAGAATCTAAAATAAACAAGACATATCAAAGTAGCTGCTGCCCTCACAGCTTTATCAAACTATACAGAATTTTATGCCCTGAGCTTTGCAGACAAACAACCTCAAGATCAAACAAGTTGATATTAACAAGGGAGCTATACAAGGGTGAAAAGAAATCATTCTCTGGATCATTTCATAAAATATTCAGAGCCAACCTACACCATGAGAAACTAAAACTTGTGTTTTCAATTACAAAAACACGCACAAAATATACCACAAGATACAATAGGTCACTGAGATGAAACCAATAAAACCTCTGATCTAAGAATAGTTTCAAATCTAATCACTCTTGCCGAAAACCAATCAAGGGAAAAAGCAGATTTTATGGCAACCCAAGCTGACCTTAACGGATTTAGTCAACCATCTTGTAGATTTTGATGTCAAATGGTCAGGCAGTGGATAAAGGAAATGACTGATCTTTACTTTAGCTTCTTTAGTGAAGCATAATATCTCAACAAAGCAGAAAATTTCCGTAATAATAATATTTTCTCCTCATTTTCACACTATTTCTCAGCTACCCATCTAGTACAGAAACATTTTTCCTACAAGAAGTGGGAATAAAATAGCTAACTCAACTAAGCCAAATAATCAAATTGAGTTGAATCAAGCAAATTTTTCCCCAAAATCGCTAGTTTAACACTCAAAGCTACAACTTTCTCTTCATTTTCCTACAACCTCTCGGCTACCAAACAAGTAAATAAACATTTCCTGAAGTAAATCAAGACCAAAACGCCAAACTCAACTGAACACAATCAAGCAAAATACCTTAAAAAAATTTATCCTTTACCTCAAAAAATTTAAAATTTCCTTCATTTTCCCATTTTTTCTTACCCACCAAGCAAAACAGGATAAAAAACAAAAAAGAAAATAGAATATACCCAAAGATGATATTGCACCCATATAACCTTCCACATTTCACAAAGATAGAGTGAAATTTCAAGCTCTGAAGCTCAAATGCACATAACCGCCTCCTTTTAGGGGTCGATCGGAGGATGATGAATGATCAGAAACCCTAATTTGGGAGCTGCAGCTCAGTGAGTGAAAGTGTGTTATGGTGATGTTATAAAGGCGTGGTGGATAAAGTGAAGAAAGGAAGGTACTATTAGCTTTACCTTTTCTAGACTTGACCCGGAATCTTCCGGATTTGGTTCTTCTTGCTTTTACTTGTTTTGGGTGGATGGCCCGTTTGCTTTTTGGGTCCGCTCCCAATAAAAATATTACAATGTCAACTATCAGCAACATCCCTTATGATTAGACAAATTACGGAAAACTTCACTGTATTTCATCTAAAATTGCGGGAGTTGGATTTAATGCCTTTGTGTGCGATGAAAATGATAATATGTTAAATGATTTAATATAAAAAATTAAGAAAGTGAAATTTAAAAAGTTACAAATTTACAAAGATAATAGATCAATTTAGAATGTGGTACATAAAATTTTGTAAGAATGACTTGAGGTACATACAATATGTGTCATTTAAATGTGTTGTGAGATTAATTTACCGATAATTATTAACTAAAAGAAATATATATATATATATATATATATGGTTAGATCATTATCTATTAACAGATAATAATAGATTGATTGGGGGAGAAGAGAAGATACAATGTAAGACAGAGATCCTCTCTTTACTTCGAGGAATGTACAAATTTTATTAGGCTTTAGCAATCTTGGCAGAGCTATTAAAGAACTACCTTTTCCAATCAACAATATTACACTAACCATAGTCGTTTTCGTAAATAATTCAACTATGACCCCTTTAAAACTTCTACTTCTAAAGATTGTAATGGTAAGTGTTCTACGAAACCTTACAAAAACATTTAGATTGATTGGGGTAAACAAGAATTAAAGATTATTGATTGAAATAGGAAAAGGATCTCGGACGATAGTGGTTTCAAGAGAATTAAAGATTGGTTGATTTTAATAGACAACTATAAAAGGCTATTACCAAATTGTTTTAATCAAATTTAAACAATACAGACTTTAAACAACCAAAACATTCAAAATAAATTTACCAAGTAGAGGACGTGGCGTTGTCCATCCAGATCGATGCAGAACTTAATCTGCCTTTGAGATAATTTCTCAGAGCGTTAATCTGACTTAGAACAGATTTGCCCTTATCTCGCACGTTCTGGTTTCCAGCCTATATACCTTTCTTTAATTATTTTCAATCAATAATTTTATTAGGGATTTAGCAATCTTGTTTACCACAAGGTTTCAAAACAGAAATATTAGATCTGGATCCCAGAACTAATATTTAGATTGATTGCGGGGAGAAGAGAAGATACAACAGAAGACAGAGATCCGGTCTCTTTGCTTCTGAGGAATGTACAGATTTTATGAGCAGATCTGATATGGAAGATCAGATCCCCGAACATGCATAAACTTTAAATAAATTGCATAAAAGTAAAGTGCATAAATTTAAATTGCTTTGAATGTAAATTGCTGAAATTTAAAATGCATAAATTTAAATTGCGGAAAATTAAAATTAATTACAAACTTTAATTGCTTTAAAGAAAAATTACAAATTAAATGCTTACATTAAATTGAAAGCTTTAGAGAGAAGTTTTTAAAAAGAAAAATTAAAAAGACAGGTTTTGAAGTTAATCCTTAGTCCGAAAACTATTAGATCTCTTCAAGTCTTTCTCCAGATTTCCTTGAGAAAAGAGAGAGAGAGATTTGAGAAAATAGAGAGAGAAGTAAAGAAGAGAGAGAGAAAGGGAGAGGTAAAGAATGCCGAGTCTAAGTCTTTGGCCATTCTTATATACAAAATTTTTGAAATCGTAGCTTTAAAGCTATGGCGGTGTGTAGCTTTTAAACTGCATTCATTGTAGCGGAGTTTTAAGTGCCTGATAAACTCGGAAATTGGCACTTTGTTGCTCTATACGACGTCTTTTCAGTAGCTTTATACGGAGGAAATACAAAATACAGAATCGGGTGAAGAGACATGTGCGCTCTCACTTGTGTCCGCAGAGGACCACCCGATGCGTAAAATTACAAACATAAAGAAATTAACTTTTTTTTTTTTTAAGTAAATAACTTATTTACATTGCTTTATAGAGACAATAATCCGGCAGTCATCTTCATTGTCGTCTCCAAGGGAGATGATCGGTTGCATTCTTCATCATCGGATTGAGCTTTGTATAGATGGTTCGAACCAGGAGGCAAGAAGTCGCTCCATGACTTTGAAATACTCTTCTTGTTTTGGCACTGCAAGAAGAGATTGGGCTTTGGACTTTTGGGTGAGGAAGGTTCCTTGGGCTCTAACATCTTTAATAGTTGGGGCAAGGAGACCTTTGGCAGAAAGCCAGTTTTGGATTAGGTTTGTGGTCAATTTAGTTTGTTCATCAAATTTGTTCCACCATTTAACTTTGAAAGTTCTTTGAAGGATTAATTGGGAATCATGAGTGTGGTATCTGAGGTTCCACATCCATACCCAAGGTAGGAAGAAATTTGTACAAAAACAGAGAAAAGGGGGGAATCTTTTCTCAGACTCAGAGGTTTGTAATGGGCTTTAAAAAGGTTTAAACATTGGATGGCATTTGGAGTTAGGATATCTGGTATTGGGCCAAAATAGTTCCACCACTGTTGGAACCAATTTGGAAGGCTTTGCACGATTATTTTGGAATTGAAGAAAAATAACCATGAGTGAGATTTTTTGGTTTTGAAAAAGAATGTGTTAAACCAGGCTTGTTGATAATCCCGGTAGGAATAAGTCAAACAATGTAGCAGATACATTTGAAAATTGGCGGGAATCTTTTTGATGGTGGAGGTGGTCATTCCTTTGCTTTGGGCTCAAGACATTTAAAATGGTAGCAAAGAGAGTAAGCAGGTTCTTTATGGGTTTCACTGAGAAAGAAATGTTTAAATTTTACTGACTCAGTGGCTTCAAGAATGGATTCATAGTAGGCTTGAGGCTTTGTTAAATCCCATGGTTTAAAAAATCATCCAGGGGGGAAAAATTTTGAAATTGTTTGAAATGGGTTAGAATGGTAAAATCCTTCTTCCACAGTCAAAATGTTTTGGAAGTAGGTTTTATCAAACCAATCCGAGGTTTTCTTTGAAAGCTTTGATTGTGAAAGAACAATCTGGGAGGATGAACTTTCACTAGAAAGAACAACTTTTTGAGAAGAGGGTTTTGTAGTAATTTCTTTAGAAATAGGTTTTTCTTTTGGAGAAATTTGGCTTTGTGAAAAACTTTGTAGAGCAAGTAAAAATCGGGAATTAGAAATGGATTTTACCCATTCATTTACCTGATCCTGAGAGGCAAGGGCTTTAACTCTTGATTCATCATCTTCAATCGTGTCGATCCAAGATCTGATCGGCATGGCTAATGATAATAATTTTGCTTTAGGGGGAGAAGAGGCTTTGGAAGGTGTCTGAGGACACGAAGTCTTTGGCGATCCTTTTCCTTTATCTTTTGTCTTTTTGGGAGGCATTATTTGTTTTGAAGAAACTCCTGGTTAGAAAATCAAGGAGTGAATTTGTATCGCTTTAATAAATTCAATATCAAAATCAAAAATGCTCAAAATAGCTTGCCATCGCAAAAATCTTTTGATGCAATGTTTTGAACATCTTTTCTAAAACATGTTTTTGACTTTTACAATCTATTCTAAGTAAAAATTTTTGATTTAATAAATCACTTTGAAATTTAGATATGCACAAAACAATGGATAAAATTTCTTTTTTAATAGTAGAATAGTTTTTTCGGCATTCATTCCAACGAATGTTAGAAACATATGTACTACTTGTTCTTTATTGTTATCTACTTGCTTTAGTATGCCACCGTAACCTAAATCGATGCATCGGTCTCAACAATTTTAGGTAACGTGGGATTGCGAGAAATAAACATGGAATATTTTTAACAATGCTTTTATCTTTTACAACGCAAAGATGATTTTCGACCATGCAACAAGGTTCTTTTTAACCTATCATGCAATGGTTTTGCTATTCTGTTGATATTAAAGTAAATTAAGAACATAATTTAAGCTTCCTAAAAATCTTTGTAATTGACTTTTGTCAAGAATTTTATCGGGAATTTATTCAGAAAAGTAAGGGATCTTTCAATAGGAGTGATAGTTCCTTTGATATATAATGGCCAAGAAATCGGATTTTAGTTTGGAATAGGAAATTTTTGAACTAAAAATGGCTAGGCCTGCTTTTCTAGTTGCAAAATAAAAAGTCTTTAAACGCTTAAAATGTTGGTCTATTGATTGGAAAAAGATCAATACATCATCAATATAAACAATGCAAAATTCGGTGAAAGAATTATAAATGTCATCGTCATAATTCTTTGAAATTACGAAGTGCATTTTTCAAACCAAAAAGGCATTCTTGTCCATTCATATGGTAGAATGGAATAGTGAAAGCGATTTTAGAAGCGGTCTTTAGGATGAATTTGAATTTACTAAAATCCGACTTCATGTCAAATTTTAAAAATATGAATGCAGAGTGGAGTTTTGGAGTAAATTTTTTTATTAGATATGAGATACCTAATCCATTTTAATGCTTTATTGAGGGGTTTATAATTTATTATGAAACCCGTGAAATTGTGTCCTATTTCTTTAGCAATCTTCAATCATACTGCAGTTGTAAAAAAAAAAAAAAATATATATATATATATATATATATATATTTTGTCTATTTACATTTATAAACATGTGTTATCATCATTATTGTTCTTCTTTCACAATTTCACAGGTTTCATACTTAATCCATTTTTCTTTTTGACTTTGTTGTCAATTTGAAAGTACGAACATTTACTTTTTTAAAAGTCAAAAATACTTTTCGGTAGGTAAATAACCAAAGAGTAAAAGACAACAAAAATTTTGACTAAGATTCCATTACAAAAAAAAATTAGGTTTGCAATTGAACTATTTCTTGTACTTTGAACTTTGAAATTTATCTCCATAACTCCATAATTTAACGAATTTGTATAACGAAAACTTTGAACTACATTTTATTAATCTTAATTCTTATTCTTCATAATTTTAGGAATTATTGTAAATTTCTCCCAAAACTTACTAAAACTCATCTGTTCAAAGATAAAACTAGTGGCTTTATCTATATTTTCGGGTAAAATTACGAGACATCATTGCTCTTTACCGCTAGTCATTCACCCATTGAAAAAAAGATAGGATGTTGCTTTTGGCCTGCAGAAACGACGTCGCTTCAGTTGTTGGGTTTCCGTCTGGGGTTTTGGCCTAAACACCGAAACCCTGTTCTCTTTTCATAACCCAAAGCTCTTCTCCTTGATTTAGAACCCCTATGAAATGATTCGAGTGGCTGTTTTCAGCTGAACCGAATCAAGTGAACCACGCTTTGTTCAGGTTTGTGAGATTTTGAGTTCATTATTGTCCCCAAATGAAAACATTTTCATAGTTCTTGTGTTTTCTCTTTGCTTTAATTAGACCCCAGAATCGAATATACATAACATATATATATATATATATATATATATATATATATTGTGTTTTAAAATTAGCTTCAAGTAATGGGTTGTTTCCTTTGATTAGAGGATTGGTAGGGCTTTTTAATTATTTCTATTTATTTCAGTTTGGGTTTTTTTGGCCATCAGTGCTAACAAGAGACGTACAAATTTTATGTATCTTCGGGTCACATATTTTTGTTCTGTTTGTTTCCGAGAAAATTAATGAAACCCGGTTGAATGAATAGATTGATTTAAGGAGTGACATGAGACATGAGTTGTAGTTGCTAAAAGTGAAATTATTTTGGTTTCAGGAATTTTTGTGCTTGTACTGTGGCATTGTAGAAAGAGATTGATTTTGCATCTGTCGATAGTACTGCAGATATGCAAAATCTTAGCCGTATATTATCTCGACTGTCATCTACTTCCCTTAGTACTGCCACAAGTGCAACAAGAGTTTTAAAGGAAAAAACCAGACCCTCCTTTGGAAATGACACGATAATTGCATCAAAGACTGGATTAGAGGTTAACTGGCTTACTGGATTCCGAGCATTTTCATCGAAATCTGGTGGTGGCAATGGTGCTAGAACTGAAGGGAGTAATGACTGGGGTGGATCATTTGTCCATAATGATTCTGATGATTTGGGTTGGGACTCGAGTTCATTGTGGTCAACCGGAATGACCAAGGAGCATTTTGATGGAGAGGCTGTGGGACATCGAACTGCTTCTAGTGATAGTGGAGAAGATACATATTATAAAGCTTCGTTGGTGGCTAATATGCAGGAAATTGAAGATAAGATAAAGGAACTGGAGATGGAAAACCGTAAGAGCAAGGCTTTTGTCGATGGATGGGGGTGATAGGATGCGTGAAATATGCACGTTGTTGAAGCAAGTACGGGAGCCTGGTGCACGAGGATCTTATCTCAAGGACTCAGAGAAGGCGGAGATGTATCGTCTTCACAAGCAGAATCCTGAGGTTTATACAGTGGAGAGGCTTGCTAAAGATTATAGGATTATGAGGCAGAGGGTGCATGCAATTCTGTGGCTTAAGGAGCTTGAGGAGGAAGAGGAGAAAAAGCTTGGCCATCCATTGGATGACTCTGTTGAGCTCCTTCTAGATACCTGTCCAGAGTGAGATTTTACAACTGATCTTTGTTTATTTTTAATAGCTAAGTGTTATATTATTCTACTATGGCCTTGAAACTTATTTTGGTATGTGATTATCCTACACATACATTGAGCAGAGCATGTTTCTTGAGCTATTGCTTGTTGGGTCATGGCTAGGAATTTACATTTATATTGGATCACATTTGTTTCAGAAGTAGTTTCTTCTACTATAATTCTACGGACATTTCCCATTCAGATAGAGGAACCAACCCATGTATATATGGAAAATTGTACTGTTATGTGTGAGTTATATGTTTGTGAATTTAGTTCATGATGATTTCTGTTATGTATTTGAATCATGATTGTCCTAGCTACATCATGGGTTCTCACTTTTATAAGGGTCCACAATATAAATTGTTTTTTATTCTCTCTTTTTTTTTATGGGTTATCTCTTCTAAATGGGGAATTTTTATTTTTATTTTTTCTGGTTCCCAAGGACAAAAGACAACTCTCATAATAGGTATATAGCTGTTTCATCTGTCATTTCAAACTGAAATGGGGCTCCTATAATATCTCCTGTGACAGGACGAGTGGTAGAAGATCTTATATTAATTCTCGTTACTGGTCATGAATGTCTGCTTAATGTTATAGATCTTCTGTTTGATATATATATATTTTTTTCAATCATAAGCCCACGTTAAGTTCATATCAAGTTCATCATAAGCCCACTTTAAGTTCAATCTCTTATAATATTTGTATGTATGTATTTCATAAATTGCCTGCCTTTTCTGAAACAGAGTGTGGTGATGATCCATGTTCAATATTAAGATTTCATAGTGCCTAACTAAATGGATTTATAACCTTGGCTTAGTGGTTTGTGAAGGGTGAATGGGGAGTGCTAGTGATCAAGATAATAGCAAATATAGGTATTGAGTGATCAATATGTTGTAAGTTGTGTTGGTGGTAGTTGCTTAAAATTCATTTTGATTTCTGACAACTTGTTGAATACTGTGTTCATATGGTGATAGGGTTTTGGTGTCTATGTTATAGGTGACATGCAAAAAATTGTAGTATAGAGTTTTTGCATGGAAATGCCAATCTTAAGGTATCAAACTGCCATTGTGCCTGTACACTATGGCAAACATCTGTTTATGTGGATGTGCTCATGTATTCGTATGTTTACATAAATAGTACATAAAGTTATTGATGCGCAGACCTACATCTGTGTATGTGATTGCATTTCTTGTATATATGTGTTTACAAAAAAGCAGATGTAGATGCATAAACTTATGTTTAGGTGTTGCAATTGTAAAATGTAAAGGAGATCTTTCTGGATTAAATTTTAACCCAACACTGAGAAACTGGCATTAGCTTACTTGTCTCTAAAGATCAACCTTATATTTCCTATGGTATCTTAAATCTTTTTTTATGCAGATTCTTTAATTCCCATGACCGAGAATTTCACGTGGCATCCCTTCCATACAAACCTGACTTCAAGGTTATGCCTGAAGGTTGGGATGGTACTATCAAAGATCTGGATGAAGTTCATTATGAGATCTCGAAGAAAGAGGATGAAATGCTTTATCAAGAATTTGTTCAGAGGATGAATTTCAATAAAATGAAAGTAAGTATTAAGTCCTCTCTGCCTTTGGTTTCTGAAGGGGAGGTGATAATTAGCATTGATGATGTTTTCTTTTGATTCCAATAATCTGTAATGCTAATTTTTTGTTAGGATATTTTTACATTAATCATTTGTGTTGGGATTTATATTTTTTAGTATCCTTCCTGTGGTTATTGTTGCGGTTACTGCTTTTGTCAGGGCTATCTTGTTGGTGTTCTCTCACGCATGTTTGCATGTAGTTTTGGGTGAATTTTACTTTGTATTCAAGAAAGAGTTTTTATGGGCAGAAAATGTATAGGAATTGGATGGATGAGATGAGACTGGAGTGAAATGGTTCCCTGTTTATTCTATTATTTACGGGTGATTTGCAGATGGATATGTCAACAAATTATCTGACTAAATTTGAGTGCTACATCTCATGTTGAACTGGTTGAGACTGATAGTTTTCATTCTTTTGCTGATTTGCTTGAAAATATTCTTCTGTCCTGCCTCTGATTCATCAAGTGACTCAAATAATCAGATATCCAGTGACTAGGAACTGAAAATTAGGTGGTGGATTTAAACAAATTCAGAATAATTTGAGAAGGCTGAAGGGAAATGGTTTATTCAAGGTGATTGGGGGAATTGTTTCTACTGCAAGAAAGGAGTTTGGGAAGCATCACAAATGACTTCTCAAAACTAGAAATTGGAATTGAAGTTTTTAATTGTTGGCTATGCATGGGACTGTTATCTTCTTTATCTTTTCTCGGCTCAATGTGCAGCTGATCAACTGTTCAGTTTCGTATAAATGCATATTTTGTCCCTCTGTTGTATCATATCAATGATGTGGTTTTCTTTCCACAGATGGCAGGTAAGGTGCAATGCCACAGGTATAGTAGGCGTCGTCCTAATGACGGTTGGAAGTTCACAGTGGAGAAACTCGGACCACGAGGCAAGCGTGGAAAGGGTGGCGGCTGGAAGTTTGTTAGCATGCCAGATGGTTCCAGCCGGCAATTGGATGAAATAGAAAAAATGTACGTGAAACGAGAGACACCTCGTCATCGACGCAAGATATTCCCTTGATGCATTTGAAGGAAGAATTAAAAACCGAAACTTTGTTGTAGCTCTTCATGCAGTCATCTTCCAGAAACAACATTGTAGTTCATTTCCATTTTCTGCTCGAGTTAATGCAAGGCCACAAGCCCATTGAATTAGTCTGAATCTTGGGTAAATGAGCCTTTTTGGCCTACCGTGCCTGCTCTGTCCTTATTTCCTTGTTGGATTGAATTTGCAATTTTGTATCATGCTTAGTTTTTCCCTATTCTGGAAGAATAATTCTCTTTATAAGGGATTTCAATGATCCAGTTAGAGAACAAATTTAATTCAATAATTATTCTATTTACGTGGATAACTATATTACAGTATTTTGTATCTTGAATACACAAAGTAAGTTTATTTATGATTATGCTTAATAATGATCTAGCGGGCAACAACGCTCATCTTATGATAAGCCACAATGCTGTGGTGTTATCTGATTAATTCACAGCTTTAATGCTATTTATAGGGAGTTATAAAATTTCATCACATTTTCAAGACATTCGCCATATAGTGGTTAGTGATGATCACTAGAATGTCTTCCATGCTTTATTGCTTGTTTGGCTTTCCATTTGAATATTTTGATAGAAATGGGTACTCACTAGTCACTAGTTTATATAAAATACTTTGATAGAAATAAATATTCACTAACTTATATAAAATATGAAATTATTGAAGAAACTCAATAATTTTTATCAATATATTTTATGAGATAAAATTATAAGAAATGAAATTTAATTCAAGATTAATAATTAAATAAACTTATAAAATGTAAGGTTATTGAAGAGAGTCAATAATTTTCACGTTATGTTTGGTAAGATATCATGATAAGAAATGTAATTTAATTAAGGATAAATAATTAAATGAATAAAATATTATCTTGGTGGATTTTCCATATTCTTAGAGCCGTTAAAATCGAGTGACCGACATAAGAATTTATGTCGACTGTTGTCAGGGAAAGTACAAAGAATATATATATATATATATAGACAAAATTGTGCATCACAACAGATATACCACAGATGAATCTAACCATTGGATTCAATTCTAATAACAACTATAAATTAGATTCAACAAGTGAATCCAAATGCAGACTACAATACAATCACAAGACTACAAATTTGAATTATATATATATATATATATATATATATATATATATATTAAATAACTGCCCGTTAGTTTCCCGCGTTTTCATTACACCTTATGCAAATAGGATTCCTTACTTATCAAGGGAAAAATTAAAAGATTTTATAGTGCTGTTTTGTTTCTTAGTTTTTTTGGGTTTCTTGTTTGTTGGTTCTCTTTTCATCATCATCATGACTAAAATAATAATAGAAACTATGGAAGAAGAGTATAAAAATCGCAATTACACACTACACAGTTGCATGCATGTGGGCAATCTCTGCCAAGAGCGTCGATCTGTTTTAGCCATCACTCGACCAGTACCTGGAAGCGTAACGCAAAACGGAAGACACTCACCGGAGAGATAGATTGGTACGTCATTTTCGCCATCAAAGAAAGACTCTACGTAGGGATGGTAATGGACACGCGCAGAGGATTTTTGTCATTACTAAATTCAAATCCACACAAAATTTAAATTACAAATTCACCAACGCAACTGCAGCGGGTTTTAACTTTTTTTAAGAAAACTCACACGCAAATGAGTTTTGACAATTACTAAGCGCAATAATGATACCCGACGGATTTTTTTATGGATTTTCGTATTTAAAATCACAAATGTTTAATATATAAATTTATAAAAATAACATCAAATTCCATATAACATACTCAATTTATATTTAAACAATGTAAATGAAAAATTAAAATTTCAACATCAATCCAACACAAATTCTCAAATTTAAATATAAATTACACAAATTCATTTAAAAAACACAAACTAGTATCTAAAAATAATAATTATATTTCATATTATCATTTAAAACAAACTCCAAGAGAAGATATTTATTTCATTCATCACCATAAGCACCCATCCAATACGATGCCTACAATAATAATTAAGATTAATATTTTCAAATACTAATTCGAAGAAAAAAATTATAATAATAAAATAAGTCATGTATTAAGTTAAAGAAAAATAATACATATAAAATTATAATAGATATATAATAATCCATGAATTGCATTATTTTCTTTATACATTTTTAAATTAAATTTTTTACATTATTTTCTTTATACACATTATTTTCTTTATTCATTTTTAGATTAAAATTAAATTAAAAATATTTGGAAAAAACATTGTGGGTTTGGTGGATATCCATGCGGGTATCCACCGGGTATAAGGTAAATAGTAAACCCACCCGCATCCATGTGCGGGTTTTAGTTTATAATACTAAACCCGCCCGCAACTGGTAAAATTACCCACAAGCGGGTGGGTTTTTGGGCAAAGTGGATTTGTGGGTTTGCGGGTATAATTGCCATCCCTATACTTTAAAGATCTTACAAGATGATCACTCACAATTACGTCCAACTCTTGAAGAAAATGGAATGGGAAAGAATAAATTGTTTACTTGAACGGTAGAAATATAAATTAGAGTCAATTGGATTGCCATTAATATGTTTACTTTATCTTGGAATCAAAATTGAAATGAGTTAGATTATAATAAATTATTAAAATGTATTTAATGAATTATTGTCAATAATTATTATTTTGTATTTTAATTATTGTGATTATTTGTTAAAAAAATTGTTATTATTAATAATTATTGTTAATAATATATTAACATATTAATTCATTAGAATAATTATATTAATTACTTATTTAATAATAATAGTAATAATTAAAATTAATATATTAACCAATTATTATTATTTTGACCACTAATAACAACAATAATAATAAATTCAAAATATATTAATTAATTAAAAAATTATGTTAATTATTATTATAATAATATATTAATTACTATCATCATCATCAACATTGTCATCATCATAGTAGTAGTAATAATAATAATAAATTCAAAATATATAAATTAATTAGAATGATTATATTAATTAATTAATAATAATAATGTACTAATTAATTATAATAATTTTTAATTGAGAATAAAATGGGTATTTTTAATTTTATAGGGGACAAAATGGTTAATTATGGAAATGGGAGAATCAATCTCTCATTCTCCATTTCAAATTTCGGGTGGGTCTCATGATTTTTATTCTAATCTCTTCCTTCATTATGTGAAGTAAACACCAGTTAATGAATCGATTAGGATTCCGATTTCTTAATCTGGAAAGAAACGCACAACTAGTGAAAAAGGCATGGAAATAGAAGCGTAAAATGGGTAGAGAGAGTAATAGACATACGGTAATCCTTTCTACCTCTAATGGTAGAATTGCTTCCCTCTTATGCTTCTTGCTAGTATCTATATTTTGGAGCCCTTGTTGTTGTTATTATTATTAATATATTTATTAATTATAATAATTATTTAATTGAGGATAAAATGAGTATTTTTAATTTTATAAAGGGCAAAACGGTCAATCATGAGAATGAGACATTGATTCCCATTGTCCATTGGGAATCAATGTCTCATTCCTCGTTTCAAAATTCGGGTGGGCTCTACGATTTTAGTTATGATTCGTATCTCCATTTTACAAAGTAAATGACATCAATTAATTCGATTTGGATTCGATTCCTCAATTCAAGAAACGCACCACTGATGAAGCAAGAAAGCAAGAAAGGGAATATAACTATAGAATGACCCGACTCCTGAGAGAGTAATAGATACGAGGCAGAATCCTTTCTAGCTCTACCGGCAGAATTGCTTTCCTCTTATGCTTCTTGCTAGTATCGTTATTTGGAACCCTTGTTATTATTATTATTTTTTCTCTATTTGGACTTTGGAAAATTTTCAGTTTGGCTAATTTGACAATGTTAATGCTTTATAAAAATTACCAGATTTTGTAAATTGCATTGGGTCGTTTTCTTTTCTTTAGAAACCTTTATTGGCAGTCACCTCCACGTAGCTTGGCGTGAGAATGAATATATTACGCTTGCATAGCTTGTCTCTCCATTGAACAGAGGAAAGTTTGTCATCTAGCTTATCACAGGTTGTCTCCTCCCTCAAGCTCCCGAAACAAAACTCAGATGATCTGTGTAAGACAAGATTTATAAACAATATTAATGATGAAAGATTAGGTAACCAACAGACTATAAGCTACGATATCACCATCAAATCAGTGGTTCAAATCATACAAAGGTATTTGAGCGTAACACACGTATTGGGCATTCTTCATCCTCTTTTCCTGTTTCTAAGGTGCATACATATGCACAAAGTAAATTACAATATAACATGAAATGTGCCGCAAAAATGCAACTCAAAAGTCTATAACCACATTGGCAAAATCACCTAAAGAAGCTGAGTAACCAAACTTGAACATACCCTCTCAGAGAGGGTTGATTGTCCGATTGTCTCGACCATTCTGGTTGGAGAAAATTTTTGGCTTTTAAGTGAGTCTCTTTGCTATTTGGTTGCTTTTGCCTCACCTTCAGGTAAATAAATTTAACGCTGGGTTAAATGTAGACTCAGAGATTTTTATCACCCAGGACTAATTTACGACTTTATTGTTAATATTTATATAAAGGTTGATGCATATAAAGAAGTTAAAAAAGTTATATATCAAATAACGAAACGTTAAAACTCTTATAGTATATTGTTTGGGAATAGTCATATGTGGTAATTAAAAACTAGGATATATATAAAATGCATTAATCACTTATTTTATGATTATTATGTTATTTAATAGATGAATAAGATTTTGTAATAGTACGCGATCCTCGACTATAATTTACCTAATAAGAAATCGAATTAAGAAACCCTTAGAAAGGCTCTTACGGCGCCGAGCTCAAGTGGACGCAGTCGGCTCACTCACTCTCATTTATTTTTTCCTCTTCATTACAGTAACAAAACCCTAATTCTTTATTCTCTGACAAAACCCTAATTCAATCTTAAAACAGTCCAATTAACGTAAAGAATCGCACGAAAAGCAATAAAATGGAACCAACGAATTTCTTGGTAACCGATTGCGAATCGATACTGTCCGATATTAAACGTCAAGAGAAGCAACTTAAGCGCAAAAGACGGTAATTTCAGTTTTTCTTTCGCTTTGGTTTTACTTGTTAATGTATAGTATAATATCTGGGAAAAATTCTGAATTTTTCCTCCAAAAGAATAAAATTTAACAATTTAGGGCTAAATAATTTAATAATTTAGAAATTTGGTGGATTGTTTTGCAATCTCAAGTTTAAGATTTTGTGTATGGCTGTTTAGTCGTGGGCTTAGATTAGTTTATAGAATGCCAAGACAATGAAAAAAAAAAAAGATAATATGTTTCTGATGAGTTGTTTTGCATATTGAACCATGTTCTGCATTCATTCGGTGATCTCCGAAATTGGATTCTTTATTATTTTTGGCTTTTATAGCTTGGTCTCAATTAGAGAATATTAGAATTTGTTGGACCATTTACTTTGCCGAGGAAGTTAGAGCTGTTGCATTTGGTGTGTCTACCTTTTTCATATATAAATAGCATGCTTTAAGAAAATAAACATCCATTTGGTGGAGCCCTGCTTATGCTGTCTAAATTCTTTACTGCCTGCATCAGAGAGAGGACAACTTGTTGAATGTGGATTCATATTTTGTTTTTGCATTAACATCATTGTGAACTAATTTTTATTTTTCTTAGCCACTCCTGAGCAACATACTCATTTATCTGGATTTTAGAGTTATATTATTTTGGTTATATATCGTGACCAAATTATTCCCTGCAGGTGGTTGATGGGACTCACCACATCCAAATCTGAAAAACACTGGTCAAAGGGACCCAAGTTCCTTAAAGAACATAGGTACTTTGTGCGCAGGCTTCTTTCCTATTGGATGTAGTGATCAATGCGTGTGTGCGTGTGTGTGTCTCTCTCTCTCTCTCCCTCTGTTGGGGGGGATTAATATTTACTTCTTTACACTAACTTGTTGGAATAAGTGGATTTGGTTTTATTCTGTAGGTCATTGCCCGAATCTCTGCTTAGAGGGGACGATGTAAGTTATATTCTTTATCAAAAAGATCTCACTACTATTAACCATAAGTTTCTATCTCAATTGATGATTAGTTATAAACGAAGGTTTGAAGGTTAAGAATGAATTCTTCTAGAATACTGTATGGTTGAGCAAGAAGGATGTTGACATAATGTCACAAATATGCTTCTTGTTCGCCTATAAATTTACAGCATGATTAAAGGAATATGCAAATGATTCATGTTAAGAAGAAACTTCTAGCAATCAAAGCTATGCCACTCTAAAATCTAATAGGATATATTCCGTTTCTTTATTTTTTTTATTTAATTATAGTTTCTATATGTTATATTGTTTTGCTATTTTCGTCATATAGTTGTATCTTTTTATTGCATTGTCTTGATATCATTGTTGTCTGTTACGGCTTTTGTGAACTTTATATTTAATAGGATGTCCTCCTTTCTTTGAATGGTTTTTGTTTATAATAACAAAAGAAAGACTTGTTCAGGTCGTATGATAAATCTATGCACAGGCCTTGATGTTGATAAAAAAAATAATAGGGTTGGCAGTTATTATTTTTACATTTACTTTTGTTTATTTTTTCTTATGAATTTAAGTTTATTATATTTGGTTGAAGAGGAAAATTAAGCTTTATTATTAATTTTAAGTTGATCTTTGTTTATGAGAACCTCCCTTTTTCTTATAATTAGAAAGAAGATATGCTGCAAGGCTGAACTGCAGTTCTCAAATTCTTTTAAATGTTAGGCTAAAAGAATTGAAGTCTATGGAGTTTGAATGGTTCCCATAAATGTTATGTTTGCTTGACTTATTCCTAAAATACTTCTTTTGTACAACGTAGGCTATGATATAATTTTGTTCTTTCGGCATTAAGTAATAGTTCCAGCATTAATAAATTTATGTATTTTTTTTTTTTTCTCAGATATTTTTGAGAACATAAAAACATGTGTTGAAGAATCCTTTGGTGTATATAGTGCTGGAAATGAGCATATTGTTACTCAAGACAATATGCAATTGTTTGATATGCACAATATAAGAAGAATCCTTATCTCATGTCTTGATACTTTGACAAATAAGGGGCTTTACCATATTGCCATGATGCTTACAGGAGGCTTGGTCAAATTTGAGAAAACTCGGACGGCAAATGAAAAGAGTGATTAGGGAATCTCTTCCAATCTTCCACAGAAACCGAAATCACCATTGTCGGGAAATTATGTTAAAACAGCTATCTGCACTCCTAAATGACCCAAAAATTTTTAGAGAGAATTGTTTTACATTTTTAACTCCCACACTTCAGTCTCATCATGCTACAATTATCAGGATACTTGATGGACTAGAGGACTTGCCTTATGAGGCCCTGATCACCATGCACAGAAAGCTTAGAGATGTAGGACGCATGCCCCAGTTACGGCGCCATAAACAAAAGCGGAATCGAGGTTATATAATTGAGCAAATAAGGAAAATGAGCAAGAAAATGCTTTCAGAGCTTGGTAAAAGGGATGAACTTCAGCAGCCATTACGTAAAGCAATGGCTGTGGCTGGCTTATCATTAAAGCTAGAACCAGGCTGTCAAAATTCTTCCGACATGGGGTTTCATCAATTTTCACCAGAAATAAAAACTTGCAAAATGAGATAGTGAAGGCCATTTGGTTGATCAAAACAAAGGTTGGAGCCTCAGAGCTGAAAAATTTGCAGCAAATGTTAGACACAAATGCAGATCTCCTAACAAGTGTTTACGAACAGCAATCAAGAAAATGTTAATTGAGTATCTTTTTGAGTGCAGTAATATGGATACCATTCCAAAGTCTTTATTAAAAGCTCTTGCTGTAATTAACCGGAATTCTCAATCTATATCACATAGATGCTTACCAGGAGAGGAAATTGAGCAAGAGGTAGAGTGCGTATTAAGTGTGAGTGCTCAGATGAGGCAGATTGTATGGGATTTTCTTCCTGACTATGAGTTGGATCAGGATTTCACAGATGCATATAGGGAGGAATTAGAAGAAAGCGATGACGGTGATGATGATGATAGTAGTGATGGTGATGTTGACAATGATAGTCGGCAGCCAGAATTTGGATCCCTTCAAAGTAGTAGGTTTCCTTCTGTTGAATCAGACTATAAAATAGAAGGTATTGGGAGTCAATGCCCGTTTATTGTACGCGACCTGCCTCTGGTACCCATGAGAATGGATCTTCTGCCGACATCACTCCCAGTGAGAGGGTTAATGGAAACTCTTTTGGAAAAATTGAACCAGAGCACTGGACCAATGTGGCCACTAATCCCCGTGGTACCACCTCTTCCTTGCATTTCCTTGGATCAAGATTTCTTCATGGCAAAGTCAACATGGATATAAGTCAAGGCCAAGCGGAAAGTTCGGGCAAAGTCTTCTCATCAAGAAGTATGGATTTCTTTTCTTCTAATTTTGGATCTGAAGATACTAAATTTTTTCCCTGCAAACCAAGCTTAGTTAGAAACCAATACCTTGCAATTCAAGAAGCTTGTGACGAGACAAGTATGGCCGTATATAATCTTATTGGTCGCATGCTGGAGAAGTTTGCGCAGGAAGATGAAGTAGATTTAGATTCAAGTGACAGTTCATATCTCAGAGGCTCCCCAACTCAAGAGAATACCGAGGTATATGCATTATCTTCCTGGAGATTTTATTATATGCTTAATGTCTTTACATAGCAAGTCATATTACTTTCCATACATCTTTGCTTTTGCTGAATAGTATAGACATATTTAATCTAAATTACAGCCATTGGCATGTTTACATGTGTTGGTTTAGATGATTCCTGTAGTAAGGATGCAAATTCAAGAGGATTGAACCAACCATTGGATTCGACATTGAGTTTTTCTTGTTCAGTCTTTTCGTATGTTGAATAAATAATAACCTGGTCTTGAGCTTCTGTTCTGTTTTTATTGGATAGGATGGAAGATGGATTGGCCTCTTAGTACCACTTAACACATATTTCCTCTGTTATTAAATGTCAAAGTAAAGAATTGAATGTGCAATTGCAGGAGCAAATCATACTTCATATGAAGATGTGCGTGGCTCTGATATGGTTCCTGTGGTGGAAGAGTTGATGACCTCCTTTTCAAAGAGGTATTTTTGCTTATCCAGTTAGTTTTTATTCCATGTTAAAACTTTAGGCCATGTTAGATGTGGAATTTTGGAACTTACATGATGCATGCTTGTGCGTGTTCTTGTGTACTTAACAAGTTAACATTCATTAATGTCAACTGTTGAATGGTTTTATGGCTGCTAAAATTCAAATCTTATTGTGGGGCTCAGCTCAAGGGAAATTAAATTCTGGAGATGTGATGCAAAGAAAGTTTTCTAATTTTTGTCTCTCTCCTTCTTGGTGTGTGATGTGTAAGAGAAGTGCAGAAATTTCAAATCATCTTTTTCTTCACTGTTTTCTGGCTTCAAAGTTGTGGTATAAGTTGTGCAAAGAAGCTAATTTTTTGTGGGTCATTCGGGTTCTTGTGCTTCTCTTCTTATGGAGAATTTTTTGCCTTTGATAGAGGAAGAAAGGCAAAAACTCCTTGAAATGTGCGGTGGCAGCACTGTTTTGGGTAATGTGGGAGGAAAGAAATGTTCACATTTTCTAAGGGGAAAAGTGTAGAAAATGCTGAAAAACTGTGGGATAGATTTCATTTTCTGCTTCACTTTGGGCTTTAGTTTCTAAGGAGTTTCAAGATTCATCCTTTTTCTTCATACATATAACCTGAGATAGGTTATTGAGATAGGGAGTTATAAATGATTCTAACCTTGCATAGGGGTGATTGGGTATACTTTTGTTTAACATGAATAGTGCTAGTCTTTGTTTTCGAGTGGACAGCTGGTCCACTATCTATTTTTACATCTTCTTTATTACTATATTTTGCAGTTTCTTATTTAAAAAAAAATGCTTTATGGCTGCAGTCGAGTAGAAAAATTGAAGAAATTGATGGGTGGCTGATAAGCATTCAAATTAAGCTTCACTGGACAGTTCAATAGAGTTGGAGGTTATTTGAAAACCTTCGTTGTTGAATAATCAAGCATTGCCAGCTACAATTCTTTTGAGTAACATCTGGGTTTGACTGGATATACCAGCCTTATAAAGGAAAGATAATCAAAGTTTGCCAGTTACCACCATTTCACGGGTATCTGTCTATTCACTGGAAAACACTATTCATGGTAGTCCAATGAGATTTCTCTTTCATTAGTCCACGCAACTCTGATTCTTGCGGGTGTTGGCTCTATCGATGATTACTGAAAATTATACAAGATGTCATCCCTAAGCGGTATCCATTGTTTTCAAACGACCCAGAAATATGGAATCCATCAATGCATTCTGTCTTCTTAAACGACCCGGAAATATGGAATCCATCAGAGCGTTCTATCTTATGGAATCTATCAGAGCATTCAATCTTATTTCTTCTTTTGAGATATATCCAACAAATATTAAATCTGTTTATGAATTCATTCAATTTATGTAATTGCTTCTTTTGGCAAAATTTTTTTCCACAAATATAGGGATGAGAAGCATTAGTAATTTAAAGTTCTTCTCGTTATTTATACATGTTCAGGTGGATATTACAAGAAATTCCAGAATAGATGGGATAGAATTGCTTCCAACTTACTACCAATTTTGTAAGAAAAATATTGCAAATTTTCAGTTCGCATTTCGTGCCCCGTGGAACGCATTAAGCGTTCGCTTAGAAGAAATGGTCTCATATTATATTACTAATGTCGGTGATCTACATTCAAAATGTCAAATAGCTTACCTATGAATAGATCAACGAATTCAAAGTAACACACCACCTGATACAATTTAACCAATTTCCCATCTGTAACATGGTACATAGCTCACACCACTTGATTTTTGTGTCCAACCAACTAAAACGCTACTTCGATACAGGTGTAAATCATAACAAGGTTCATGTAATGTTCTTGGAGAGAGAGGCATTGTCACTTTCCTTGAAAGCAATACAATCTCATTTGATCCATATTTTACAGCAAAACAGGCATTATCACCTTATTAACCAGCTTCAATTTCCCCAAACGTTGTCCCAAGCTTCTCCTGGTGCAGCCTTTGGTCCCTCGAGAAAGTTTTGGTTTCCATGCATGTTATTGGGTCCAGGGAGTGGGGGTCCATTTGGACCGTTAACTTTTTTAGGCTTTGTTTTGATTCCAAGCAGCCGCAATACAAATCTAGCGAGTTCTCCGTACAACATACCAGAGCGATCAAAAAGCTGTAGCAAAATCACATCACGAAACAGTGCAACTTAGCAGAAATACCACTGACAGGAAATAAGGTACCATGAAATCCATGTCAAAGCGTTTTGAAAAATGGCACTTGACTGCAGATTACGACAAGTATATGATAGTAAGTCAACTTGCCGGAAGCTACCCAAGCTGTCTCAGCATCGTAGGAACCAGTTAAGATTTTAAAGGTTTGATTTATAATCAAGAAGTTGGGCAATCAAAAAAGATGACAGCTAATTCTATACTTACTCATCAAATAAAAAGAAAGATTCAAGGGAAATACCTGAAGAAGTGCAGTCATGAACAAGTGGAAAGCCTGCGTATTCTGATCAATAAGAATTGATATCCGGCCAAAAAAATTTACCACACCTTGCATCTGTCATCACAGAAAAACAGTGAATAACTGCAGGCAGGAAAAGTAAATCCCATAAATAACTTATCATAGTTGGTCAACTCATTGCACAAAAGTTAATCACATTTTTCTCTTTCTTTCTTTTTGAATCAAATAATATGTGAGCCTAAAGACCAGATCATAATCCAAAAACTATTAAACTATGACAGCTTCATCCAACCATCTCTAGTTATCTAATTTCATCTCCATAGACAGAACAAAGAAAACAATCTCGGACACCTATTTATATCATTTGTGCTTCAAATACAAGTTCAGTGAATTTATATTCTGTCTGATGCATTTCATGGACATCCATAGAAAGTTGATTCACCATGAAAATAACCAGGTGATACTCATAGTTGGATTTAAGTTGCTATTAGATTTTACATCAATCAAGGGGTTTAAAGACTGACATTAATTGTTTGAAAAAAGATAAACGAAGAAAGAAACCTTTCAAATGCCACAAGGAACAAAAGCTGTAATTTGTTATGTAGAGCAGCTCTAGTGGGAAACCAAAAGTCTAAAGCCATATTTAAGAAAAACATGAAAAACAATAATCTATAGTAATGATGTATTAGCAAGGGTAGAAAGCAATCACAAAATTGAATAGGTTATAAAACTGTAACAGTATATTGGAGCAAATTATGGTTGAAATCCAGAATACATATTTCTACAGCCTTCAGATAGTACAGCAGCAAAAATACCTCAATTCTTGAAGGCAGGAAATGTTTAGGTTGGCAAGCAAGTGGATATTGTGTTTACTTCACATGTGGAATGGATTTGAAAACGCATTTAGGTGTTGCATGTTTGTTGGAAAAAAAATAGAAGCATCCTTAAAATTGGTAAATATATATGTTATTCCTCTAACAGGTGAACTAGTGTAAGCAAAATTATGGCCTTACCACTCGAAGAACTGATATCCAAAAGCCAGGAGGAGATGAAGGAGCACCATATGGATCATTTGGATCTTGAGCTCCTCCATAAGGACCACCCATGCCCATTCCATAACCACCCATCGATCCTCCAAAACCACTATTATACATTCCGCCTCCATACATCCCAGAAGATCCATAAAGCCCACCATAACCTCCCCTATACATGCTGTTACCATACATCCCTCCACCATACAAGCCACCTCCATACATCCCCGCCATATGAACCATACATTCCTGATCCTAAGCTGGAATTATAGTTCATAGTCGACCCGTAACCTGCATTACCAGGGGAAAAAGGGAAAAGAGAAATCAAAACAAAGTTAGGTGTTGTATTGAACCACTCAGTACCACTTATCATTTTGCGCATGAAAAACAATCATATTTACAAAAAGGCTCCATTAATTAAACCATTCATAAAAATATACTGAATACACAGCAAGTAACAAAAGGCAGAGATCTTCCTCAATAAAAGATATCACTAGAATTATTTCCTGACAAAGACCCATATTTACCTCCATAGTTGTTGGTAGTTCCATAGCTCGTACTTCCATAATTTTGCTCCCAGGGTCTTGAGGGAAGAGGCCTACCAACAGCGTTTCTATTGACAGTTGCAGTCCTATCAGAAGTAGAAACAATTTCTCCCGCATTTGCAGTTCCTGAAGACTCAACTACATCACTTGTATTGCCAGCTGACGGGGGCTTAAAAGGTGTAGGCCCAGAAGCCGCACCTGCCCGCTCCCAAGGTTTCGGAGGCGGACTACTAGCTGCAACACGAACACATTGAATTTCAAAATCCATGTGAAAATATGCAATTAATAACCCATCCAAATCAGATTATAACAAGTAATCACCAACAAATTTGCAAATTCAACACAAGAAAATGCATTATCAAAAATTAACAACTATAAATACAAATTGATAGTTGTCTATGGATTCTCAAAGCATATACCTTAAATCAACGATTCAACCCAAAGAGCTCCAGACACCTTGTTATCCCAAAAATTAACAAAGAAAAAAAAATCAATTTTTTCCTTTCAATAAATTCAAAAGACACGATTTTTCTGAAAGAAATATTCTCAGCAGTCAAGGAAAGAGCGCCTAATAAAATTCAACCAATCAATACATCAACAAAACCCTAAGTAATCGTACAGAGAAATTGAGGGAAAAAAGAAAAAGCAAGCAATCAATATCTGCATACACGAAAGTAAATTAATTAAAATCACACAATTATATATTTAAAAAAATTGATCTGCGGAATTGATTTGAACGAATTTAATTTTGTTGTTCAACAAACCTGGTGGTTGTGGCGGATTCGATTCCATTGTAATTGCAGAGAAACGACATCACATTGAACTGAATAATATACTAAACGACGCTGCCTATTACCGCAGCCCCCCGTCCCTTTTATAATATTTTTTATTTTATTAATAAAAGATTGTTTGTGTGATGGAATGATCCAGGTCAAAGTGTCCCTTGCGCGTGGGCTCCACCCCACAGTGGCATCTCTACGGTGTCGTTTGATTACATAAGTATTACTGTTATGTTATGGACAAAATCATGTGCCGCATACAAAATATTTTATTATTGCTAATTTATTCACCTGATTTAAACCAAACCAGTAATCAAAAAAAAAAAAAAAAAAACCAAACCAAACCAAATCATCAATTAAAAGAAGAGATATTAAATGAATAAATTCAATTAAAACGTTTTATGCTTTATTGGTTGTGGAACTTACTTCTACACCAAACCGAGAACATGTACTTGAATTTTGACACAATATGGTGGCTCTTATATTTAATTGTATCAAGAAAGATTTGTTCACATTTAACGTGTGGGGATATCAAAATGGATATAATAAGAATATGTATTTCCCATTTAATAATTTTATGAATCTATTCATTTCAAAGCATCTCCTACCAAAGCACTATTAGACATGCTCATAATAGACAAGTCACTCATCATCAAAATGTATTTAATAAGAATATGTATTTCCCATTTAATAATTTTATGAATCTATTCATTTCAAAGCAACTCCTACCAAAGCACTATTAGACATGCTCATAATAGACAAGTCACTCATCATCACAAAATAAACCAAATAATAAAACTTCATTTTTTTCACCAAAATTAACATGTAAACTTATGTACAGACTTGAGAAGACGGCATCAGCCATCAGGGAACCATAGAACCTTAGCACCTGAATCTATTCTACAACTATTACTATTTCTACATATACAGACCTATACATTACCATATATATGAACTGTAATCTAAAACTTCATATTCCCCTTATTGACTCTTCCAGCGAAGGATTTTCACTGTTTAACATTTATAGTCACTGAACTTGGAAACGGTTTTCGTGACTTTTGGAGAGGCTATGGCCCATTTGCAACCTCTATGGGAATAATTATCACCTTGTATGAAAGCTGGAGCTCATCTTGTCTTGCTATGAAACGCCCGCCAAGAAGCAATTGCTACTTCCTGCCAAGAAGCAGTTGCTGCTTCCGGAGCTGCCCACATTGCAAGAGATATCCCGAACAAGGAACTTCAAACTTCTTTTGCCCAAGGATTCCAATATGTCGAGGCATTCCTGCAAATCCGAATCACTGACAAGCATCACCCATTCCTCTTCGTCCTCTAAATACTTGAGCTGAAATGTACCATGTTGCAGTTTGAGCCTCCTTGCAACTTCCTCGTACAGTTGGAAACACCCTGCAGAAGGATCAAACTTGAACCGGATAATATCTTCTTTATAAGTAGCTTTTACAATTATTTTGGAACCGATGTCATCAAAGCCTGGATGGATTTTTAAGTGCTTTCCCTCCTCAAAACTTGGAGAGCTTACTGAACTAGCATGTACCAATGAACCAGAGCCGTTTGATGAGTCTGTCATGCTTGAAGTAGTAGGCTGGTTATTTTCAATAATTCCATCATCACCTTCCCTTCTGGTATCCATATTGTCAGCAGCAGCCAAGGAATTTGAGCTTTGGGACACAAACTGGCAGTCAGAACTCTCTAATTGTAAGCCATTCTTGTTGCGTGCCCCTTTTGCTCCTCCTTTTCCATAATAAGAATCCATGGAAGCAGTGTCAGGAGAATCCCAAGCTGCTGTTCCAAGCATAGCTTGCTGAAATGGTCCTGCATCTGTCAAAATCAACTTGGAATCTTCGCTACAATCAATCAGATCGACACTAGATTTATTTAGCTCTCCCTTAGTGCTATTTTGAATGAGCATACTCAGAGGCCCTACTTGGTTTTTGTCCACACTACACTGATCTTCCTCCACTTTAACCACAAACTTCTCCCCATCAATGCTAAGTGCTGGAGGCATAGATGTTGAATCTTTGGTTATTGACTCAGAATTCTGGACAGGCATGTTTTTGTCAGGGTGGAGTGAACTTTTTGAGCATCAAATTCTTGAATTATTGAGCCAGCTGCCACAAACCACCACCTGTTGTTGGGTCAAACTTTAATCCACCTTCCACCCCTGAACAGAGTTGAGAACTGTTTGTATTTTCTTCAGTGAGCGGTTCACCTTGTTTATCTTGCGGGATGGCCATCTGGAGATCCCATGTTGTCTGCATATCCTTTTCAGTGTGGTGGGGCAGACTACAAAAAGAGATATTCAAAATGTTAGCTACTGTTGTTTAAACTGGGCAAAACAATGGCAATAATTATATTCTATACTATAATGACTAGTTTTTATGGCAATCCAGCACTTGGTTATTCAAGGCCAGCACTTAAAACTTATACAAGATAACTGTTAGTATCAACCATTATCTGCCAATTCAGAAAGTCTGTGGTATTTATCTTTAATTTAGCATGAAAAACTGTATCAACTATGTTTACAACATTAAACTGCATAAACTATGTTTACAACATTGAAAAGCGAAAGGTCAAAATAGTGCTTATCCAGCCGAAGAAGGATCCTTGAGGGTGTTTCAAACATAGAACTAAATATTTCCCAACCCCCACCCCCAACACATTAACTTGGTCACTAAAAAGTCAGAAGATTGAAAACATGTTATGTTGCGCTTGTCATCACAAGATTGTTCTGTTACTATTACGTGATGCAACTGGTGAAAAAATATACCAATTAATTAGATAGGACTAAATTCACCTTTCTGGAGATAGGAGTATCTTTAACTTTTACAGGAAAGATAATTATGCATGATAACTTTTCCGGTTGAAGTCTAAACAAAATTTTGCCTTAATAATTTTCTAAGAAAATGATAAACAAATAAAAGATACATGCACTCTCTCTGATTTGGTGATCAACATCAAACATGACTAAACTGCCTATTGACAAGATCAATTAATTATTAAGAATATGCAAGAACGTGAAATGTTAGATCTCACCCCCAATGCTTTTTGCAGCATCCTTAAGACTCCCAGAAAAGTATTGCTGAAGAACACTTAAGCTCACATTTTTCTCTGCAGTACTCCTTTTCTTCTCCATATGCCTTCTCGATCCACTCATTACCTGCAATGAATGTGCAAAATTGAGCCCAAAACCATAAATAATTTGCTTACACATACTTACATATTATTCATCACATACTTATCCATTCATTTCATGACCAACAGGAGTGCTTCATGAAACCAAGGGAAACTAATGGATACAAAAAGGGGGGGAAAAAGGAACGAATTTCTTTCTCTCCATATAAGTCTAAAGCCAACTAGAAAGATCAAAGATGACAACCCAATTTAATTGGCATGCCTCCTACACGAAGACTATCATGTCATTATCGCGCACACACATACACATTACACATAACACAAATTAAACAAAAAATAACATGCTTTTTGAATTCTAGAAAGTGAATGACTAATTGATCAAAAGAAGATTGAAGAATATGTTAAAGAACAATACCTGTTCAGAAGGACCATCGGCTTCAAGACCACTTTTGGAATTAGACACACTCAAGGTGATTTTCTCAATTGAGTTAAAGTCGCTATCCGATAAAGCAGACTGGGAGTTTCTCCTAGACATCACCACTGGCGGAAAGTTAGACACTACTTCCTTCTGAAACCCAAATTTAGAGCTTTCATCCTGTATTAATTCTGCATCTGAAACTGTTCTCAAACTCCTACACATTCTCTGCATTGTACCGGAGAGATTATTCAACAGAAGTTGCTGTTCAGAACTCCCTTTTATTGTAACTGGGAGAAAGAATTCAAGTATATAATCATCATCACCGGTGTAGGTGCTCCTTAGCCTAATCGCAACAGCAGCATTCAGGCCAAACTTGCGTGCGTGATGGACAAGTGGAAATTCAGTTATATTGTATAACTTTACATCAGGGAAGAAGAAGGGATGATTTGATTGAAGCGCTTTTCCAGCTACACCTTGTCCTTCCTCGAGATAATGCTCAGAACATGCATGAACAAATCCTTGCATATCACTATCATTAACATAACAAGCTGTACCCTCAATGCATAGAACGCTTTTTCCATCTGAACTGGTATTACTATGTCTAACACGTACTTTAATAACTTCATCCACAGCTTCCTCATCGTAATTACAGGGAATCCATGTTAGAGCCAGTGGCAATCTATGTGCATGGCATACAGCTCGTAGAACATCAGTTATCTCAGCTAAGGCTGCCTTTTGATTCCTTGAGATGTTCTGGAAAATAACAGATAATCTTAAAGAAAGCAGAGCATTGCAGAATAAATAGTGATCATAGATAGATTTTTTTTCTTCTTCTTCTTCTACCCAAATTTAAAACAAATAAACAAATAAAGAAACCACTTATTTTAATTTCAACCACAAATATAAAAGTGGCAAGAAAAAAAGATTTACAAGTTCTGATGAAACCTGGGGAAGAAGACGAGGAGGAGCAGTAGTCCTTAAATTGACAGCCTGCAAACAATGAAATTGAACATCTCTCATATTAACATCCAATTCCATTCTAAAATTTGCCATCATCCATGCACAAGGAATAGCTAGATAATACATAACGTAGATTTAATTATAAAGTCCTTCAATTAACAGCCTGCAAACAATCATCATGAACTGGGGAGTTGCCTCTAAGCTTCGTACAATGAGCTATCGTGCACATAGTTTTTCTGAATTTATAACCCGACCATTTAAGTCAAATCCGGAAGCACTTGTTTAATTTCATAACATCTACCGAGGCAGTAATTATCGTAAAAATTGATACAAATGAACTTTTTTTTTTCCTTGTTTTCTCATGAGAACCTAGAGAAGACATACGCTACCTAAAACTATAATAAGACATCAATGCAATGACTCCAGCCGACAATTGAATATTTTTCATAACAAATTAGCCTACCTTATGTCTGTGTTAAATCTCAATATATACGTACATACAACCCCTCGACTAAGGGCTTTTAGATGTTTCCTTGTCAACACTCGGTACTCATAATAACCCCACCAATACAGACTGATAAAAGAAATTTTATTTAGTAGCAGTGTATGTTGGGACCCGTTCAAACCAGGGCATCAGAGTGACTCTTTCAAAAGAACACTATATATTTTTCCCGTCATACGATAATCCCCCTCCATCCAATAGAAAAGAACAAAGTTCAAATGCAAAATAAGAATCGCCAGGCCAACAATAATTTGTATTGACTCACAGAATCGCATAACAGGGAAGAGAAAGAAAACAAGGTAATATCGAGGGGGATATGAACTCACCTGAAGTGCATTACAAATATTTTCAATCTCTGCATCAAAATTTGGCTTCTCTTTTACAGAAACAATTTCCAGCACGGCAGAACACGACATCTCCGGAAACTGAAAAACTGGTAAGGCAATACAACTACGAACAGCATGATTAACCGCATGTGTCACCCTCACGTACTCAGCCTCATTGTAATAAGCAACATTTGAGGTCCATTCAGGAACTTTAGACGAAAATACACGACCAGGAAGCCCAAGGAAGGTACCCGGTTTTGCTTCTGTAGAAAAGGTAAATTTCCTAGACACTTCACGATACCCTGCAAGCACTTGATCAAGTAAGTACGGCTGGTCAGAAGTGCTCAAGATATAATCATCTCCCTGCTTTCTTGGAACCCAAACTTGTGCCAAAATGCCCCCTCCGGACGACAATTTAAAAAAGGACAATGCCCTAAGCATCTTCTCATCAAGTGACGGCGGAAATGGCCTACGAATCATAGAATTAGACATATTCGAGTTGTTTTCTCGATAAACGCCACTACTTTGTTTTGGGACCAAATCATCAGCATCATTAGTATCAGTTGTATAACAGTCGGTGCTTGTTTGCTGAAAACCTATCCTATCTCCACGATCGAATGAACTCCCCATAGCATTCGATGTACCACCACCTTCAGAAGCTACAGAAGAATTTGATGCCATGACATTTGATGTATCAAAAGAGGCACAAGGTGTTGACTGAAATGACGAAAATCCATAGGAGGCAAACATCTGATCTGTCACAGAGGGACTGTTGCACCATCCAGCATAAGCATCAAAATTCAAGAGGTCCGAGAAGTTGTTGAACAGATCCTCAGAATTTGAACTCCTTGTACCACAATCCAATGGTGCCAGGTTCTCCATAGGTGCTCTTGGAGAAGCCCAATAACCAGTCACCTTTTCTTTAGGTGAAAAGGGGTGTTCCATTTTCAATTAAAATCCCTCTTCCAACTCAATTCAGAAAACGTTAAGAGTTCTAGCAAAAGCATTCACTCGACACGGCCTTTACTTCCTTTATCTCCCTTCTGATTTGCTTGTGAAGACTCCTAAACATCAGCATACGTTCCAGCAATTTTTTGCTCTGTGCTGAAATTTGTAAATTGTCCCCTTTAAACAAACAACTCAAGTTTACAAATAAACCCACTCTTTCCCCAGTGACACTGTGCTAACCCTGCAGTATCCACACACCAAATCACACTTCCATTATATACATAATACAAACCAAATAAGAACAAAATAAAAAACCAATCACAAAACAGATCAAATAAATCTGATTTTGCTATATAAAATCTGATTTCTATAAATAGCAATAAAAATTTATGACACTGACCTCAAGTGGATGACTACCAAATTCACAGTCTCCAAAGCTGCCACAAAACACTGCAAGAAAAGTCCAAACCTTTCAATCAACCATGACTCACAGAACCCACCTCAGATTCACATATGGAGAGGAAGACATGTGGCCATATAAAAAAACAACGAACACCAAGTTCTAGAACGCAAGTGAAACAAAAAAACATAAAATATACATGGATTTTGATAGTCAGGCATGTGGATATGCTTAGAGATTACAACTGCAAGCAATTAATTGCACAAATTCAAATGAAATTCAGCTGACGTTAATATATACAAGTAACTGTGTAAACCAAGAACTCGCAGAAAAAATGTAAATAGATGAAATTCAAATAAAATTCAAGCGAAATGAACCGGCTCTTCTATTCAAGACCAAGTTCATAAAACTTTCTGAGAAAATACATACCTTTAACACAAATTAATCCGCCCCAACGGGCGTGGCCAAGTGGATTCTATTTGGCTAACCTTCCGAGTTCAAATCTTTGAGGAGGCTTGGGTTACAAAACATATGTAGGCTCTGCCTACCCCACCTTCTAAAAAAAATTTAAAAAAAAAACACTTAACCTGAATATCAATAAATGCAAATGGATAAGCTAACAAATGGCTAGAAAATGCATAAATTTATAAAATTCAAATGAAATTTATTAGTGCATCAACTGGGTAGGCTAAGAAATGACAAGAAAAAGCTAACAAAACTACAAAATGCAAGTGAAATTTAGGTGAAATGAATCAGAACTTCTATTCAAGGCCAAATTCACAAAATTAAGGGACAAACCCATCACACAGTAAAGTAAGTATAAGCAAGTGGGTATTTCAAGAAATGTCCAAAAGTCGGAGAATTGATGAAATTTGACCAGAAAAAATAAAGACCAAATACACTCTCAACCACAATAAAGATTAGAAAAGTAAAAAAAAAAAAATGCATTTTTAATCCTAACTTTACTTAATTGAGTAAGCAATCCAAAAGAATACCGACCCAATAAAAAAAAATGAAATTCCTCGAAACTCAGCTAACTACGTTGTAGAAAAGACCAAGAAATCAAGCAACAGAGTAGAAGTTCTACCTTTGTAAGAAAGAGAAAGTGAGGTGGTGATGATGATGAGTAATTCACTTACTATAAAAGGAAACCCTAAACGGTTGGTGTTTATTGTGCAACTAATTAAAAGAAATCAGCATCATCTGCTGTCTGTCTTTTTGCCCAAAATAGAACATTTTGTGTTGCGAAGGGGTTGGTGCCTGAAAATGTATTTATATTTTTATTCTGATTACACAGACAGAGAGAAACACACCCAGTTTGGTTTGGCCTTGCTCTTGCAGATCCGTAAAATAGTTTAAAATACTTGGTGGCTTTTATTACAATGAGCAATTAGATGCCCAAAATTACCCAGATTACCCTTGATTTGGTATGCAACGATTGTGGTCTACGGCATTTGCCTTTTATTGTTTACTTCGATTTCCATTTATCTGGAATATTTTCATGATTTTGTCTTATTTCTAATTTGACCTCTTTGTAATTTCCACCGTAAGCAATTTGGCTAATGTTTTCACTTTTCAGTTAAAACCTTCCCCACAAAAGGTGCAAATCCCGAGGGTGGGTTACATGTGAAGGAGTAATGGTATTTTAAATTTTTTATCTTAAATTTTATTGTAAATGATATATTATTTATTAATTATTTGATAATTTTTATAAAATTTAAGTGAATTAATTATATTATTTTTTTGATCAACTATGAATGTCATATCTTTTAGGATAACTTTTTAGGATAAAAAAATTTAGTTTATGTATCATTATGTGAAAATCTTAAGTAATAATCAATCATATTTTTAAAAATAATTAACTGGTAAAACATAGTCAATAATATGACGCGACTTTAGGCGCAAATAGGCATATTAAGTTCAACTTAAAGTTCCTCTCATAATCGGATTATATCTGAGTTTTGAAGGACTTTTAAAATGTAAGTATTTTTATTTATGTATGATTAATATTTACTTAACTATTATATTCTCGCTTGTTAACTACTAATTATATAAGTTTATTTGTTCAGATAAAAGATCAGAACTTCCAATATTATGCTTATTGTAACAAAAATAAGTTGGTTAATATTTAACTTGAGTTTTAGAATTAAATTAATGCAAGGAGAGATAAATTAAAGATGTAATACAAGATTTTATTGTGTTCTTATTACTTCTTGGTAATCTAGCTTTATACTTACAGAGTATTTATTTTATGAGATAATTTTGTACCTTGAAATGTGTTGTATTAGTTAGTGTCGAGCATCCATCATCCATGTAAAAGCATTGCAGTGACATAATTTTACGTAGTGTGAACGAGTTTTAAATGTTTGATCAATGATCAATATAATACATGTCATCTGACAAAATTACTTAAATCCTCACATGTAACCAAATCATGCAAAATCTCACTAGATAACAATTTTTTCTATTGAGATAGATTCTGAGGGATCCCATCCTATTCAGGATGAGATTGAAACATATTTTTACATCTTAAATTAAAGTGAGATGGGATAAGGATCAAAGTAAGTTATGTCTTTATTTGTGAACCGAAAGAGAACCAACTATAAAATCTTGTCTTATCCTATTTATATATATCAATAATAATATAATTTTTAAACTATTCTAACTTTTTAATTATTTTATGAGTGACGCTATTGGCACCCCTCTATATCTCTTATGAAACCCCCTTGTTTTGTATTTACAAATTTATCCTTTATATTTTAAATTATATTGAAAAAAATTACCTAATCAAACACACCTCCGTTGTTTTCTTAGTCTTTTTCTCCATTATAAGCCCTTTAAATCTATAAAATTTGAAAAAACAATGAATTTTCATTGAATGAGAATTCTATCTAAATATAAACTAAGTTTTTGTAGGGAAGCTAATTTGATGAAGTTTGTTCACTTAGGCCAAGTTTTTTTCTTTAATATTTTGGAATATTCATATACTTGTCTTTATATATATATGAAATACAAGTGTGCAACCCAAGAGGGGGTGAATTGGTATTTTAAAAATATTCTAACAAAACCACACAACAATCCAATCTAATGCCTTAATCAAATTAAAAACAATAAATTCAATCAAGCACAATATTAAAAAGAGAGTAAGGGAAAGAGAAAGCAAACTCCAAGATTTTTACGTGGTTAATTTTATCCCCGCCACGTCCACGCCTCCAAGCTCACCGGGCTTGAGGATTTCATTAGCAAGCCTCCAAGGCTTCAAACGCTTACTGATTGACTTCCAAGGTGTCGATGGACCTTTACAACAAGAGATTATACCCAATCTCTTAACCCAAGTGTATCCCAACACTTACAATCTCTCAAGGATAAAGATTACAAAAGAATTTTTCTCACACAATTTGTTTGATCACAAATGAAAGCTCAATGTGTGAATGAATAAGATGAATACAAGAATTTAAAGCTCAATGAAAGTTGTATTCTCAATATTTTGCTCAATGATAATCGTTGGAGTTCTTTGTTTGAATTGGATTGAGCTTATTTATAGTTGGAAATGAAAACTAGCCCGTTAGAGGTATGCCAAAACGGTTCGCCGTTAGTCGTTAACGTTAACCGTTTATTCTCAAAAGTTACCGTTGGAGCCAATTCTTCAAATAAACGGTTTCTTGTTTTATTGCTCAGTTAATCAGTTAATTATTGATTTGAGTTAATTTCGTAATCATCATTTTAACAATCCTTTGAAGAAAATGCTTTTCGGAAATAATCGGATTAATTTTTAGTAAACGGTTCAAGGTTAGCAATAATCGGTTCACCTTTTTCTATAAACGGTTCAAGGTTAATTTCCATAATCATCATTTTAACAATCCTTACTTTCTGGAAATAATCGGTTAACCGTTTTTAGTAAACGGTTCAAGGTTAGCAATAATCGGTTCACCTTTTTCTATAAACGGTTAGCCATTTGCTACAATCATCTTCTGATGGCTTCTTCTAACTATTTTCAAAAATACAGTTTGACCCCAAAACTTTCCATAACTTCATTATGGCCCAAAACGTTATACATTTTGCAAATAGGTCCAATTTCAGAATTTCTAAAAAATATTTTGTGAATCTCAAAACTTTCTGAAATTATGAAATGACCCAAAATACTATAAAATGTTTCAAATAAATCCTTCTCCAAAATTTCAAGTAATACTTGTTGATTTCAAAGTTTTCAAAAATCTTTCAATTAAACCATAAACTTGAAAAACAACCAATTTCATAAAATCATTTTTCCATTAGATATAAAACCTTTATAATGTGAAAATAATGATTTATTTAAAATATATGAAAACAATTTAAGCTTTCAAAAACTTAATTATTCTTAATTTTATTTGTTATCATCAAAATCAACATTATGTTAACATAAATGTTAACAATATACTCAAGTTATTACTTACTAAGAAAAACTAAGAGAGAGATGGAGATTAAAATCAGAAATTCATGAATGCTATAGTCAGGAAGAAATTGAATTATATATATGTATATATATATATATATATATATATAGAGAGAGAGAGAGAGAGAGAGAGAGAGAGAGAGAGAGAGAGAGCCTTGACAAAAGTTCTTTTTATATATATTTTCCAAAAGTACTTTACAAGGGCTTATTAAGAAAGTACAGCAAATCAAAGTTATTTTAGGAATAAAAAATAATATAAATAGAAAAAGGAGTTTGAAGAGAATGTTAAAGATGTGTCAATAATCTAACTCTTATTTTATAATTTTAACCTAAGTAACGTTAAAAGTTGAAACCTAAATACTGAAATTAAATAATAAAAGTAATATAATTAAAAATTGAAGTGCCAAAAGCCACAACTAAAATTAATTTTTATAGTCAAAATATAAGTTGGTTGCTGTTTAAATTTATAGCTTTTGAAGTGTGAGTCTTAACATTAATGTGCAATGGAAGCGAACAAGCAATTAAAAATGTTAGTATAAAATTGTATTCGAACATATATATATATAGTCAAAATAAAATTATTATTTTATTATTTTACTTTATATTTATTCAAAATTTTTGCTATATTGAATTATGATGATCCTTAAAAGAATTTTTTTTTAAATTTATTTATTTACATTCGACACTGTTTAGGATAATGAAATATGAAGAAATATTTAATGGGATGAAATTAGGATAAATTTTTGTCCTAAAAAAATAAAGGAACGGTAATGGATCAATTTTTTATCCTACTTTCATATACGGGATAGGATCGGCATTGGCAAATCCCCATCCTATCCTATCCCATTACTATCCTAAAACTCATTGTATTTTAACCACCAAGTCATGTTCTCACTCCGACTAAAATATTCCTAAGTCTTTTTTTTACTTTCTTTTGAATCCATAAAATGCTATAATTTGAAGTATACTATTTAGATGTGTTTGGCATAGCATTATATGCTAGTATAACTCGATTCCCAGAGTTTGAATAGGTATGGACTCATTTTTAGTAATAATAATAATATTAATTAATTAATAATTAATAATCATGAGCAGCCATACCATAATTTATCATCGACCACCATCATTGTCATCGTATGGACTCATTTTTAGTAATAATAATAATATTAATTAATTAATAATCATGAGCAGCCATACCATAATTTATCATCGACCACCATCATTGTCATCGTATTCTAATATCGTTTAAATTAAATTTGGTACCATTATGATTCTCGTGATTAGTTCTACCCATAAAAATCAATGAACTAGTATTCTATTATCAAAATTTGATTTTGTTGAGATTAAAATTTTTCTACTATGCTTAAAACTAAATTTTCGACAACCTTTAATTGTTATGATATGAAAGCAAAGACGACTTTGATTAGTGTAGTAGTACTTGAAGACAACCAACAATTGAACATAATTAGTGGAATATAAAACTCCAAATCAATTATATTTATCGTATAATAAGTTCTTGATCACTACAACGCATTAACACAAAATCTTTCAATGGATGAACTAAAATTTGAACAAAAAGGCAAGAAAACGTACTACAAAATGACATGCACCACAGCCACTAGGAAGGGCAAAAAAGGGTGTTCATTGAAATACGTATAAAGTTGGGGTCGTCTTTGAAAATAGCCAATCTTGTGGGTTAAATAATTTTTAAAGACTTTTGAGGGGCCATATTATGTGTTATATTATATGGTCAATCCTTCTTCTTCTTCTTCTTCTTCTTCTTGTTGTTATTATTATTATTATTATTAACTTATGTTGTCAACAATCCTTGAGGATATAAGATTGGCAAAAATCAAGAGACGGAAGTGTTATGTAGTTTAAAAAGTCAATATACACTAATTATGTACTATTAAGGTTGCGTTTTTTTTTTTAATCTAAAATCTGAATAGGTCTGAATTTAGCTGAAGTTTGAATAGGTCTGAATGACATGTTTGTTTTTTTCTTTTCAACATTTAAAGAGAAAAACTTAAAAACTAGTAGGTTGACTTAAATATCCCTTTAAGTGGTACATATATTTATTCTTCACAATTTATAATTTTCACAAGTTGATTAGTTTGGTAACATTAAAAAAAATACTATCATTATTGATCTTAATTTAATTTTTTAATGAAAGATGTAATTGTAATCGTAAATTTTATTATAAAGTCAACACAGTTATTTTATTTTTGATTCATCACAATTGACATAATTTGATTTGTTCAATATTTCAGTTTAATTAATGTTATCATGTGAATAAAAATTTAAAGCAATTAAAAAAATAACTTCAAAAATAATACAAAAATATAAGGTTTAGATATAATATTAGAAATACATGAATTGCTAAGGATATTTTTGATATTTGAAATTAAAATTTTTCACTTAAACTTCAGATAAAGGTATACTTTTTCTACTTTTTCTATTCAGATAAAATTGTCTGACAATAAGTGATAAGTTAAAAAAATAAACAACCTAAAATAAACAAGTGTTTGAAAAGAAGTTAAATTGATTTGACTAAAAAACAAACAACACCTAATATGGTTCAATTATTATTAAGTTAATGAAACTTTATAAAAAAAAAGAAAAAGAAAGAAAAGGAAGATTTGAATTTTTCATCCTTCATTAAATAATTCAACGGCATGATCTTCCCTAATTATGTTCAAAAATGAAAGAGAAAAGACTATAGATTAATAATTGTCGTCTAATGATACTTATCTTCTTCTATCATTCTCCTTTGTATTTTAAAACCCATAATTATTTATTCAAATTTATAAACCAAGACAGTGGATTCTCTTTTAAATTTAGGATTATACCATAATGCAAATTTAATAACTAATTGTAAATATATCAATCATCATTAAAAAAAAAAAATAAATGAACTATATTAAAAAATTGATTAAAAATTTTGAATGCACTTTTTTTTCAGTTATGAAAGCAAAATGCTTCCATTACCATTTCAATTCAACAATGTTTGTCTCAGTAATACTTGCATTAAACACAAAAATATTTCAAATGTGTGATCATAATTGAGAGAATAAATCAAATAAAGAGACGTGATTAGGTGCGCTACTATACATTTGACAAATTATGCTTTAGGATTGTAAGATCCATTGCACAGCAGCCCCAATCATACCTTATTAGCACTCAATTAATCTTCTCAAATAAATACTAAAGGAATTATGATATCAAAAGGTCCCAAGTCATAATTCTCCACAAAAACATAATCTAAGTTATCAATTAATTAAAATAATCATTAATTATTAAGAACTAAGAAGTCAATAATGCAATCATTTAAAAAGGAGGGGTTAATATTGTCTTTTCAAAAGCCGAATGTCAAAGAGGGATTTTAGTGGGAAAAATGGTAGTGGGGCAAGTGAGCGACACGTGCAACGGCGACCAAAAACTGGATCTTGGAATCTTTAAGCAAGTAAGAGAGGAAAGCAAAATTTTATTAGAGAATTAGATTCTAGAGGTGCTTTTTAAATCAGCTCAAAGCAAATAAAAATCAGCAAGCTGTCTCCTTCAAAAAATTAAAAGCACTTATTTTAATAGCGGTGGAGAGCGAAGACGTGCAACAACAGAAGTTAAGAGGCATTGACTATTGAGGTAAGCGCTTAACATTTTGGCGGCTGCTTCTGCTTTTTAAATTGATTTTGTGGGGCCCGTTTAGAAATTGACTGCTCCATTTGTTTTTTTTTTTTTTGAGAAGGACTGCTCCATTTGTCATGTAAGCATTACGGAGTTAATACGAACGCGAGGGGCCGATGGGACTCCCACGTAACATACAAGTCCAAAATTTCTGGACTTACCATTATACCCTTATAATGGCAATTCTTAAGTTACAGTTAACGTAACATACAGCCCGGTGAATCTTGACCGTTTAATTTGTTAGAATCTAAACAGAATCTAATCCGACAGACCATATTAAGTTTACCGGAAAGTAGCGACAGTCACAAGTGTTAAGGCAATTATCGTGCCCTTTTTTAAATCATAATTTATTTGCTCTGTTGATTTTATCATGAGGTTGGTCACATAGTAAAACTTGTACGCGTTACGTTCGGTTTTTATAAAATAACGTAACAGATAAATCATCTTATAAGTCCATGATTATAGATGGCTTTGAATAAAAATATGGTTCCGACACTAATAATGTTACTAATAATGCATTGGATTTTAATATGTTATCATAGTTAGATCACCAAACCCTAAATAAAATTAACTAATATGATTAATTGTAATTTAACAATGGCCAACTTTAATACCAGTCACAACCCTAAAATTGCACACAATAAATACAATATATATCCACTTATGTTTGAAATTTTAACAGAACAAACTTTTTGTATGTTACGGAATAATAATAATAATAAAATGGGATTAAAGACAATGTTTCAAAAATGTGGCTCCACTTTCTATAATTAGAAATTTTTTGAAAATATGCTTTACCTTTTCAATTCAATTTTATTTCTTAATAATGATTCCAATGCTTTCATTAACGATTATGTATGATTTTAAAAAGCTACTGTTGGACCTGTAAATTATTATTATTATATCGCAGTATTATGAATACTTAGTAAAAAGGAAAATTTCCACTGAGCACAAAATCCAAGCACATAATGAGCAAATCCTATTGAACGTGGAAAGCATGTTGAGTTCACGTTAATCAACATTAAATCTTTGATGCAAAAATCCCAAAGTGATTTATTACTACAAGTTTCACCGGATGCCTGAACATTTTTCGCTTTATACCTATAAAAATAGATTATTGTATTCCTTTGCAACTAGATCCCAGTTAATCACAGCCGTCTGATTCGATTCTGTTTCAAGATTCATATTCTCTCTTAAGATACTCACTATTTTAAAAAAGAAAAATGCTATTTATTAATAAAATAAATCAAGTTGGGCTTCCAAGTGTTCTTTTGTCGCCTAGGTTCCGATCTGTCAACTCCAACACTAGGATTTTGCTTTCTCTGGAAATAAAAGCATTTTAAAAAAAAAATGTTGAACTAAACGTAAATCCAAAATTAGGTGAACAAGACACCATCATCTGATCGTGCCTTTAAATACTTTTTTGAATAAAATAAATCATAATCCATTAATATTCCTTCAATATTAACTTTTGAAATGATTAATTTTCATTTTTAAAAATTTAGTGATTTTTAAACAGTGTCGAGAAAAAAGGAGTTAATTTAAAAATTATTATTTAAAAAATGAATTTAAAACAATTTTTTTTTGGCCCAAGGAGTGGTTTGCATTTTACTACAAAAAGTTTATTGATATAACGCTCAAAATTGACTGATACGCTAATCCATTTTTTCAACTACATTTGCGAAATCTTGACTCATAAAAAGATCTCAAGTTCCAAAACTTTAATTTTAATGTTTCTATTATATTAAGAGATTATTTTTAATTGATACGCTTGGACGAGTAACTTGAAAATAAAAATAAAAATAACTAATATAATAACATCTTATGTAAGCAAAACCAATCTGACTTGCTCAGGTCTAAAACATGGTAAGTCAACTAAATTGATGATATAACTATTGAAAAATATCTTGATTATAATCAATAATTAATAATAAATGGATACAGCTTCGCGAATCTTATAACATCATCTTTAATTACCTGGGGAAAATAATGCACCGAATTTTGGCAGACTAGCCTGGTGTCGTGACTTGCCCATTGGGGTGATGGGGACCGTTCGGTTTTATTCAAGCAAAACTTTTTATTACAATAACAGCAGTGATGATGTTGGAGTTGGGACCACGTACGAGATTGCGGTGTCCTCCTCACTCTGGTTCAGTGTTCAAATGGATGTGCAACTTGCCAATTTGGCTGTAATATCATCAATAATATTAGAAATTCTAACACTTAGAACCTTAATTTAAATCCTAATACCATGTATCACTTATTTATTAGATGATATATTTTATAATTTATAGGAATTAGTTAACCACCATTCAATGAATAAATACTACATCAGTCGAAACTTAATATCGGAATGTCTAGTATTACTCTAGTGGTGTGTTTACTTATTAGGAATGAGAATGAAAATAAATAATCTGTTTGTTTGCTAAAATGAGAGGTCGAGTCGGAAACAAAGTGACGAGCCCATCTAAAATTGAAAATGATTACAAGAGTTCTCATTCCCATGGAAAAAATAAGAATGGAGATCTTATTCCCAAAAGTGACAAAATTACCCCCACTCAAGTTTTAAAATTCTCATTTTGTCATTCTTTATTATTATTATTATGATGATGATGATGATGATGATGATGATGAAAAATAGATTAATAATATAATAATTGCTATTATCAAAATAATAATAATTATTTTATTTATTATAAATATAATAATAATAATAATAATAAATAAAACTATTATTATTAATATTAATTATAATGATTAATAATTATAGTAGTATTACCATAATAATAATAATTATTAATATTACTGCTACTAATAATAATATAATAATAATGATAATAATCACAATTGTTATAATAAATAATGACAATAATCAACTAAGGTCAGTTTAGTAACTTGTAATAATCTATTTCGATTTTAAGGTAAAGTAAACATATTAATGACAATATAATTCATTTCGATTCTAATTTCTACCGTTAAAGTAAAAAATTTGCCTTTATTTCCATTCCCTATTCCAATTTTAATTCATTTTGATTACTGATTAGTAATCGCATCATAACAAATTGGGATATTCTTACTTTTTGTTTGCATTATAATATCTATTTGTGCATCTTATTGTTGTATATGAATATGCTGAGGTTTATATAATTTGGAATATGAAAAAGATTCCTCCAATTTCGAGACTGATTTTTGAGCTCTGCTCATTATCATTACGTTGATCAAGGCTGGTTTCGGTAAATTTTAGAGTGCATACTACATAATAGTCATTGTCAATGCTTCTGAGTGACTTGTACCCTTGTTTTTCACCTGAAGAAAAGATTTGGCTCATAATTAGAAGCAGCATAAACGTCTTATATCATGGCTAAGAATGATTTGTGCTCTTGTTTCTTCCTTGAAGGCTGCCTCTCAGCCTTTGAAGTTTACACGTTTCAACACTTCTGCTGTGTGTGACATTTTAGTTGTTTTTCTGTTGGTAAGTACGTAACAACAATTTAACCGCACTCACATAGAACATGCTCTTATGAATGTCATTGGCTTCTCACTGAATACTCCTAATAATGGGCTCTTGTAGAGTTCAAATGTTTTAAAAAACCCCAGAATGATCAAATGAAAGTGGCAATCTAAACCTTTGAGATTAAGCATGCATGCTTAAAGCATTTGATGGCAGAGTATATAATTAACTGCAACAATGCATGGATGAAATGAAGAAGTATCAGGACAAACTGAAAAGACATAAGTTGAAAGAACATTTATGTACTTTTTGGGGCCCTCCACCCAGCTTCTTGTGCGTACAAAAGCCTCAACCATATCATAGTTGAGGTACTTGAAGCCAAGAAAATTGCCAGTTTTAACATGCAAGGTTGAACCTGAAACAACAGTTGAAAAGTTTGACCCTTGCTTGAACCTACCATTACATTCTTATTGGTCATTTGCCTTCCATCTTCTCCTTTGCGCAATCCGCCTGAACTTTTGGCACCAACTTTTTCGTCTATAAATGAAGGCGATGAGGTCTCCACATCTCTATTCACCATCTTGTTGTCAATATTTAGAGCGGGTTCAGGGATAGCATTATGCTTTCTCATTTGAGGGACTTCCTGTCAGTATATCAAGAATAAAAAATTCAACCAGCAGTGACAACAAAAGATAATATCAAGCGATTTTTTATAAACCTTGAGCATTGACAATACAAGCAACCACGCACACCAAACAGGGTAAGAGGCTGAGAGTCCCGATAATGGTTCTTGTGGAGTTCAAATGCTTAAACAAACACCCGAAAATAACGAATGAAAGTGGCAGTGCATATGTTTTAAGCATTAGGCATGCATTGGCTTTAAGCAATTGATGGCATAGTTTTGGAGAATGAAACTAATGAAGAGGCTAGTTTCAACTTTAAAACAGAAGTATAGAAAACAAAGCTAATAAGAGGTACTAAACATATAATTATTATACAACACAAAGAGCAAGTAATGATTATACTGCAATACAAATGAAGCATCAGGACAAACTATAGAGACAGAAGTTAAAAGGAAATTAAAGGAACATTTATGTACTTCTGGAGCTTTCAATCCAGCTTCTTGTGCACATAAAAGCCTCAATCACATCGGAGTTAAGGCCCTTGGACCCAACAACATCATCAGCTTCAACCACACTTGAAAAATATATCGGTAGGAAATCACGAGCTGTCATCGCCAATATCGGGAACTTTGGAGTGTTGTCTCGCCACCAAGCTAGTATAATGAACTCTTCAGGGAAAGGAACCTGACGCTATACAGAATACGTAACATAATCACTATAAACGGTGGTTGAAGTGGATGATTTTGAAATTTGAGAGCAGCTTTCGTATTTGAAGAAAACATCCAGAATTTCATCCTCAATTTACAAAATACAACATCAGGCTTAATTTCACGTATCTTCTTGTACCAGGATTCGGTAATACCTTTTTTAAACCGCGGGTCCAAAAATACTGCAACTGCCAGAGCCAAGATATAATCATTCCAATGATCAAGGAATTTAAGACCTGCGAAACCCATGTCAAAGCATCCATTCTGAAAGCATATGCTTTCCTAGTTCATTAAATTTCATATACAACTCGCAAACTTTTGTGAAATACACATTTGCATTGAGGTACCTGTTTTCATTTGACAAGATAAGCAGCAGTATCTGACACTTTCAAGAATTCATACAAAGCCATTGGCTTATTCCATTCTTTCTGTGTCAATTTCATTGATTTGAAGTGACCATCTATCTTTTCTAGCTCACGGAATGCTTCTCTAAGCCCCAGGACATTTTCAGGCAGTTCAAAGTTGGAAGTTGAAGATGGAGGAAAAACTTGAGAAGTCACGTTCTTGCCCAGGGACTTGGTTTTATCTATTGCAATCTGAAACTTAATGTGCATTAGCTGATGTCTTATGGACATAATCAAAAGCATTCCTGATCTTGTGACACACGTCAACTGCAAGTGCTGTTCCAATATTAGCTGCACCATCAAGTAACATCTTCCATGCTAAGAATGTTAAACAATCTGCTAATCCGAACAAGTGGAACTTGATGAAATGATTGATACCAAATCCATCTTTTTGCCTCATCAGCTTCACCAGCACGTACTGCAGTTATTGAGCTGTCGATCTTCCACTCCAAAATCAAACTTTCGCAAGTTTCGATATAATCCCTACCATCTTCCAGACATTTGAAACAAATAACTTTCCTCTTCAGTTCCCACTTATTATTAATAAAGTGGGCTGTCGAGCAACAGTAATCATGGCATGTATTGGGAATTGGCCTATGATGAATAAATTTTAAAACTAGAGTTTAAGGTTAACCGATAAAATTTGACCTTAACAACATAAGTTTATTTGACTTGAAATAATTGACTGTCCTTTATTTATGTCTTTCATGACTTAAATAGTCATAAAGTATAATTAAAACTAACTTATTGACCAAATCACAAAAATAGGAAAAATTAATTCTTCCCACAAAATTAGGTCCAACTTAACAACCCTTGATTCACTAAACTCAAATTCAAGTCATAATTTTAAAATATAATAAGACTTTGAGAATAAATAAATTTAATACCCGTAACAATTCCTCCCTTTTTAAGAAATAGCCTTGTTCTCAAGGATATAACTAGGGAGTTCATTTTCAATAACTCAAATACTAGTGGCAACTATAGTGGTTCAGGGTTTATAACTTCCACGTCTTCATCAGCATCGCTATCATTGAAACAAGCTTGAATCATGAATAATTTTTTGCAATGATGTCCAGGACTAAATTGTTCATTACACTTGAAGCATAGTCCTTTCTTCCTTCTCTCATCTATCTCTTCTGTGCTAAGCCTTTTGATGGGCATTGGCATGGAATTATTTTGAGCTTTAGGAAATCTGAATAGCCCTTGAGAGTGATTACGAGCTTCATATAAGCGAGCTAACCCGATGGTTGAAGAAATGTTGTCGGACAACATGCTAATACATTCGCCTTGATTGAATCATGTAACCCATTAATAAAACAACTGACTTGACGGTTTTGAGGAAGGTGTCCAACCTCTGCTAATAATCTCTCAAATTGAGTTTGATATTCTTTGACTGACCCAACTTGTCTCAGCTTGATTAACTCCCTAAAGAAATCTTGAAAATTCATAGCTCCATACCTTTGGTTCAAGCCATCTCAAAATTCCTGCCAAGTCATCATTCCCTTTTCTTACTTAAGTAGTTGATACCATAATTGAGCATCACCTTCGAGATGAAATGATGCTAGTGCCACACAATCTTCTTCTGCTGTATGGTTGAAGTTAAAAAATTGCTCCACCATGCAAAACCAACTCGCCGTGTCTTCTTCTCCACTAAAGTGAGGGAAGTCAATTTTGACAAGTCTGGGAGCATATTGTGAGCCATTTTGGTGTGTGTCATTAGCATTACTGGATCTTCTTGCTGGATTCTGGAATTGTGCCATGGAATTTTCTCCTTTTTGATCGTGTTGCGTGTTGGTTCGTGTAGCAAGTTGCGAGAAGAGTTCATTAAGCTTCTCTAAGATTTGTTGCTAACCTGCAGTGAGAGAGTTCACATCATTCTCCAACTTCTCCACTCGAATCCATGCCCTTGCTCTGATACCACTGTTGCACGTACTGGAGATTGGTTCTTTTATTTTTGTTGGAACCTATGATGAATTAATTTTAAACTAGAGTTTGAGGTTAACAAAGGAACTTTGGCCTCAACAAGATTTAGAATAACTTACTCCTGCCTTTACTCGTGTCTTTCATGGCTTAAATAGCCATTAAGTACAATCAAAATTAACTTATTGACCAAATCTCAAAGAAACAGAGAAAACTAATTTTTCCAACAAGACTAGGTCCAACTTAACAACCCTTGACTCACCAAACTCAAATTCAAGTCATAATTTTAAAATATAATAAGACTTTAAAAATAAATAAATTTAAGACCTGTAACAAATAATGTCCAAACAAAAGCAGCTTGTTAGCTCACTGAAAGATCTATATGAAGCCTTTTCTTCTCTTTTTCGTAGACATTGATTATTTCGGCCTTCATGGACTTCACTGATGCAACCCTATTCTTAATAATCATTCGTGCCACATGTAAGTGCTTAAATTCTTGATCCATCACAGATTTTTCTCTGCTAACAGTTAGTTCATTTTCTTCTCCATCCATATTTCTCCTAGTTTGGCATCTTTCCAAATGATTTTTGAGGTTTATGGTTTTATTCTTGCTGGAACCTACCACTGTATTCTCATTGATCATTTGCCTTCCATCGCCTCCTTTATCCTAAGCGCAATACACCAACTTTATCCGTTTAGCACATGAAAGCGCTGAGGTTTCCACATCCAAGTTGATCATCTCATTGTCTACATGGAGAGTAGTTTGAAGAATAGCATAATGTCTTCTTATTTGCGGGACTTTCTGTCAATATACAAACGAGCAATCATAGAATAAATACACAGAACAAATCTAAGGCTAAAACTGATGGGATCTCCTGGAAGGGATCAAATTAATTTCAATAATTTAGGTAGCATGTAAAGCATTGGTTAATACTGCAAAGAAATAGCAGGATTGAAACTCAAGGATGGGATCCTCCTCCTATACTGGGAAGCGTGAAATCATCCATAAAGTCTATAACATGGACAGTAAACAAAAAGGGGAGTGTGAACTCATCCATAAAGTCTATAACATGGAACACAGTAAACAAAAAGGGAAGTGTGAACTCATCCATAAAGTCTATAACATGGAACACGGTAAACAAAAAGCGGACCACTATTGATCTTTATCCAATTTCAAATGATACTTTGGACTATATCAAATCAAATTAAGTCCACAGTTCTTGAGAATTATCAAACATTGTCCCTAAGTTTCTTCATTTCCTTTTCAGGAGTTGACAGGGTACCAAGCCTTCACCTTCTCTCAATCAACTATCAAAAGGCAAGTAGAGACAGTCAACTTTGCTTATTAAAGTGATCATCCAAAAGTTGATAAAGCTGTTGTGGCTGGTAAGTTATTCGAGACTTGAGCTACAACATTTTTTCTTAAATAAACATTATTAGTTGAGACATTAGGCAAAAAAGCTTGTTTCAAACAACTATAAATCCTCATATACAGCAAACAATCTACTAATTAATACAGCAGTGAATCGTTCGCCTAGTATTTCAAACAAAAACCCACATAAACACAGAGGAAAAATTTATCGCAAAAAGCAATTTAAAAAAAAAAAAACCCCTTTAGATACCTCTGAAGTTATCTGTCACAAGCAGAAGTGCTGACTGAGAATTCAATATTAGCAATCATTTTATTTCCTGGATCCAGGGAAATTTAATAGACCGGATGAGATACTGTTGGACCATTGAACATTGAAATGTCATCGCTCTTAGTTTAGTTATTGTTCATATCGTCATGGATGTTACAATTTGCCAATTTGGCTATAATAAATATTATGGGATATTTTCACGCCTAGAGTTGTTAAAATTTATACAAAATTTCAAAATTGCAGTGGACTGTATCTAACATAATCATGGTTTGAAACTGAACCAATCATGCCCCCTTTAAACTAATCTATAATTTCAGAAATTGAAGCTTACTTCCCAGTAGTAGAAGAAAGAAGCTACAACCATAAGGATGCAGTTATCTTTGTTGGTTAAGTCCGAGAATATAGAGATGAAATAAATGTTAAAGGCACTCTTTGGGAATGTGTCGCTTTGGGAATTCCAACAATTTATTAAATCGGTACAAATTGTGAACCCATCCAGCAGATATTTCGGATTCTAGCAAACGATGACGATATAGCCTTAATTTGATTAATTTGTAACAAATTAGCATTCGTAATTTACGAGGCTCGCTCTAGCTATATATAAAATCCTTGATTAAGAATAAGATAAATAACCTATTTTGGTAACTCCATGGATTTATGGATTGGCTACTATTCCTAAATCGCAGAAAGAGAAGAGACAAATATCGTGGATATTATGCAATTAGCATATATTCGAAATATAAAATTCAAATGGACGAGTCAAAAAGAAGATGATTGAATTAAATTAATTCTTTTTAAATTTTTATTTTGTCAAAGGGAAATATGGATGTTCTATCATGTTCAATCAACACACTAAAGGGGTTGTACAACATACCATACGTGGAAGTAGGCCAACGTTTCCATTGGCAAATATGTGGGTTCCAGGTCCGAGAACTTAGTACTTCTTAGGCTGCAATTGCTATGTTATTAGGTTTAGCATTTATAGTCATTCGATATCCATAAACTGCTCTGATTGCACTCAAAATTTCTTCCAATATGTTCTTGAATAAGAGTAAAACTCAGTTAGAAGAAGGATATGGCCCATCGGTTCCCTTTATTAGAACTTTATGTCTTTTTTTTTTTTTATCTCTAATTGATCAAGTGCTCTTTTACTTTGGAAAATCATAAAGTTATCTCATAGAGAGTTAGTGGTATCCACGAATGATATAAATACTACCATTGCTTTAGCTTCACTCACGTCAAGAGCATACTTCTATGCATCTCTTTCCAAAAAGGAATTAAGCTATTTCAATAAATACATTCAATCAACTGTAATTTTTTTCTCCAATAATATTTTAGAAGATTTCACAAAACCTCTATCACTTAATTTTTGACTTTTTGAGAATATATTAGTCAATGAATTAGTAGTTGTTGTTTTTGTTTATTAAGTACCTCTAGTGACTCCTATACCCGTCACATTCTTTGGATTATTTACAAGAGGTTTTCAAGCTTTTATTTTTGCAATTTTACCTGTGGCTTATATAGGCAAATATATGAAGGGACATCATTGACTGGTTTTCATTTTTTTTTTTTAGCTTAGAACAAATTCTTTAAATCAGTATACTTCAAAAAATTAATAATCTTGCTCTGCTGTTTCCAACTATCATCAATATAGTGTAGTTTCAAGAGAAAGTACTCACTTTCATCCCTATAATTTTCAAAACTAAAGCGACACTATTTATTAAGAAACTGGCCAAGTTTTCTCTTCTCTTCTTGGTAGACTTGGAGTATTTCAACCTTTTTGGAGTTAAGAAAACACAGATCTTCAGCAATATTTCCTTCGGCATTGAAAACGTGTTTAATAATGTCATCAAAATATCTTGTTTTGATTGATTTATCTTGATCCCCACCAATATTAATTTTATCACCTTTTCTCTTAGCTCGGCATTTCTTTGACACCAAATGGTTCCTTTCTAGCTTGAACTATTCAACTCCGTAGCCCATTCCATTTCATCTTCATCTTTATACTTTTTGAAGTCATCCCAAACATTAGACTTCAACTTTCTTCCTTTTGTTTCCTGTCAAAGTTAACGTTTCCAACAATAATTTTAATTTTTTAGTATAAAAATCAAATTTTTTATTGCCATGTGATTATTTATAAAATAAAAAAGACCTGAGTGACCCATTAAAAAAATAAATATAAAAAATAGGGAACATTTTCTGCTACTGAGTTTTATTTTGTGGAATTAGTTAATTATTTTTTAAAATCTATAGAGAGAAAGGAGGCGCGCCTCTATGGCTAATACCGCATCAAAAAATTAAGGGAAATTATCAGCCATATACCCTTAAATGATACCAATATCAAACGTGTGTGAATACTTTTTAAGTGTATCACTCGTATACACTAAGTTGACAAAACACTTTTGTCGTCCACCAATTCGTTAACATCCGTTAGAAAGTTAACAGAATTATGGCAAATTAACTATTTCGCCCTTGGAACTCAAAATGAGGTAAAAAGATAAATTTACCCCAAAAATTAACGTAAATTTTCAATACACAATTTTTTTATTTTGTTATTAACAATACATTTTTTTGATTAAAAAAATGAATTATTAATGGTACATGTTATTAACAATTATCCATAAAAATATCCACATTATACCATAAAAAAATTATTAATAACATATTATTTACAATTATACATATTATACCATAAAAAATTTCAGTTGGAGCTTGGAGGAGTAGATCTTAAAAAATTTAGGTTAAATTTTGGAGGAGTAGATTTGGTTGTAAAGTAGTTTTTTTTAGCAATTATTAACAATTATCTGATTAATAAAAATGACATGTCATTTTTATTAATATATATCATATGACATGTCATTTGTTACTAGGTAAATGGGATGACATGTCGTTTTTTAAAAGACTAGATTACCCTTATGATGTTAGTGCTTGCAAACGGAAGTTAACGGATTAGTGGACGGCAAAAGTGTTTTGTCAACTTAGGATACATGAGTGATATACTTGAAAAGTGTTCACACACGTTTGATATTGGTGTCATTTAAGGGTATATGGCTGATAATTTTTCAAAAATTAAATTAATTCAGAGCATGCAAAACAAACAATCGCATACCACTTATCACGACAAAAGAAATATCACATATATCACAAAAAGAAAAGCAAATGCAATTAATAAAACAAAATTAAAACAAATGCGTACTTTGATTAAGAATTGAAAATTGAATCAATAAGAGAATTGACACCACAATTTCAGATCTGTCTCTCACAAATCAGTGTAATTCTATACTATGACCTTAATTATGTGATCTCATTTTGTGTGTAGACATATACAATACACACTCACACAAAAGGCTTCGAAGCTCGAATGAACAAGCATCATAGGAGGTAACATAAACAATTAATCAAATTAAAATACGATAAAATTGATTTGAAAATTAATGTGAAAGAAAGCCTAAAAGTATTGATGGTTGAAAATTCAATTCTAAGCATGCATCCTAAGCTTTATTAGAATTCAATTTGAGTTTTGATCAGTAGTATCCAAAAAGAAATAAAAGGAAAACACTAGAGAAAAGGGGCAAAGATATTGTAATTTCTTATAATTAAGACAAACTGTCATGCTTGGTATAAAATCAAGCAAATGAGGATATCAAGTATATACTAGTTATTATTGTTTTAATTTTGTCTACTGGATTTTATATTTTGTTTTCGTATAAGTTATTAGTCTTTTCTTTTTCTCAGGTTTATTTTATTTTCATTTATTATTTTTTTGAAATAGGAATTTTATGGACTTTGGAAAAAATATAGGCAAATTAAATGTCTTAGGTTGGGTTTACGTACATAACTATAACAGAAAAGCACTAGCGTCTACAGAGATTAAACAACACATTCTTCAATCTTTATTAGCATAAAAGCCATCACCAACTAAGCAACATCACAACCATGGACGAAGAAACCATTAAACCATTTGAATGGCCGAGTGTGATCTTTCCTTTATGTTTTACCTCAGCCTTTGGATTCATGGCTTTATCCAATGCTTCAGTTAAAAGCGAGCATTCTCGTTCGGTTTATTTTGCTTCAGTTAAGAATTAAGTTGTGAATTTGGGGGCTAAATTGTAAACGAAAGAGAGTTGTTGGGCCATAGTGTAGATCGCATTCAGTGTTGGGGTCAATGTGTAAATACTTTATTGATGTGGCAAAGTCTGCTATGGTCGTTAAGAGTGTTCCAGAAAATTTCCAGAAACCTCAGTATAAAAAGGGCTAGTTAACAACCTCTAGTTTTAACGTGATTTCTTTTTCTTTTCTCATCCAATTTTCTGTAATTCTTGCTTTAACTGAAAGCTTGTAATCTCCTCTTACGTGAGTGATCGTGTGTAATCAGTTTGAGTAATAAAAGCCTGTGAGTTTTTCCTTCAAACAATGTCGTTTGGGTTAAGCTCGTCAGTTTTGTGTGCTTTATGTGTTTTTGGCATTTTTCTTCTCTGATTCTTGATTTAATTCTTGAATCTTTTTTTGGTTAATTTGTCCTAAAAAATTAACAAGTGGTATCATAGCCTTGGTAGTTCATAACTATGTCCCTTCCAAAGCCTGAAATCAATAAGTTCACCATTAATGGTGATTTCTCTTTCACTCTTATCTTGAGTCTTAGTGACTCAATCTTGAGAGAAATTTCTAAAGAAAAAACAGCCCTAGGTATCAGGAACAAGATTAAAGCTTTGTACATGAAGAAGTCTCTGGCTCACAGATTGTTCTTAAAGAAACGACTATATGCCTTCTCAATGAGAGAAGAAGTCTCAATTCAAGATCACATTGACACCTTTAACAAATCATCCTAGATCTTGAAAGGGTCGAGAATATAAAGATAAGTGATGAAGACATAACCTTCTTTCTGCTGAGTTCATTGCCAAAGTCTTATGAAGGCTCTGTAGATACAAGGTTGTATGCCCGAACTTCTTTAACCTTAGAAGATGTTAAAGCGACTTTATGTTCTAAGGAAATTCAAAAGAATACGCATGAGGAAAGCAATGGTGAGAGATTAGTTGCTAAAAAAGAAAAGAAGAAGGATCAAAAAAATAAAAATCAAGGGAAAAGGGTAAGGAAAGAATCAAGGAAAAAGAGAAAGTGTTTCTACTGTAGAAAAGAAGGGTACTACATCAGAGATTGTGCAAAGAAAAAGAAAAAAAAAGCCAAGAGAAGTCAGGAGATGCAGTTGTAGCCTCAGATGACTCCACTGGTGAAGGGTATCAGAGTACTGATCTGCTGATAGCTTCAAAATGTGATTTGGAAGGTCAGTGGGTGTTAGATTTAGGTTGTTCTTTTCATATTTGTCCCAATAGGTCACTTTATCATGAATACGAATTTGTTGATAGGGGTAGAGTTCTCATAGGAAACAATAATGGGTGTAGAATTGTTGGGATAGGATCTGTTAAAATCAAGATGTTTGATGGGGTCATTAGAACTTTACATGGGGTTAGACATGCTCCTGAATTAAAGAGAAACCTAATCTCTCTAGGCATGTTAGATAACTCTAAGTACTCATTCAATTCAAATAATAGAGGGATAAGAGTGACTAAAGAGGGTTCTGTAGTGATGAAAGGTGAAAAGAAAAATGAGCTGTATGTGTTAATTGGCTCTTCAATTCCTACAAATATTGTAATGACAGTAGAATCTGATGTAGATAAAACTAAGTTTTGGCATCTCAGGCTTGGTCATATGAGTATGAAAGGGCTACAAGAATTAGAGAAACAAGGTTTGTTATGTGAGGACAAGATAGGTAGTATTGACTTTTATGAGAATTGTGTTTTCAGTAAAGCACATAGAGCTAAGTTTCCTAAAGGAATGCATAAGTCTAATTGTGTCTTAGAATATGTGCATGCTGACTTATGGGGACCAGCTCAAGTGTCATCATTATCAGGGGGCAGATACTTTATGAGTTTAATAGATGATTACTCAAGAAAAGTGTGGCTTTATATTCTAAAAACTAAAGATTAGGTTGTGGAGAAATTCAAAGCTTGGAAAGCACTGGTAGAAAACCAGAGTGGGAGGAAGCTAAAGGCCTTAAGAACAGATAATGGCATGGAGTTTTGTAATAGGGAGTTTGAAACTTTTTGTCAAAAGCATGGTATTTTGAGATACAAAACAATCAGATTCACCACTGTTGGTTATTTTAAAATCAATTGCTGTTGGTGTCAATGTGAAAGTATACATAACAAGTAATAAAGTGATGAGTATTTAAGATCGTCTCCACAGGGATTGATGTTATCATATTTGCTATAGCAAGTCTAACAGTGCAGATTTTGTATCTAAATTAAGATAAAACAATTAATGAAACTAATATACTAATTAAAATAAAAACGCAATAAATAAAATACAATAAAATAAATTATCACGTTAAACTCAAGGATAAAATCAATGAGAATATAAACTAGTTGAGTGAATAAACTCTCTTAATGATTTTGACTATTTTTCTAATGTTTGGCTCGGTTGCTGCAGCATCTGCTACAGCACTGGGCAGAATCTTTATGTATCTTAAGCCGTCTCATATTGGATATCTTATATCTATATGCAACCTAACAATGATCAGTTGTTATGCCAACATAAGATATAACATTACACGCTTAAGTTTTATTTACCCTACAAGGTGAATCTCTATGTCTAGTTCATCACTAATCTTAAATCAAGTATGGCCCTTTTGGACTCAAGTAAAACTCAATCTGGGAAACTCTATTTAAGATCAAGTGTTGCTTTGATATGTTCCACGAAGATAGGCATTTTTGATGCTCTTCCTTACCTAGTATCATTAAATGAGTGATCAACTGAAATAATGAATAAAAATAAGTACTATCAAAACAAAATGCTACAACAAACACGCATCAACTTATATTTTCAATCAATAAACCATCAAGATTGTCTATCACTCAACCACAAATAAATCTAGTTCATGATTTGTAAAAGAGAAATAAAGAACAAAGTTTCGGCCATGAAACACATCCCCATGAATAAATAGAAAACAAGAAAACAAAAAAAGAATAAGAAGGACCGAGTTCTTGAGTTATTTCTGCAAATTCTCCTTTTGCGCAGCCCTCAATCTCTCTCTTGAATCATGTTTTTCTTTTGTTTCTTTGTATTTTTTCCTTAGGTAACGGCTCCCCTTTTTTCTTATGACGTGTGCTTTTTTTATAATTGAAAACTAAGGCAAACGGAAGCCTAGGTCGCGCATAAGTCAGATTAGGAAACTACAGATCGCAATTCTGCAAGTATCCCGTGCATAATTGTTCTAGGATTGCTACAGCAACGGTTGCTACAACAACTGCACTGTTCCAGATTTGTTTCAATTCTTTTGTAGCCAAGTTCTTTTCCATCTTTACCAGCCTATTGCATCAGCATTCCTTCCATGAATTATAAACTTCTGGAAACCTACAATTATGCACATAATTTGAGCACGAATTACTTTAAATCAGCAAAACTCATTGAGACTAAACTAAAATGAATGTTTGTTCAAGATATAACAAAAATGTAATAAAAACACATTATTTACTCTCTAAATAATATTGATTTAAGTCTAAAAGTGCCATGATAACTCTCATTTCATAGAGTTATCAACCCCTCAGTAAAATGGCTTAGCTGAGAGGATGAATATGACTATAGTAGATAAGACCAAATGCATGCTTATCAACTCAAAGCTTCTAAGATGTTTATGGGTAGAAGTAGTGAGTACAGCCTGTTACTTGGTGAATAAAAGCCCATCAACAACTGTTGACTTCAAGACACCAGAAGAGATATGGTCTGGGAGACCACCAAAGTATGAAAATCTAAGGATTTTTTAGTGCCCTGCTTATGTACACATCAATCAAGGTAAGCTAAAAGCTAAAGCTTTGAAGGGATTCTTTGTTGGATACCCAGATCGAGTCAAAGGGTACAGGGTCTAGTGTGGAGAACAAAAGAAGTGCTTTATAAGTAGCCTTGTCATCCACTGAGGCTGAATTTGTTACAGCCATAGAGGTAGTGAAGGAGGCTATGTAGCTTAAAGGAATACTCAATAAACTTTGGTTGAATAAAAAAACAGTTCAAGTTTTCTTTGACAATCAAAGTACTCTTCAATTGATTAAGAATCCAGTCTTCCACGAGAGGACAAAGCATATAGATGTTAAGCTATAGTTCATTAGAGAAGAAGCTGTCAAAGGGACTATAACAGTGTCTAAGATTCAGACAGATATGAATTCAGCTGATGCATTTACCAAAGTGCTTCCCGCTGCAAAGTTTGAGTTCTGTGTGAACTTAATGGGTGTCTTGCCCAACTCAAACTGAATTTAGGAGTGAATTACAGATTGTTAAAGGCTTTTTCAATGTTGCTTTGGTGATTGTTCAAACTGAATCTGATCTGCAAGGTGGAGATTGTGAAGAATTGAGTTGTGAATTTAGGGACTAAATTGTAAATGAAAGAGAGTTGTTGGGCCATAGTACAGATCGCATTCAGTGTTGGGGTCAATATGCAAATACTTTGCTGATGTGGCAAAGTCTGTTATGATCGTTAAGAGTGTTTCTAGAATATTTCCAGAAACCTCAATATAAAAGGGGCTAGTTAATAGCCTCTGGTTTTAACGTAATTTCTATGTCTTTCTCATCCAATATTCTGTAATTCTTGCTTTAACTAAAAGCTTGTAATCTCCTCTTGGGTGAGTAATCGTGTGTAATCAGTTTGAGTAATAAAAGCTTGTGAGTTTTTCCTTCAAACAATGTCGTTTTGGTTAAGCTCGTCGGTTTTGTGTGCTTATGTGTTTTTGGCAATTTTCTTCTCTGATTCTTGATTTATTTCTTGAATCTTTTTTTGGTTAATTTGTCCTAAAAAATTAACAGTTTCTTTTGAAACCCTTCTACTCACGTTTCTTATTCGTTTTGCTTCCAAACTCATCTCTCACAAATATCCATTTGCCTCACAAGTCACGGAGATAGCTTCTTATCTACCAGGGCTGAAGTATGCTTCTTGGGCAACATGTTGATCTTTCCTTTTTGTTGCCCAAGAAGCAGGGGCAGAATAAGCCAACCTTGGCCGGGGGCCAAAGAAATTTTAAAAAAAATTCAATAAAATTTTTAATGTAAATAAGTAATTATTAATATAATATAAAATATTGAGTAATAATTTTTTTTAACAGGGACCATGGCCCATTCTTGTCCTTTAATAGATCCGCCTTCGCCAAGAAGCAAACTTCACCTTGGTGGATATAAGGATCTATGTCCATTACCTGAGAAGCAAATGGATGCTCAAACTTTTTGGTGGTTTCTTCGTCCAACGCTATAATGTGTTTGGAAGTGATGTGTGCAGCCCAACTGTGAAGGTATTTGCCTATTTAGCAACATCTTGCAGTTGGGTTTTGCTAGCACAACAATCATTTTTTTCAGTTTTTTTTACAACTATAATTTTTACTGCATAATAGATGTAACTTAAAAGTTACAGCACCTCAATCTCAAAATAAATCCTTAATTGGTCATGGCTTTGATTTTAACAAAGATTGAAGAATGTGTTGTTTAATTTCTGTAAATGCAGGTTCCGGCAGTTTCTGTCATATATACAGACTCTAATTAAGATGGCGCACATGGGAAAAATATTGTGATCATATCCCTAGCTAATGTTCATCCATTTGCTTATAGATAGAAAATGGCAAAATGCTTGTCCCCCAAACCCTAGCGTATTAATCAATTTTACATATTTGGAAACTTGATCTCTAATTTTTCGATGGTGACACCAAATGTCATATCAGCTCTCAAAAAATGGGTTTGTTGGTGGCAGAAACATGATTGGCCCATGGCCAAATTTTTGTTAAGAAATTGAATAAAATGGCCATCGAAATAAAAGGAATTATAAATATCCTTCAACAATAAGCCAATGGCCACCAGCCTCCGCCGATATAATTTCAATTTTATACAATATAACACAAACTCTCATATTAAAGAATTAATGGTGTGTTTAAAGTAACACAAGTTCACAACTCAGTGGTACAACAACAGCCGTATAAAGAACTGGAAACATGTACTCATCAAAAGCAAATGGTATCACTGCCTTACATGGAAATTAACATATTTATTAAGAAAGGAAATTACAGAAGAGCCTGTTACAATACAAAATCTTTTGAGCTTGACAATTTCACCAATGAAATTGCAGACGATGATGGTAAGCAACGAGACGGCATAGAAAGACCACGTAGCATACTTGAGCTTGGCGGAATATGGAATTGTAGTGGAAAAGACCAATGCAGTGGCAGCAACGATGACAGCAGCTTTCTCTAGCACTTGGGATGCAGCAGCAAACTTGTGCATAATAAATTTCGAAACAAAGAGAGAAAGGAATGTCAGTAAGATAGCAAATGAAAGCAGGCAGTATAAAGGAGAATGTTTTGGCTTAGTCTGAGCAAACAGGATGGTGATATCGATGGCTGATGAGAAGTGTTGTGGGGCATCCCGAGGTCGACTAGCCATCCCTTGGGCAAGGAGCCAGTTCACTCGAAAACGAGCGGACAAGTGAAGCCTGATAACAGGTGAAAGCTAGTAGCAGGAACTAGCGAGCAGGTGCCTTCTGCTCGTTTGCGAGGACGACCTCCTCGAGGTCACGAGGCGGAGGGGTTTCCATCCGAGGGTCAAGAGCCTTTCTGCTAGAGATCGAGTTGGCGGACCCAGTCAAATAACGGTTGGTGAGGGGCACACCTTTACCCGAGAATCTAGGCACGAAACCCATTCAACCAACAACCACGATATTCAACCAACCACTCCACGAACAGGGGGAAAGGGAGAACGTGGATCGCGGATCATGGGGGGCCGATTTCAGAAGGCAGGTATAAAAAGGTAATCGACGAAGGTAAAGGGGTTAGACTTTTTGAAATTAGAACCTTAAGGGAGACTTTTTCCTTGATTAAAGAGCCAAGAGAGAAGAGGCACTGTTTTCCTATAGAAAAGGGGTAAAACCCAGATCATTGACTTGAGCGTCGGAGGGTTTACGCCGGGAAAATACCCTGCGCACTCTGACCTATTTTCTGTGTACACAGGGGATTACGGGAACGAAGGTCGTACGAAGAGAAAGTTCTGCTCGGTTCGAAAGAGATACACGAGGAGAGTTCGTTACGAGTAGCTAATTTGGCTGTTGAGGAGAGATCCTGGTCGTAGTCGAGCAGAGGCCAGAAACTCGCATCAACATTTTGGCGCCGTCTGTAGGGACGGAACAAAAAGCTTCCGTTCATAGAGAATAGAAGAAGACGAATAGGGAAGGAGACAATGGATATCGGTGGGAGTAGTACCCAAGGGGACGATTCGAGACATAATGGGTCCGTGACCCTGAGAGAGATTGCCAATGAAGCACGGGAGAAAGCAATGTGCGAGCGGATGGAACGAATGGAGAAACAGATGGATACTCGAATGACCATCTTACACGAGTTGAGAAATGAGCGAAGGGAGGTTCAAGAAGAATGGATGAGAAGTGGTGGGATGACGTCGGGGAACAGGGTCGAAAGGAACAATAGCGATGTGGTGAGGGGTCCCGCCATCAGCGGACTTGGCGATGTAGTGGGAAGCCAAGTTGCACGGGGAGAAATCCATGGAGGAAGAGACCAATCCCCAGAGAGGCAATTCTTTGATGGCGAAGGCGGAGTTGCGAATGCGGAGGAAAGGGAACTCCGGCAACACCTGCATGATGTCGAACGAGAAAGGGATCAGGTTGCGTCTCGTGACCCTGGGCGCGCTATACAATTAGAAGAGGAGGTGCGCAGACTAGCGCGGGTGATAGATGACCTGCAAGGAAGGAGTAGAGCACCCAGCTGGAGGATAATGCTAGACAACGAATCCCCCCTCTCAGCAGGAATTATGAGCGCAGTCATCCCGAGAGACTTCCGCGTTCCGGACCTCAAGTACTCGGGGCGAACTGACCCATTGGTGCACATAGAGCGCTTCAACGACATAACTGGGGTGTAGGGATTGTCTCAAGCTCAGAGGTGCAGAGTGTTCCCACTATCTCTAGAGGGACGAGCACCAGAATGGTACCAAAAACTTCCTCGAGGGAGCATCAAGTCGTTTGAGCAGATATGTCAGGAGTTTGCAGAACAGTTCCGGGAGGCAATGGCGCCTGAAGATGACATGATGGAGCTAGCGAGCATGAAGCAAGGGGAAGATGAAACCCTTCGGGAATACATCAAAAGGTTCCATCGAGCTGTCCTCGATCGGAGAGCCTTTAACCATCCCCAAGCACTGAGGGGACTGAAGGAAGGAGTGCGGATTGGACGCTTGTGGTATAACTTGAGGAACCCGACTATTCAGTCGTACTCTGCCGCTTACGAGCAGGCGAAGAGGGATATAGAAATTGAGGAAGAAAAAGCGGCAAGGATTAAGACAGATTAGGTGGAAGGGTTGAGGAGAAAAGAAAGGGGTGCCACAACTGGAAAGGGGCCAATTAAAAGTAAGAACCACCACGCCTCGGACAGTAGTGTAGGAGGCTGAGTCGCCACTTATCAGCCTCACCAGAGGCCACCTCGATATCAGCATAGCAGGATGCAACCTGCTCGTTCACCAGTTAGAGACTCCTGGAGGAAGCATGATCAGACATACGACCATCCTTACCAACACTAGCAGGGTGGAAGATCGAGTAGACCAGAAGCACCTTTTCCTGCACCGATAGGTAACCAAAGGGAAAGGGTCGTGCACATGATCGACCAGAGCCAAAGTTATGGGCGTTACACCCCGTTGAAAGTATCTTTGGAGGAGGTGTTTGAGGCTGTGAAGGACAGATGGTTACTGTACCCGCCTGCCCCAATAACAAAGCTACCCAGCAGGAGAGACAGGGGGCGGTATTGTAAGTTCCATGGCACTCACGGCCACAACACGGTCGAATGTAGGGATCTCAAGACTCAAGTTGAAGATTTGGTGAGAAATCGCTACCTGGATGAGTTCGTAGATGGGGTCATCCCAATGGTCGGCTCGTCATGTGAAGGGAAGCAGAGTGATAGAAGTATGAGCCGAGAGCACCCAGTAGTGAGGGTAATTGCTGGAGGACTGACTTTGGCTGGAGATTCCAATAGATCGAGGAAAAATTATGCGAGGTATGCCATGACCAGCAAGGAGGTGTTCTTCAATACCCCAGCAGCTAAACGAGCAAGAATTAGGCAAGTGCCGATCATGTGGACGGATGAGGACGAAAAGGGAATCCTGTACCCACATGAGGATGCCCTGGTTATTAAAGTCACTGCGGCTAGCAAAAAGTTTGACCGGACCTTGGTAGATACGGGGAGCTCGGTTGATATCCTGTTCATGTCAACTCTGGAGGAAATGGGAATAGCAGACCTCAAGTTCGAGCACACCAATACCTCCCTGAAGGGGTTCGGAGGTGGAAAGCTCACCCCCTTGGGCGTGATCGAGCTGCCCGTTACAATAGGCAGCCACCCAACCGAGAAGACCATGTTCCTGAATTTCGTGGTAGTCGATGAGGAGAGCCCTTACCAGATGATCCTAGGCCGCCCCTTTTTAAGAATGAGCAAAGCAGTTCTTTCCAACCATTACCTAGCTCTGATGTATCGGGTAAACGGAGTAGTTGGAGTAGTACGAGGAGACTAGAGGGTTGCCCGGAGCTGCTACTCCACAACAGCGAAGGAGACAATGCAGATCACATCGATGGATACTCGAGCGGAGGTAAAGAATAGCAGGCAAGAGCCGGTGGAGGAGCTGGAAACAATAAACCTAGGGCAGGATGATCCGGAAAAGACAGTTCGAATCAGATCGAGGCTCAGAGAAGAGCAAAGGCATGAGCTGGTGCATTGTCTGCAAGCTCACGCAGATGTGTTCGCATGGACACATGAGGATATGCCGGGAATCGACCCCGAGGTGGCCTGCCACAGGTTAGCGATAAGGAAGGGAGCTCGTCCAGTGAGACAAAAAAGGCGATGCTTAAACTAGGAGAGGTATGACACAGTAAATGTGGAAGTCGAAAAGCTCTTGAAGGCGGGTTTCATTCGGGAAGTTAATTACCCCGAATGGATATCGAATGTTGTACTGGTTAAGAAAGCTACTGGAAAGTGGAGGATATGCGTCGAATTCACTGATCTCAACAAGGCATGCCCGAAAGACAGCTTTCCTTCGCCCAAAATCGACCAGCTGGTGGATTCAACAGCCGGTCATGGGCTGCTGAGCTTCATGGACGCCTTTTCGGGATATAACCAGATCCCAATGTACGAGCAGGATGAGGAGAGCACCGCATTTATTACTAACCAGGGCTTGTTATGTTACAGGGTTATGCCATTTGGGTTGAAAAATGCGGGAGCCACATACCAAAGGCTGGTGAACAAAATCTTCAAGCCGCTGATTGGAAGGACGATAGAGGTCTACGTAGATGACATGATCACAAAATCCAGGAACCCGAGCGAGCACGTCACGTACCTCGAGGAGACCTTTGGGCTCTTGAGAAAATTCAAGATGAAGCTCAACCCAGAGAAGTGTGCCTTTGGAGTTGAATCGGAAAAATTCATGGGATTCATGGTGAGCCATCGGGGGATCGAGGCGAATCCTTAGAAGATCCGGGCAATCGTGCAGATGAAATCTCCTCGCAGCTTGAAGGAGATACAAAGCTTAATGAGGAAGTTAGCGGCGTTAAGTCGATTTATATCCCGGGCCACAGACAAGTGCCAGACCTTTTTCCAGGTAGTACGGAGAGGGAAGAAAACAGAATGGACTCTCGAGTGCGAGGAAGCCTTCTAGCACCTGAAAAAATATCTTCAACAAGCACCTCTGCTGTCTACTCCACGAGAAGGAGATATGCTGTTCTTGTATATGGCAGTATCAGACCACGCAACGAGCTCGGTTCTAGTGAGGGAGGAAGAAGGAGTTCAATATCCCATATACTATACAAGCAAGGCCCTGCTCGATGCGGAAACCAGATATCCGCCACTAGAGAAATGGGCGCTTGCCCTGGTGGTGGCTGCTCGAAAGCTGAGGCCGTACTTTTAAGCATTCCCCATATCAGTAATAACGAATCAGCCGTTGCGTCAGACCTTGCATAAGTCGGATGCTTCTGGTCGGCTCATGAAATGGGCTGTAGAGTTGAGCGAGTTCGACATAAGTTATAAGCCACGAGCAGCGATAAAAGCACAAGTAATGGCAGATTTCGTTGCAGAATTCACAGAGAAGCTTAAAATCTGGTGTTGACCAGATCAAAGACGATACGAAGAACGACGGAATCGATCGCGGAGATATCGATTGATGGATCCGGGGAGCGTGGTTCGGGGAGCGGTATTGTCTTAAAAAAGAGTCCGAGGAAAGGAGGAGGTCTTTTGTTTGTAAAATTCGAGTTCACGACCACGAACAACCAGGCGGAGTATAAAGCTTTGGTAGCGGGTTTGGAACTGGCTAAGGCAGTAAAAGCGGATAGAGTGCAAATCCGAACCGATTCCCAGTTGGTGGCTAACCATGTAGGGGAAAGGTTCCAGCCGAGGGATGAAAAGATGGAGCGGTATCTGAAGAGAGTTAAGCAAATGATAGGAAAGTTTGAATCGGTGGGAGTATTGCAGATCCCAAGGGAGGAGAACCATCGAGCAGACATCCTGGCCAGAATGGCAGCAGCGGCAGATCCAAAAATGCCCAAGACAGTGCCTGTGAAAGTAAAGACCAGCCGGCAAAGATTGAGCGAGTGTGAAAGTCTTTGGGAGTAGAGCGGAGATGTTCATGGATGGACCCAATCATCTCGTACATTCGAGATGGGTTCTTGCCGTAGGATAAGTTGCAAGCTTGAAAGATTAGAACCCAGGCGTCGAGGTACACAATGATCGATGGGGTGTTATACCGACGAAGGTACACCCTTCCGTTTCTTCGATGTCTGGACGAGGATGACGCAGACTATGTGCTGAGAGAGATACATGAAGGGGTTTGTGGAAACCATTCTGGTGCGAGGTCCCTTGCTCACAAAGCCCTTAGGCAGGGATACTTCTGGCCCACCATGCACCGTGACGCACAGGAGAAAACCAGAAGCTGCACGACTTGCCAAAATTTCGCAAGTTTCTCTACCCGGCCACCCGAGAAGCTCACTTCTATGGCCTCACCATGGCCATTTGCTCAGTGGGGAGTTGATCTGATTGGGCCATTGCCAAAGGGAAGAGGAACAGCTACACACGCGATCGTTGCAATTGACTATTTCACGAAGTGGGTCGAGGTAGAAGCCCTCAGCAGGATAACAGAGAAGAAGGCAACTGATTTTATATAGAGAAACCTGGTCTGCCGGTAGAAGCAGCTAATAAAGTCATCAAGAGGCTTTTGAAGACCAGGCTAGGAGCAAGGAAGGGAGCATGGGTTGACGAACTACCAGGTGTGCTATGGGCATACAGAACGACGCATAAGACTGCAACAGGAGAAACTCCGTATGCTCTGGCATTCGGGCATAGGGATGACCACACACCGAACCAGTTACTTCGACGAGCCTGAAAACAATGACCAGATGTGCTTGAATCTGGACTTGCTAAACGAGAAGAGGGAGCAGGCATCGAAGCATTCAACGTCCCATCAGCAGAGGGTTGCTCGTCATTACAACCAACGGGTCCATATACGACAGTTTAAGGTCGGCGATTGAGTGCTTAGAAAGGTTAATCAGAGCACAAAAGACCCGACACAAAGTGTATTCGGTCCAAACTGGGAAGGGCCATACAGAGTTAAGCAGGTAGCTGGGCCCGGGGCTTATAAGCTTGTCCACGTAGACGGCCACGAGGTGAAACGACCGTGGAATGCAACGCATCTCAAGAAGTACTTCCAGTAAGACCTTGTTATGTTTTAAAGTTTTTACTTTCCGTTGTAGTCCATTTTTAATTTCCTGTAAGTTAATTCAGCAATCAATGAAACGTGGAGGAATTTCATTCAATTATCATCGACACGTATAAAAATATTGCTAAGGCATGCAAAGGCTCCACAAGTCTCAAAGCCTGCTCGATGGCGAGACCGGAAGCCAGGCGTGCCAGATTCTGCTCGGCCAAGCGAAGGCGAGCAGAACCCTAAAGCTCGAAAATATTGCTAAGGCATGCAAAGGCTCCACAAGTCTCAAAGCCTGCTCGATGGCGAGACCGGAAGCCAGGCGTGCCAGATTCTGCTCGGCCAAGCGAAGGCGAGCAGAACCCTAAAGTTCGAAAATATTGCTAAGGCATGCAAAGGCTCCATAAGTCTCAAAGCCGGATTCTCGCTCGATGGCTAAAGTTCGAAAATATTGCTAAGGCATGCAAAGGCTCCATAAGTCTCAAATTCTCTCTGCTCGATTCTTCGAGCCGAGAAGCGGGCGTGCGGTCTGCTCGGCCAAGCGAAGGCGAGCAGAACCCTAAAGTTCGAAAATATTGCTAAGGCATGCAAAGGCTCCACAAGTCTCAAAGCCTGCTCGATGGCGAGACCGGAAGCCAGGCGTGCCAGATTCTGCTCGGCCAAGCGAAGGCGAGCAAAACCCTAAAGTTTGAAAAAGTTGCTAAGGCATGCAAAGGCTCCACAAGTCTCAAAGCCTGCTCGATGGTGAGATGGGAAGCCAAGCGCGCCAGGTTTCTGTTTGACCAAACGAAGGCGAGCAGACAAAAAAAAAAAAAGAAGAGAGCTCAAAATGAGATTGAATAAAACAAAATAGAATTAATTATTAGTTTGCGGCCATAGCTAAGGAGCTGCCAATCTTGACATTTAGAGTCTTAAGAAGAAGTCTACAAAACAAAGAAAATATATGTATATACAATCAAGAGGGTAGAAGATCAGTAACTAAGGCCACCTCCCCTGGCTGCTCTGTTTCTGCGGGCTGCTCTATTTCCCCTGGCTACTCCGCTTCATGAGCGGGGGGAGTATCACCAGTTGCGCCTGGAGGAGTACTCGCCTTGGCAACATCGGCTGGGACTTCACGAGGAGGGGAGATGGACTCCTCGGTCTCATGTGCAACTGGGTCCTCGTCCCCTTTCTTATCCGCTTCGGCATTCATGTACGCACTAATGCCAACAGCAAGATCACCCATTTTCAGATCAGGATGCTGCTTTGCAAGAACCGCCATGATACACCGATACGAATGCCGAAGTCCCTGGTCATACTGTTCATCAGCTTCCTTCTTTAAATCGTTAACCTGGGCTTGGAAGGAAGCTTTGAGGGATTCGAGCTGAGTCTCGAGGACGGCCTTTTGCGCCTGGAAGTCCTCCTTAACCCTATTCAACTCCTCCTCAAGAGTAATGACCTTAGCCTGGGCGAGAGACTCCTGCTCAACCAGCTTCAAGTTCTCGAGGTTAAGCTCGCTAGCTTTCTTTTCAGCAGCATCGGCCTTGTTTCTGGCTAATTGAATGTCCTCCTTCATTTTCCGGTCGTAACGACCGACCTTTGCCTTATAGTAAGTCGCCATACAGGCGAGGTGGAAAGCATTGGATTGCATAGCCCTAACCAGCTCGCCTAGAATGCTACCATCAAAGTCCTCCAAATCCTTCTTGTTAACGAGTCTGGAAAATTCGTTGAGATAAGAGGCCAAGTGCTCGGTTCTATCTTCATGCAGCTGGTGTTTTGGTCCAGCTGGCACAGAGGAAGCATAAGGACCCGCGCGGCTCCCCACGCCGCTGGGTTTTTTAGTCTTAGAGGGGGGAGGTGGTAAGGACCTTAAGGGGACAGCCTGCTCCATGGTGCTAGCTCGCTTTGAAGGACGAGCATCCTTGCTTTGATCTTGCTTCGCAGTAGTGGGACGAGAACGCTTCCCTTTGAGAGCCCCAACCACAGCATCCTCCATAACTTGGTTCGCTGGTACTAATTGAGACTCGACCAGGCAGCGAACGGACAGCAGATCTTTGCACGGGCAGGAGTTCGCCAAAGCAGTGTCGACCCGCTTGAGTAAAGCAGGACGAAGGTCGAGGTGCACACCCCAAGAAGCTGCATTTTGAAGAGAAAACACAAGTAAGAAATTATGCGAAGAATAAAGGAGCATGGGCTGTTAGATTTCTAAAAACGAAAGCGGCAACCTCGAAGGCGTGAAATGGGAGGGGACGCGAAACGTCCTCTCGTCTATTTGTGCCATTTGACCCCAGGGACCCCCAGTAAACAGAAATTTCTTCTTCCAATTCCCACCACCACCTGTTGGGAGATCAGTCAAGGGTTTCCTGGTCTGGGTACTTGACATGAAGTAATACCAGCCAGCGTCTTTTGGGCTACTCTTTAGCTGGTACAGGTGTTTGACCTCGTCAATTGTGGGTTCATTTTGACCACATTTGCTCCACAAGATTGTGGGAGCACCCCCATCCCATTAGGATTTGAAGCTAGGTGTAGCCCATCTAGCATCTGGATAAAGTAAGGCTGCACGGGGGCCTCATCCCAAATTTGAAACTTTCCAAAAGTAGGGTAACGTATCCCCTAGGTGGGCGACTGGGAGTATCTTTCTTACCAGGGACTCTAAGGGGAATATCATTGGGGATGCCATAAATAGTCCGGAGTTCTACCAGGTCATCTACGGTGGTCATACAATCCATGTAGTCAATAGCATAATCATCTGCTAAAGCCCTACCACCTATTCTCTTTCGCCTCCCTGGTCGTGCTATTTCAGAGGAGGATTTTGCACTAGACTCCTCACCAGAACCCATACTCAAGGTATCCTCCGAACTCTGAGAACCCTCATCGCTGCCACCACTAGGCGAGGTGGAAACCGCAGGAGACATTCTCCTAGCACTAGTCCCTATTCCAGACGATTTCGTCGGTTCTAAAGGGATCCTAGGATCGAAAGCAGGATCTGCGAGTAAGTTAGGAAGAAACCTAGCTCATCGTCGTCAACCTCTATCACTTTCTCCTTGCCCTTTGACATTTCCTAAAAATCTACCCGGAAAAACACAACCAATCCCACTCGAAATAACAATAATAATCCAAAGTTGGAGGGGAGAAAACAGTACCTGGAGTAACGGGCACCCGAACAAGAATAAGAACAGTGTAGCTCGCCGGAGAAGAAGAGAAGATTGTTGGCTACAGAGAGATTTGAGAGCGAGGGTGAAGTAAGAGATTTGCTTTTCGAAGTTAGGGTTTTTTCTAAGAAAAGGAATGCCTTCGGTTTATTGCCACTTATGAGGCGCGCCTTCCAAGGCTCCCGTAACCGTCGATTTGAAATTCAAACGAATGGACAGATCATCACCACCTCTCTCGCATTTAATTGTGATGTAACCCTTCGAGAAGGAAGCCCGCAAACTCCAAAAAGGTGAAGCAAATAAAAGGAAAAAAGCGACCTCCTACTCGACTCGACTTCTAGCATAAGTTTCTCGTATTTATCCATTGCATTATAAATACTAGAAACTGGGGGGCCGGTGTTGTGGGGCATCTCGAGGTCGACTAGCCATCCCTTAGGCAAGGAGCCAGCTCGCTCAAAAACGAGCGGACAAGTGAAGCCTGATAGCAGGTGAAAGCTAGTAGCAGGAACTAGCGAGCATGTGCCTTCAGCTCGTTTGCGAGGACGACCTCCTCGAGGTCATGAGGCGGAGGGGTTTCCATCCGAGGGTCAGGAGCCTTTCTGCTAGAGATCGAGTTGGCGGACCCAGTCAAATAACAGTTGGCGAGGGGCACACCTTTACCCGAGAATCTAGGCACGAAACCCATTCAACCGACAACCACGATATTCAACCACCCACTCCACGAACGGGGGGAAAGGGAGAACGTGGATCGCGGATCATGGGGGCCAATTTCAGAAGGCAGGTATAAAAAGGTAATCGACGAAGGTAAAGGGGTTAGACTTTTTGAAATTAGAACCTTAAGGGAGACTTTTTCCTTGATTAAAGAGCCAAGAGAGAAGAGGCACTGTTTTCCTATAGAAAAGGGGTAAAACCCAGATCACTGACTTGAGCGTCGGAGGGTTTACGCCGGGAAAACACCCGGCGCACTCTGACCTGTTTTCTGTGTACATAGGGGATTACGGGAACGAAGGTCGTACGAAGAGAAAGTTCTGCTCGGTTCGAAAGAGATACACGAGGAGAGTTCGTTGCGAGTAGCTAGTTTGGCTGTTAAGGAGAGATCCTGGTCGTAGTCGAGCAGAGGCCAGAAACTCGCATCAACAAGAAGCAAAATGCCATGATCGCATTCTGCCATTCAAGGAGTCTTCTGGCTTCGTCCATAAATGGTCCCTGTAATGTTGGTGGCTTTGAATATTTAGGCGAAATAAAACGTGCACTGAATCTTTTGTAAGCGTAGTGCCCAAGCTATATGTGTCGACGTTGTTATTTATAGAGTGAGATGGCGCCGGATCATCTTAGGTTAGGGAGCTTTTGTGTTCTTGTCAATATCTTTGACTTTTTTCGGACAAAATGAAAAAGTAATGCTGAGATTCCTTTGCCGCTATTAACTAAGGAAAAAATGAGTCTTGCAAAGTTATAATTGCAATTAAGATCTACGGGACTCATCGTCGATCGGAGCTAAAAAATTATCCAATCGACTAAGTTTAACCATATTAAGGTTCATGTTGTCGGATTTGATCACCAAACGTGATTTACATTCATTTAATTTCTTCATGCATCCCCTGCTCGATAGACTTTAAAACATTAATCTTTACAGTTTAGGTTAATTATATAATTAGTTCATATATTTTTGTAAAATTATCAAGGTTTTTGTTGTGTATTTTGTTTCCTATTCAAAATCATAAAACAATCTACTCCTTATCATCCGTTTTTCACTTGTTGCATGTCAAATTTGTTTAAATTTCAAGTTATATTAAATAAAAATATTATTTTATCCTTATAAAGTAAAGTCCAACAATTACGAAAGTTATGATAGTGGTGTTTGAAATAAATTTTAAAAATAAAAGAACTAATTAAAAATTTAATTCAACTATAGGGACTAATAAAATGTTTATCCTATAACATTACTGTTCATTTGCGCCGACAGTGAGAATGGTCCAACTCCTCGATGGAAATCAAATCCAATGTTTCCATTGGTTAAGTTTGAATTTAGTGATGGCGAAAGGCGACACGGACCACCAAACATCAGCCCACAAGGACTCGTGGGCTGGTACCACAATTTCTGAGATGTGCTTTATAATCAGATTGAACAGCATATAGAAGCCACCTCTCATCTGGATCTATGCGTGTGCGCTTATCAAACAAAAAACGGAAAAACAAAAATTAAAACTTGCAATTTGCCTTTAAAAAATTGAACCCATAAACAGCAGAAAACGGAAAAAGAAATCTACATGGAGTGCCTGCTGGTTTTCTTTCTCTTTTCTTATGAATAACTAGTGCACCATTTTTTGAAGAGGTGAAAGGATCATAAGAAGAAGAAGAAGCATTAATATTGGTGTTATTTTCTAACATGGGGTTAGGATTTTTGTTGACTAGCAAAGCAATACGACAAAGTGGTGATGATGCAGGAATAGTGGCCTTTGTTTTTTTAACTTTACTGATCAAAAAACAAAATGGGTGGAGAGGAAGGGGGAAACGAGAAAGAAAAGAAGAAAATTTTTTTTCCCCTTTCTGCCTTGAAGTTCTTTTGAGAGAGAGAGAAAAAGAAAAAGAACCGAGGAGGGGGAGAGGAAGCAAAAGCTCTTGCGTTCTTTCTGCAGTCAGCCTCTTTATTTTTGCAATTATGTTATTGTCCTTACCAACCAAACGGCACTCTAACGGGTGTTATATGTCAATACATGCATATATTCTCTCTAAGTGTAGTAAGGGTAAACCTCAGAGAAGGTGAAAAAAAATAAATTGATTAATACTGAAACCGAACCGAATAAAAATGCATAAATCGGTTAACCGAACCGAAAATCCACAAATCGAAGTAAAACCAAATCGAATCGGTACCCACCCTTATTAGTGTATGTTGATTATTTAAAATTGAATAATAAATAGTGGATGAATTTGACATCATTAAATGTTCCATTTTCCTACTTCAAATGTCTACTACTAAATTGTATCATATCATTAATACGATCGCTTTTTTCAATTTTCATTTTTTGTTTCGTATTTCTCTGACGGAAAATTGGTGGTCCTTGTGTGGATGTGATTCTCATACCAAGTCATTTTCATACCAAGCACATAATGACGTGTTAAAATTGAGTTGGAATAAAGTGGCTGCAGTAAAGAAAAATGAAAAAAATAGGGAGAATTTCCAAATCAATTTATACCATTTATTTTTTTATTATTTTTATACTATTTAAAACTCTACACCAAAAAAATTTAAAGAAAACAGGGATAAACGAATTATTTACTTGATAATTTATTTTAAAAATATAAAATATATGGATGGAGCTATTTGAATTCGTTAATTTTCTTCCTATTTTTTAAAATTGAAATAATTATTAAATTATAACTTATTTTTTAATTCATAAATTCTCAAAAATTATAAAATTACCCTTAATTAACTACTTTCTCTCTGTATTGAAACAACGATCAAAGCCTAAATTACTTTCTCTCTCTTTTAATTCTTTCTTGATAAATCAACTTTATCTTTCCCTTACTTTTCACTAAACATTATCAGCTCTTACCTACGATGATCATAAAGTTTCTGCTTTCGAGATTTGAACAAAAAAAAAATATTCTAATAGATTCAAAGTGGCATAGAAACTTTTATTTTTAATTCTTACATGATGGGTATTATTGTTTTTATCAGGGAAATTTAATCTTATCCAAGATCTTGTAAGCAAGAATATCAAACACATAATAAACTAAAAAATAGATTGAGAATAAAACTAATCACACAATACAAGAATTTATATAGAAAATTCCTGTACCAGAGAAAAACAACGGCCACCAAAGACGGCGAGAGAAAATTTTACTATGTGAAAAATTATTACAATCACTCTAATATTTTTTTTTACACCCAAAATCTCAATAACACCCAATCTCTTAATAGACCTACTGTTTCTCTCATATTAGAAACTGTCTACTTATAGAAAAGTGATTATTGTATTATTCCAACAAGTGAATTTAACCTTCCTATAAATAGTGATTATTTTTTGTAGGAGAAATATTCCTTTTCTTATACTAGTTGTACTTTTCCTTGAATAAGTCAAGTCCCAAAAAGAAAATTACTTATTTGTTAAATAGGAATTCTACTAAAGAAGAAAATATCCTAAAAAATCCTTATTGAAAAATAAGACATATTTCCTAACATTTTTCAATTTGTTTTAGATTACAATAAGGTTGAATTTGTTAATTTTTGAATAATTTTGTTTGTTAAATACAATATTTACTTTATGTATTCCAATAAACTTTTAACAAGGGAAGAAGATGAAAGGAGAGAGAACACGGTTAAATAAATAATTGATTAAATTATATTTTTGCAATAAAAATTTTAATTAAAAAAAGCGTTCAGTGAGGAATTTAGTGGGTTTAAATAGCCCAAACCAAAATATATATTTATTGTAAAAAAAATTTAAAACTAACAAAAAGTATCAGATAAATATTTTATTATTACTTTTTTATTTACGCTGAAACATATATATCTTATTTTTGTTCTTAAATCTTTATTTTAATTTTTATTTATATGATTTATTTAATTTATAATAAATATGAATAAAATTTTACTTAAAAATAAGGATAATATTATAAAAGTATACTGTAAAGGGAATTATGATTATTATAAAAATAATAGGGGTAAGCGATATATATTAATTTTAGTAAGGAAGAAATTAGCAATCTCCCAAAAAAAATATAACCACCTTGTACCACCTCATTCCGAAAAGCTTTTATACAATAGTATAGCCAATAAACCCATCAACAGCCCAAAACTAATCCATATTACACCTTCATTATCGTATTCTCTAAGCTCAAATCAGCCATCTTTTGACTTTTCTCCTTTTTTACCCCTTCAGATTCTTTAATTTGATGCCGTTTTGGCAGATTTATTAATCTTAGGATTCAATAATTGTAATTAATATTACTTTGATCCTATTTAGATTTCAATTTGGAAAACCATGTCCTCGACCTTGATTTCTTGGGTGGAACAGAAGGTTAGCTAATCCTATGACGAGCGGATTACTCATCCTTTTGCTATTGTTATTTGACAAATTCAAAAAATGTTTCTCTCTCAATTTCTTGCGCTATAAATAAATAAATTCCGGTTTACGGTGGGTAAGAACTAACTATAGTCAATGGGACGACACGACCCATCAACATGCAGCCCACAACGTGCCTTGCCTGCTTTTTTTTCAACTGGAGCCGGCACGGCCTACGGCATGAGCCCATTTCATGCCGTGCTCGTATCATGCCCATGCTATGCCCCAAAAAAACTCATTAATTTTTTTTTTTGTCCCACATGTCCAGCGTGCTGTAAAAAGCCCACGTACTTGGCTTGTTTTATTTAAGCCCACATGCCTAGTTTGTTTTTTTAAGCCCATTAGCCTATTAAAATAATAATAAAAAAAAAAATTCATAATCATAATCATATCAATTTTTATTAAGAGAGCAATTAACATTTTATTATCAGTTTATCACAATTTCACAATTATATATTTAATTTCAAAATAACCAATAATTCATAACACAACAATACATGATTTTTTATTTATCATTTATAAATTTATGATGTTTATAATTTTATTTATTAAAATCATAATATTTACTTATTCATTTAATAAATTATAAACATAAAAAATTAATTAATTAAATACCTTAAATAAAATTCAATATCATAAATAAAATTATTCATTTAATAAATATCATAAATAAAATTATGATATTTATAATTTTATTTATTAAAATCATGATATTTACTTATTCATTTAATAAATTATAAACATAAAAAATTAGAATATTTATTTAAACTAAGATTTAAATTAATTTTTAAAAGTCTATGGGTAAAAATATATTAAAAATTTAATTTCAAGATATTTTACTTTAATTTCATAGCATTATATATATATTTTTATTAAAAAATTTACTTTAATATATTTTGACCCACGTGCTATTGATGGGCCACGGGTTGCGTGCTAGCCCACCAATAAAGCATGCTTATTACGTACTTTTTCGCGTGCCGTGTTTTGGTCCATCTCTAATCGTACCGTGGTTTTAAAGCCCGCGTGGCTAAATTCTAGGCTCGACACGGCCCATGTGCGTGCCGTGCCGTGCCGTACTGTGTGCCTTGCTGAAATGTGCTCGTGTCGTGCCGTGCCGTGCCGTGTCTCGTGTCGCCTGGCCCATTGGCCATCTCTAGTAAGAACAAAGAGATAAAGCTAATTAATTAATTTTTTAGTAATTTTCGCAACAAATACTTCAGAGATGGCAAAAATCCCCATGAGGATGGATACTCTCGGGGATTTTCCTCATTCATAGAGAGTACAAGGATAATTTTATATTCGATTTCTTATTCGGAGAAGGGATGAGAAATTTTTTTTACCTAGTTTCTTATTCGGGGAAGGGACGGGGATGAGGTGGAATCCTCATCCCCTCCCCATTTCCCCCATTTTAATTTTTAATTTTAATTTTAATTTTTAAAACTACTAGTAAATAAATAATAAAATTTGAATTATATTATAAAATTATAAATATTGGTAAAAATAAAAAAAATCAAATTATTTATATTATTAAATTTTTAGGCCTAATTAACTAATTAAAGTCTTAAATTTTTATTTAGGACATTAAAAAGCCGGGTAAATTCTATTAGCCCAAAAATTTTGTTTTAATTTTAATTTTTTTATTAAAAATATTAATTAAATATCTACATTTATTTCATTTATTTTATTGTCGATATAAAAATAAATTCTTTTTCTTTTTATTATAGGATTATGAAGATTGACAAAGATGATTATTTTGATAATTTGTATTTTGCATGTGACTTTTGTAATAGATCACTTTACTTTTATTTGAATTTTTATTTTAATATAATTAACTCAAAATCGAAAATAAAAAAAATGTATTAGTTATTCAAGGATCGGGGACTCTCGGGGATCTCCTGTTATTATTCAGGAAGGGGATGGAAATGCTCTTAAGAATTTTGATGGAGACGAGGACATACGCAAAATATCAGAGATGAGTACGGGGAGATTGGTCCCCTCCGCTCCTCTCCCCATTGCCATCCCTAAAATACTTTAGTAATAAAAATTTTATACATAAATGAGGGAGAATATTTTAATGGGTTTAAAATAGTTCCTTCTTTAATGGGTTCAAAATAGCCCCTTCCTTTCTTCAATTAGATCAAGAGAAATAAATAATTAATTAACAAAAGTTTAAAGGAAAATTGTATGAGGCCGTAACTAAAATTACGGCATGAATATCATAGTTATTATATAACGTTAGGTTAGATCAATGGTCTATAATAGTATAATATGATAAAAAATTAATTAAATTATATTTAATCAGTTACGTAAATTTTTTTTTGAAGTAAAATTTAAATTGTTTATAATATATATAAACAGAGTTGCCTTTAAAAAAGAAAAAAATTATAAAAGATAAAATGCAATCCCTAATTAACCTATCCCAAAAGAGAAAGACAAAACGCAAAGCAGTCGATCATCACTTCGAAATCAACCACCAAAGTTTTTAATCCGACAAGAAGAAGTTTACAACGATGTCGTTGAGGAGAACCGAGCTCAGTTCATGTTCGTGAAGAGGCTTGGAGTCGACTATAAGGACTCGCATCGGCGATTCAAGAGGCTTAGAGTTTGAATGCGATTCGGACTGCTCTTGGGAAATAGAAGACCATGTTGAGTTCTTACATATAAGAGATTTTGTACCTTTTCTTTTCGTTTTTTAAGTAGCGTTTTTGTAATTTCGATAATCTGCATCTGCTTTGGTTGTGTTTTTTCCGTTTTGAAAACTTTTGAGTTTTAGGGTAACTGTCGAATTATGTAATAAAACCAGTTCACTGGAAAGTAAAAATTGCACGCTTGTTAGTTTAGTTACAAATGAAAACAATCAACTAGTTAGTAGATGGCATGGGAATCAGGATAACTAGAGATCAAGGAATTAGTTCCAACTGGATGGACAACTATAATACCAAATGAAGACTCTATGTTCAAATCCATTCAATTGCTTGGCATTTACATTTTTTAAATCCAAAAATATGAAATGAAAGACAACTTCTTGTGAATAGAATGAATAACGTTTTTGACCAAATCATTTTTCCTAACCAAAGAAATAAAAGCCACTTTTCAGTTAAAACCTGCAAATATTGACAAAAATTGGTGTGATCTTGATCATTTAAACAAGTAAAATAACATAAATTTGAATAAGTTAGCTGGCATTTCTTTTTTCTTTGTAATATGAATAGACTTAAATTATTATGAATTTTGAATAGAGCTGAATATCTAAATTTGAATGATTATTTTTTTTTGTTTAAATCGTTAAAAATATATATTAAGGTATTTGTTTTTTTAACTTAAAAAATCTGAAAATTAATATTTTTGCATTAATGCCCTTACAAATTATAAATGCTAAACAAATAAATAAATATCTCAAAGAATATAAATAAGATAATATATTATTATAACATAAATCATATTCAATTGAATTCAACTCTTTAACATTCTATATTATATATGTTAATTAATTTTATTATAGTTTATGATGTTTTTATATGAAAAATATTCATAAAAAATTATGAAGATAAATAATGCTAATTTGAAAAAAAAAAGATAAAAATAATAATAGTTTACTACTATATATTATCAAAAGTTATATATATATGAGTAATAATAATAATTATTAAATTTTATTTAGATAAGGATGAAAATTAATTAATCAATTATATATGAATATTTTGGAGAATATCTTTTAATGATATCATTCAGACTTTTTAGACTAAGTAAAAAGCTGAAAAAAAATTTAATAACTTAATGACTTAATGGCTGAAAATTTTCATTAAGTTAAAAAAACAAACAGACTTATTAATAATTTAAGTGATTAAAATTAAGTCAATTAAGTTATTAGTTCAAAAAAAAAAATTAGCCCTTAAATTAGCAAATTCTTCCCTGATCCACATTTTCTGAGCAACCAAGCGGGGCCTTCATTTATTTTTAGCCAAACCCACATCTTTCAAGCAAATGTGTCCCATCAATAGTCCAGCAGAAACCAAGCAAAGCTATATATATATTATATATTTTTTTTTTGTAGTTTCTTCATGTGATTAATTTTTCTTTTTTCAGTTACCTGACTTCATGCAGCGTGGGAGTTCTATTTCCAAGATGCATGACATTTGCTGCATGATGATTGCTAATTGCTCCGGATGGACCAAACACATCATTAATCATTTTCCTATATCTCTTTTTGCTATTTCTTTTTAGTCTAATAATAGAAATATATACCCTGCATCTAACCGAACAATTTGTATGTTAATGTTTACTTATCACAAGATGGAGTAGCTTGTGGAATATATGTTTTAGTTGATGTGTATGCTGAACTTAATAATGTATTTATGATATTCATTTGATTAATAATTTTCAAGTGCAGACATCTATATTTAATAAATTAAAAATTTGAGCAAATTAGAGTTCGTGAATTTTAGTCAATGTACTACTAATTAACTATTAATAACTAGCTCAATATAGATTTTATAAATTTTATGTACACCAAGTAAAGCTAGCTTCACTCTAACCAAATTCCACCGTGCTTTTTTGAAAACACATATTGATTGCTTCTCCAAGAAGCACTTCAACATTAAGTGTTTCTCAGATAAGCACTTAATTGCTTTTTCTTTTATTAATGCTTTTAATAGTGTCAAAAGTATAATTGAGTAGCAGAATTATTATTATTGTTTCTCTATCTTATTTATCTGGTATGATTTCTAATCTTTGTTTAACTTTAAATTTAAGTTGTTTAACATGTAAATATATACTTAAATGGTAAACATGAACATGTTTATTTATTTTATTTAATTATTATATACAAACTGTTAGATGAAATCTAACGGTCCACAAAAATTCCACTATCGATGTTGGGATTTTTATCTTAGCATCATAGAGTGAACCTATAATTAATAAGTGAACTCATCTAAAAATTATTCATGTAATAATTTGATGACACAACAGTTTATATACAAAAGAAAAGAGAAAAAAATAATCTCTATCGTTAGACAAAATCAAAGGCAATAACTGGTATATACATGATCCTTATTTTCTTGATTTTGCAGGCATTACAGTTTGTCTTCATTGTGAGTTGTCGCAATATCTTTGCCTATCTTTTTTCTAGTTTTTTTTTTAACTTTTTTCATCTTCTTTCTTTTAGGAACCTACGAATCAAAACTCAAATTAAATTCTAATTAAATTTGGGATTGTTGGAATTGAATTTTCAACCATCAGTACTTTAAGCATGCTTTCACATTAATTTTCAAATTAATTTTATCAGATTGTAATTTGATTGTTTATGTTACTTTCTATGCTACTGATTCATGCTAGCTCCAAAGACGTTTTTTATATGTAATAAACCTATGTCTATCCACGGTGAAATCTCATAATTAAGGTCAAAACATAGAATTAGACTCATTAACTTGTGGAAGACAGGTCTGAGACTGTGGCATCAATTATCCGATTGATTCAATTTTCAATTCTCAAGCAGGTGGGCATTTTGATTAATTTTGTTTTCTAATTGCCTTGCTTTTCGTTTAGTTATATATATATATAAATATAAAATACATGTGATACTGGGTTAGCTTGTTGAAAATAGAAAAAGAAAAAAAAAGTTTTTAATTATGTAGGCCCTGTGGACAGAAAATGGGTGTTGAATAAACATTAAAATGGGTGTTGATTAAAAATTAAAAAGATTTGTGTTGCGCTCTAATTTCACTTTTTATGTTTTGATACAACTGATTGTGCTGCAAAGCATCATTTGTTGTAGTCTGATATCACTTGTGCGTAAAACGCACAATCAATACGCACTAAATATTTATAAAAAAATAAAGAACACGAGAATTTAACGTGATTAGCAACAAAGCATACGTCTACGAAGGCAAATAAGAATAATTGTTTGATTAACAATTAACGGAGTACAAATTTGAGTAACAAAATCCTACTTTCCAAATACCAAAGTACACCCAATACTCTCACACACTTTTGAAGGAATCAATTTCTTGTTGTGCAAATTTTATTATATTCACAGCGCACAAATCTATTGCAATATAGATTTATAGTGATGAGTGTCGTCCCACTAGTAGGTAGATTTAATTATGTGTAGGGTTAATTTTCTAATTGTGTATGTGAATTAATTGGAGATGATTTTTGAGTAAAACTAAGATTCAAAATAAAATGGTAGGAATGAATTAAAGATGAAACAACGCAAATAAAGTGCTTAAGTTTCTAGATTCACATTTAACATTTCACCATGGTTTTCATATTTATTTTTAGTTCCAATTAATTTTTTTTGGAGGGGAGGTTATTTCCACTCCTCATAAGCATCACTCTTAATAAATATGGTATCAAGCCCTTAGTGTGCCAAAACTTAGTGTGCCAAGAGTAATGATCTTCCACTAAGTGTGGTGTCAAGTACATATTGTGCCGGACGATAAAAATCTGTCGACAACGTGGCAAGACCATTCATGAAATAACTTTGATACACTATTTGTCAACACTAAGTTAAGACAACCCACAAATACTAGAGGGAAGCTCCTTTTTAATAAATATGGTATAAAGTACTCATTGTGCTAGATTGTAACAATCTTTCACTAGGGAATCGGTATAACATGTAAAATTTAGACAAGATACACTGTCTATCAACAATGAGTCAAAACAACCACATATATTAGAGAGAAAAAGAAAATAAACTTACAAATTAAGCCTATAGATTATGTTGAGACTTCACCCTCAACCTAAGCTTAAAATTAAATTAGCCACTCATAATGAAATTATGGGTCATATTGTAATTTTATTAAAATACATAGGAAATATAAGATGGAGTGAGAATTACAAAAAATGAAGCCCAAATTCAGATTTAGATATGTCCAATTAAGGGGGAGCCCTTTGTTTATGGATACAACCCCTATTTATAAATATAATAAGTAAATCGTAGCCTTCAGACACTCAGGATTGCACCACATAACAAGATCAGATTGCTTGGAATACATCATCAAGTCCAATAACAAATTTCGGTCCAATTGGATACTGCCACGGCATCAGTCAAGGCCATGTCAGCATTTTATGATCCAATATGATATTACTACATCATCGGTCAATGCCACATCATCAGTTAATGCCATGTTAGCTAGTCAATGCCACGTCGGTTGGGCCCACCAAAATCCTAAAATTATGATTTTGCCCTTTATACTCTTCCTAAGCTTTTCAACTGTTCTAAGTTAAAAAATAAATTCGTTTTGCTCTCTTACTTCTTGTTTATCATAAAATGATTAAAATACTCTTAAAATACATAAACTACTCAAATTATAACAAAACACAAAATATTAAAGTTTAAAAGACTTAAATACATAAAAGTAGAAATGTTAGTGAGGCTTGGAGTTGAAAATGACAATTTATCTTTTATAAATATGCATTCTCCAACACTTAATATTTCCTAAGATACGGATTTCCTCACATCTCTACAAATAGTACAGAACCCAACTAACCACCCAGGGAAAGGCTCTCCCAAAATTTCTAAGAGCTCACTTGCCAATGCTCTCTTTTTTGGACTCTCTCATAGAGAACTCGCACTACACTCTCTTAGAGAGCTATTCACCTAAGCTCTATACTCTATATTTTAGGATGTTTACCGTCTTCAAATAAAGCTTTATTTATAGCCGAGCTATCACCATAAAACTCTAACAAATCGGCAGCTGCTTTTTTCCTTTTTGACAAATTCATGCATATGGCATAAATCTTTCAAAATTGTCAAAATTTTGTTCCTACTCTTGTTAATAATTTGCATGTGAGTCACCTTTTTATTTTGACTTTTCAATAATCACTGTCTCGATGAAGATTTATCCAAATCTAAGTCGATTAGTAATGAATTATCATCCCCAAAGTAATTTTTAATTAGGGATCCAAAATGGTTGTGTCATTTTGACTATCTACATACCCAACTACTAGGATAAAGCCGACTGTAATTCATGATTCGTGAAGGAAATGCCTTACAAATTATCCCATACTCATATCAAAGAATCCACATCATTACAAGCTAGTGAATTTACCAAAATTTACTAATCATGCTCATTGTTTGAGATATATAGGGCCTTCTACATACCATCACATTCATAAGACTACCATAGCACAAGCTTATGAAACATGAGCCATATTCCCGTGTTTCACTTGAGGAAACACAACATGAAGAAGAGCTTAAGAGCTAGAGGAGTTCAAACTAGTTTGGTCATTGTCATTTATACTAAACCTTTCTAGCATGTTTGCCAAAATAGACCTTTGAGTCAACAATATCTTTCATTCTTGCTATCTTTTCAAAATCTCCAACCTAAGTATTCTCTATGCATCATCAAGTCTTTCATCTCGAAATTAAAAGCCACTTGCTTCTTTAATCTTATCTCCATTCTTTCAAGCTATAAGCCTTTCGTTGATATAGAATACCAAATGGATGAAAGCTACAGTATTTTAAAGTAAACACAGTGATCGTATTTACTTTTGGTGATTTTGCCCTTAATCAAATGTCTTATACCCTTGTTTCTCAACTACTTCAGTTTGTATAAAAATATAACAATCCTACTTCAGTTTGTATAAAAATTTAACTAGTTTTGGTGATTTTGCCCTTAATCAAATCTTTTGTACCCTTGTTTCTCAACTACACACATGAATCTCCCTTCATAAACTTTGAAACCATATGACTGAGTCATTTAGATCTCTTTTTCGAAATCTCCATGTAAGAACACCGTCTTAACATCTAATTGAGCCGACTCTAACTCATATTACAAAACTAAGGCAATTTAAATACAAATGGAAGTATTTTTCACAGCTAGAGAGAAAATACACTCCTTCTGAATAAATCATTTTGCTATGAGCCTTGCTTTATAACGAAGAGTTACTTATTTTGGAGATCCTTGCTTCTTGGTGTAGCCGTATTTATTGCCAATAGCCTTCAATCCTTTAGGTAACTTTATGAGTTTCTCAACAAATCTTCACTTGAATTATTTCTCTCAATTTTTTGGGATGCTTTCAATGAACGATTGCTTCTCTATTTATAGTTGAACCTTGCCATGCATGCTAGCCATTTTCAAAGCAAAAGTCTTGGCACTTTTCAAATTTTCAAGGTTCGGTGCCAACCTTGGTGGCATATTCAACCTTTCCATGCTAGCCACATGCATGTTTAATCAAAGTCACAAAGGTTGCATGTGCTCAACAATATCTTCCCATTGATCTTCCAATCTAAGCATGTTCGTTTCACAGCTTCAATGAAAGTCTTTAAATCAGCATAATTCCAAAGATTAATAATCTTGCCCTGCTGTTCCCAACTATCATCAATATAGTGTAGTTAATATCAAGAGAAAATACTCATCTTCAACTCTATATTTTTCTAAACTAAAACGACATGACAGTCTACTAAGAAAATGGCCAAATTTTATCTTCTCTTCTTGGTAGACTTGGAGTATTTCAACCTTTTTGAAGTTTAGAAAACATAGATCCTCGGTAATATTTCCTTTGGCATTGAAGGTGTGTGTTTAATATTATCATCTTAATCTCCTGTTTGATTGATTTATCTTGATCCCCCCCAATATTAATTTTATCACCTTTTCTCTTATCCGGCATTTCTTTGAGACCAACTGATTCTTGAGACGTGTGGTTCCTTTCTTGCTTGAACCATCCAACTCCTTTTCACAAATATTACATATAGCCCATTCCATTCCAGCTTCTCCTTTACACTTTCTGAACTCATCCCAAACATTTGACTTCAACTTTCTTCTTTTGGTTTCCTGTTAAATTTAACATTTGCAAAAATAATTTTCATTTTTTAGTATTGAAATCAATTTTTATTGTTATATCAACTTAAGGAGTTCGTGTGACTATTTATGAACCCGAAAGATTCAAACTAACCCATTAAAGCAATTCTTGGGCGTCTGTTATTTTTTTTTTTTCTCACAAGAAAATAACTACAGAAAAATAGGAAACATTTTCTGCTACTGAGTTATATTTTGTGGAATTAATTAATTATTTTTTTAAATCTATGGGGAGAAAGGAAACACACCTCCGTGGCCTGTACCGCATCAAAAACTTGAATTAATTCAGAGCCTGCAAAATGAACAATTACATGTACCATAAATTAAAGAAAAGCAAAAGCAATTAATTAAAAAAAATTAAAAAGAAAAGCAAAAGCAATTACTAAAACAAATTTTTTAAAAATGCGTACTTTTATTTTAATGAGAATTGAAATTTGGATCAATCGGAGAATTGATGCCACTGTCTCAGTTCTATCTCTTTCAAATCGGTCTAACTCTATGCTATGACCATAATTATGTATTTCATTTTGTATGTAGACATAGATATACAAAGTACCCACACACACACACACACACACACACACACACACACACACACACACACACACACACACACACACACACACAAAGGCTTCGAAGCCCGAATGAATGAGCAGTAAAGAAGGTAACATAAACAATTAATCATATTAAAATATGATAAAATTAATTTGAAAATTAATGTGAAAGCAAGGCTAAAAGTATTGATGGTTGAAAATTCAATTCGAAGCATGGGTCCCAAATTTAATTAGGGTTTAATTAGAGTTTTGATCGGCAATATCCAATAGAAAGAAAAGGAAAAATCTAAAAAAAAAAAAAGATGAGCAAAGATATTATCAGTACTGATAATTAAGACAAACTGTTATGCCTCCTATAAAATCAAGCAAATTAATGAGGATATCATGTATATACCAGTTATTAGCCTTTACTTTTTTCCAATGAATTTTATATTTTGTTTCGAATATTATTCCTTTCTTAATTACGTGATTTCATTGTGTGTTTAGATGTAGCTATACAAAATATATATAGACAGAAGGCTTCGAAGCTCGAAAGAATGAGCAGTATAGGAGGTAATATAAACAACTGATCAAATTAAAATCTGATAAAATTAATTTAAAAATTAATGTGAGAGCAAGCCTAAAAGTATTGATGGTTGAAAATTCTATTGTATCCGTCCCAAATTTAATTATAATTTAATTTGAGTTTTGATCGGTAGGATTCAAAAAGAAAATGAAAAATGAAAAACCAGAAAAAAGATGGCAAAGATATTGTCATTACTCATAATTAAGACAAACTGTCATGCCTCCTACAAAATTAAGCAAATTAATGAGGCTATCATGTATATACTAGTTATTGCCTTTAATTTTGTCCAATGAATTTTATGTTTTGAATGAATTTTATATTTGTTTCGTACAAGTTATTACTCCTTTCTTTTTTCTAGGTTAATTTTAATTTTTAAATTTTTTTTTTGATGAAATAGGATCTTTATGGACTTGAAAGAATATAGGCAAATTAAATGTCTTTGGTTGGGTTTGCATATATAAATATGACAGAAAAGCACCTGCGTCTATTGAGATTAAACAACACATTCTTCAATCTGTATTTGCATCATAGCCATCACCAACTCAGCAACATTACAGCCATGGATGAAGAAAGCACTAACCGTTTGAATGGCCGAGTGTGATCTTTCCTTTATATTTCACCTCGACCCTTGGATTCATGGCTTTATTCTATACATGCTCCAGTTAAAACCGAGCTTTCTCGTTCATTTTATGTTGCTTCTTTTGCCCTTCTGTTCACGTTTCTTATTCTTTTTGCTTCCAAACTCATCTCCCACAAACATTTCACCCCTGGTAGATAAGAAACTGTCTCCATGACTTGGGAAGCCAATGGATGTTTGTGGGATATCAGTCTGGAAACGAAGAGAATAAGAAATGTGAGCAGAAGGGCAAAAGAAGGAACATAAACTAAACGAGAAAGCTCGGTTTTAACTGAAGCATAAGGTAAAGCGATGAATTCAAGGGCGGAGTTGAAACAAAAAGGAACAATCGCACTCGGGCATTCAAACTATTTTGTGGTTTCTTCGTCCATGGCAGTGATGTTTCTCAGTTGGTGACGGCTTTGATTTTAACGAAGATCGAAGAATATTGTGTTGTTTAATCTCTGTAAATGCAGGTTCCTGCTGTTTCCGTCACAGATATAGACTCTAATATAGATGGCGCACATGGGAGAAATATTGTGACCAAATCCCTAGCTAATGTTCATCCATTTGAATATAGATAGAAAATGCTTGTTACCCAAACCCCAGCGTATTAATCAATTTTACGTATTTGGAAACTTGGTCTCTAACTGTTTGATGGTGACGCCAAATGTCATATCGGTCCTCTTAAAAAAGGGATTTGTTGGCGGCAGAAATGTGATTGGATCTTGCCACAAAGTTTTGTTGGGAAATTGGATAAAATGGCCATCGAAATAAAAGAATTATGGATGTTTTTGACTGATATCCCTAAATAAGTTTCATTGTGGCATGATTAAATTTTTCTCTCCATAAATATTTGGAGTACATATTTTAATTAGATATCTTTTACTGATATCTTTAAATTAAATTTATCGTGGCATGATTAAATTTTTATCTCTAATAAAATTCGAGTACATATTTCCCCTTTATCCACTTCTACTTGCAAAATTACTGCAGTTAAAATAAAAAATAAAAATAAAAAACTGATCAGACACCTCAAAATACATAGCCAATAAAATTTTGTCACGATGGCATCGAGGGAGTTTAAAAAATAAAATAAATAAATAATGGGTGCATGGTAAATTTCAATCAGATTTTCGCGAGTTTTGAATTGTAATTATTAAATTACGTGTTATATTTTTCTACTTCAGTACAATGCTACCCACGGATCTTGAGATGGCGAAAGTTATTGTCGCAATTTTCACTTAACAATGAGCCAATGGGCCTAACAAAAATTTTGCCGGGCTCAGGGCAAAAGCAAACCCAAACGTATTTGGTGAGATCGTTATTTTAAAGCTCATCAAAATTTACGAATAGAAAATTTGGTGATTATTTCTCAAAATCAAAAATAAAAAAGAAGTGGGCTTTTGGTGTGCTCTCAATTCTATTCAGTTACGGTCTGCCTTTCCTTCTTTCTAATTTAATAAGCACAGTGTTAGATTAATAAATTGATCTATTTTTTTATTTCCGAATTTACGAATTTCATCGAGATTAATTGGCGACTCTTGACTAATTTTTAGGTTTAAATTGGTAGACCAAATCTCTGATTGTACTGGTTCGACCAAGTCTCTGATTGTGCGTATTCAAAGTAACAACCAAAAAAAAAAAAATCTCTGATTAATTGCTAAGTTTTTGAGAATGTAGAAAAATAAGAATAATAACCTTCTTTTAATTATAGTTAGTTAGGCTGATTAGTTGATCCACATGATGTTAATTTTTTCATCACTTCGAATGCTAAGTGAGCATGAAACATGTGATGTATTTGAACTCATACCCTACCTACCCTAAGATAGAGGCCTAATCTAGTGTGCTCACCTAATCGAGCTTACCTTAGGCATTATATATTAACCTTGTTAAAGCTACCATTCATAATCTATTTATAGTCACTGCACTAATCATATCCATTAATCCAGTGCTAGTACCAGGGAGGTAACAAAGTTAGAAGCAAAATATGAATCTCTTCTATGCACCCAAAGGTTAATACATTCTTTTATTAATCTTCTACAGAAATGCTTAGCTCCTAATTAAGTTAACCAAAGCTATTAGACATTGCATAAGCCTGTTTCTTAAAGCAGTCATACCACCACTTTTATAAGTTTGTAAATGCTTATTAAAGGAATTTTCTTGGACATGATCTTGGAGATTTGAAGCATTGAGTGTGAAAGAGAGGTGCAGAATCTTCATAAACAGCTTGAATAGCACTCTTAATCTTTTACAGATCTTGTGTCACTTATATTTTAGTACTAGTATATGATTAGGATTAACTGTTTTTTTTTTAATTTATTAACCACCAATCACGTTAATAAAATTTGTTCAGAAAAAGATCAGATCAGGAGAGGATGTTGATCCTTAATTTATATAAGGTCTTCTTTCATAATACTCCAATTAGTGGCACAACAACAACGGTATAAAGAATTGGAAACATGTACTCGTCAAGCACAAATGGTATCGCTGCCTTACGTGGAAACAAACATATTTATTAAGAAAGGAAATTACAGTAGAGCCTGTTAGAGTACAAAATCTTTGAGGTTGACAATTTTATCAATGAAATTGCAGATGATGATGGTAACCAACGAGACGGCATAGAGAGACCAGGTAGCATACTTGAGCTTCGCGGAATATGGAATTGTAGTGGCCAAGACCAATGCAGTGGCAGCAATGATGACAGCAGCTTTCTCTAGCACTTGGGATGCAACAGTAAACTTGTGCATAATAAGTTTTGAAACAAAGAGTGAAAGGAATGTCAGTAAGATAGCGAATGAAAGCACGTAGTATAAAGGAGAAAGTTCTGAGTTAGTCTGAGCAAACAGGATGGTGATCTCGAGGGCTGACGAGAAGCAAAATCCCATGATCACATTCTGCCATTCAAGGACTCTTCTGGCTTCGTCCATAAATGGTGCCCGTGACGTTGGTGGGTTTGAATATTTAGTAAAATAAAACGTGCATTAAATCTTGTAAATGCAGTGCCTAAGCTATATCTGTTGGCGTCGTTATTTATAGATGAGATGGCGCCGGATTTTCTTAGTCCTTGACTCCTTGTCAATATTTTTGACTTTATTGGCACAAAATGAGAAAATCATTCTCAACAATTAAGGAAAAAATGAATCTTGCAAAGTTATAATTATAACTAATGGTCTGTTTGAGATTGAGATTAGACAGCTGTAACTTAAAAGATATAACATTAAAATATTTGATAAACATTATTTTCTATAACTTGAAAACTAAGTTGATTTGATTTATACTTATATAATAAAAAATTTATTATATCTTTATTAATTTTATCAAAATTATTATTTAAAAATTATATTTACTACATAATATTAATTTTTATTTTATAATTATAATTTTTTTTCCACATTAACAATAGTTTAATAGGTACAACACATCAATTTTAAATAGAACCTAAAATCTTTGCAACTCATCGTCAGTCGGAGCTAATTCCTTCATGCATCGCCACTCGACAGACACTAAAACATTAGCTAATTATTTCTGTAATCCTTATAGTTTAAGTTAATTATGTAATTAGCTCTCATATTTTTAAAAAATTATTCAACGGGTTTTTGTTGTATTTTTTTCCCCTTAAAATCATAAAAATGATCCACTTCTTATCATCTATTTTTCACTTGTTGCATGTCAAATTTTTTTTCAAGCTATGATAAATAAAAATATTATTTCATCCTTATAATGTTAAGTCCAACAATTACAAAAATTACGATAGTGGTGTTTAGAATAATTTTTAAAAATAAAAGAACCAATTAAAAAAATTAATTTAAACTATAGGGACTCTTAAAACGTGAATCCTAAAACATTAGTGCTCATTTGCGCCGACAGTGTTTACATATCCTCCAGTGGCATATGCTCCAACTCGTCTAACGGGAAGGGAAATCCAATGGACTGTCTCCATTTGTTAAGTTTGATAATGATTACATGAGAGTTTGCATTATTACCTTTGATATTGATACACCATTAAGTTTTTTAAAATATCTGGAGGCCCTACCTTTTTTTACTATTTTGTATTTTAAAAGTATAGATTTAGAAGGTAGATAAAGTTTAAATTTATTTTTTTACTTTTTTTTAATTTTAATTTGAATAGTGAGTCAAATAAATTGCTTCAAAATTATTCAATTATGCCCCTCGGGATAAGTCCCACCATTTAAATAAGAATTACATAAATAATGAAAGGTTATTTTTAATTTATTTTTTTTATATAAATCTACTATTTTAAATCTCTTAATCTCCCTTAAAATTTAGATTTGGTTGGCCGACTGAATGTATTAAACTATGTAAATAAGGGTTTCTCTATGATGCTGTAATTTTTTTACAGCATTAATAATGTTTTAATTGTGTAGCGTTGGATTTAATCAACAGTACACAATATTTGTAGTAAAGAAAAAATAAATAATTTAAAAATAATGGAGAATTTTGTAAAATAACTATAACCTCCTTACACTTTGAAACAATTTCACTTAAGCAGTATATTTTATTTAAAATTATTTTTCAATCCTCCTTTAAATTTGAAATGTGATAATCTTTTTTAAATAAATCTTTCAAAATCTATTAGCATTAAGTATAAAATATAATAGTAGGTTATTTAACACAAATCAAATAAATAAGTTGCAATTACAAAATTTATATGTGATATAATACTAATAAATAACACAACTAAGTACATATACTTAAGTAAATGTCATAATTACATCAATAAACTATGAGCCTTATAAAATTTAACTTTCACAACCTTATTTTCATTTTATTTTCAAATATCACTTTGTTTATTTCATAAAAGTTTAATCTAACACATATTCCTAATTAACTTTAGTTTATGAATCATGAAATATTATTTTATTGTTATTCTTTGATAGTAATTATAAAATGTTTATGTTACGAAGAGTCATTACTTTTATTATGATAATTAATAGTGGCAATAAATAAAATATTATATCAAATAATATTTAATGGACAAAATGAGGAAAAAAATTATTGTATGTTTTTATATTTCCATTATAAAGACATGGTTTGGGATACTTTAACTTAAAATTTTGACACAATATTTGAGCTACTAATATCTCGTGGTCTAATGGTTGATATTGTTATATTCTCCACCATTGAATTGCATGAAATAAATAGCTTAATTTTTTGTTAAAAATTTAAATCAAAATATTTCTGACTCTATAGTTATATAGACATATATATTGTTTCAATAATAATTGGTTAATAAAATATTTCTCATTTGTTGTAACTCATATAGTATTATTAATAAAACACATATAAAAAAGTTTATTGCAATGTCTTCTATTATCATTTGTATAAGTATTAATGGTTTGTAATTAAATTAATATAATACAAATTATTATAAGACTTTGTGTTCTACTTGATATTATATTTTATACTTATTGGTAATTGGTTTTGGAAGATTTATTTAAAGAAGATTATCATATTACAAATTTAAAGGAGGGTTGAAAAGTAATTGTAAATAAAATATACTATTTAAATGAAATTATTTCAAACTCTAAGGGTGGTCACAGTTATTTTACAAAAATTCTCATTGTTTACCCTTATTTTTAATTTTTTTAGTAAAAATATTATATTCCATTGATTAAATCTAATAGTATATAATTGATACATTATTAATGCTGTAAAAAAATTATAGCATCATAGAGGAATCCTTTAAATAAACACTTAACTTAAATCCTAACCGACGTGGTCAATTTTAAGTCGTATATTAATTGTTTGAAATCAAATAATAAATGGTGGATTAATTTGACATCATTAAATATTCCATTTTCCATTTAAGTGTTTACTATTAAATTGTATTCCATCATTAATACATTTGCTTTTTTCAACTTTCCTTTTTTGGTTTCAAAATTTTCCGACGGAAAATTGGTGGGTCCATGTGTGCATGTGCTTCTCATACCAAACCTAAAATGATGTGCTTAAATTGAGTTAGAATAGAGTGGATGTAGTTAAGAAAAATGAAAAAAAAAAAAAAAGAAGGAAGATTTTTCTATCTATTGAAATTAATTTATATCACTTATTTTTTATTATTTTTATAATATTAACAAATGTTTGCACCAAAAAATTTTAATCGAAAAGAGGGATAAATGAGTCATTTACTTGATAACTTATTTTGGAAATATAAAATATATGGATATTTGAAACCATTAATTTCTTTCAACACCCATTTTTTAAATTTATCCAATTTAACTTTTTTTTTAATTCATAAATTCTAAAAAATCACAAAATTACCCTTGATCACTACTTTCTTTCTGTATTGTAACAATAGTCAAAACATAAACTAACTTCTCTCTCTTTTAATTTTCGTTTTTATTCTTTCTTACTAAATCAACTTTCTCTAAATTTTCACTAAACAGTGTCAATTCTTACCTATTATGATCATTAAGTTTGTGCTTATGAAATTTGACTAAAAAATTTCTAATAGATTAAAGGTATAGAAACTTGTATTTTTAATTCTTACATGATGGATATTATTTGTTTCAATTTATTTTAGATTAAAATAAGGCTAATTTTTAAATAATTTCATTTGTTAAATGCAATATTTATTTCATGTATTACAATAATCTTTTGACAAGGGAAGGAGATGAAGGGAGAGAGAACTAAGTAATTGATTAAATTATTTTTTCACAATAAAAAAATTAATTCAAAAAAAGAGAGCGGTAAGAATTTAATAGATTCAAATAGCTCTACCCAAATATATATTTACTATAAGAAAAATGCTTAAAATAAAAAAAGTACAAGATAAATATCTTTTCATTATTTTTTTTAAAACATATATATCTTATTTTTAGTACATAAATTAATTTTTATTTATATGATTTATTTAGTTTATAATAAATATAAATAAAAGTGTATTTAATAATAATAATAATAATAATAATAATAATAATAATGATGTCATAAAATTTTACTGCAAGAAAAATTATAGTTTATTATGAAAATAATAAAAAGTAAATAATATATATTAATTTTAGGTGGGAAGTAACTCGCGATCTCCCAAAAGATAGCCAATCTTATTCCGAAAAGCTTCAATTAGGCAAAGAGAAACAAACAATTAACTAACAAGAATTTATAAGACAAATAAGAATGATGATGCCGCGCCTACACATTAATTGTTTATTAATGCATGCAGGGACTGAACCCGATCAATTGGAATCTTTCTCCATCATTATCTTTTTGCACATACATTAATTTGAAGTGTTTAGCGATGCCTGCATTTAAATGTCATGTCAGGCTTCATGCCATAAAGAAATTCCAGGTGCTTTCTGATCAGATCTTAAAAGAATGATAGTGGAGAGATCAGGTCAGCTTGTCAAAAAATTTAGCAATCAAGGAAGATTGAAACTGCACTAATCAAGTCCGAACTCGCGTGAGCAGTGTGTGTTCCTCTGATTTGCTACATTTCCATTTTATTTACTGAAAAAATTTACTGACTCAATAATATTTTAGAGTCTGTTCATTGAAGGAGGCATCTGATCAGAGCTCTGTTTTGCAGCTGTGAGCTTCAATTCGAGCTAATTGTAAGAAGACGAGATTTCTTAGTTGTTGAACTGCCAGGAATCTGAGCAAATAGAAGAAAATAACCAAAATTTGCAGGAAAATGGGTAGACTATTTATGTCGTTTCAATTCTAGAGTGTGTTATTTGGAATCGATCTCTTCAACATTGCTGTTACACGACCATGAATGATCTAGACAAGGAAATTTCTGTGGCATAGTCTATAATAATTTAATAATTAAGTTAACGATTTGATTAGTAATTATTTATTCATCTCTTTTAGTTATTTTACTATAGGATAATACTGTAATTACAGAAAAAAAAAAGAAAAAGGCAAAAAAAAAAGAGGGGTGGTTTTACCAAAAAAAAAGGGCTGTTTAATTACCCCCACCGTAAGCATATTTGCATAAATTATATTTTCGGATTCGACCAGAAATCCCCCGGGGCCCCCCCTGGCGAAACAAATAGTAACTTTATTATACTTGAAAAGCACATAATATTTCCGTCGAAAAATCATCCAGTCAAACAAGAGAATCAGAAATTATTTATGGAAAGAGCTAATTAATTCACCCATCAGACAGGCTAATTTATTACAAATGTTTGTAGAATAGATATTTAAAAAGTCAATTAAGACAATAACTAGCATATAGATGATCCTTATTTTCTTGATTTGGTAGGCATCACAGTTTGTCTTCATTACGAGTTGCGGCAGTATCTCATGTAACAATATCTTTGCCTATCTTTTTCTAGTTTTTTTTTCCTTTTTTTTTTGGGAGCCTACTGATCAAAACTCAAATTAAATTCTAGTTAAATTTGGGATTGTTGGAATTGAATTTTCGTCCATCAATATTTTATTGATGCTTGCTTTCACAATAATTTTCGAATTAATTCTATCATATCTTAATTTGATTGTTTATGTTACTTCCTATATATGCTGCTGATTCATGCTAGCTTCAAAGGCTTTTACATATGTAATAAATCAGTGTCTATCCATGGTGAAATCTCATAATTAAGGTCTAAACGTAGAACTAGTCTCGCTAGTCTGTGGGAGACAGATCTGAGACTGTGGCGTCTATTCTCCGATTGATTCAATTTTCAATTCTCAAGCAAGTGAGCATTTTGATTAATTTTGTCTTATTATTGCCCTGGTATATATATGTACTATTGGGTTAGCTTATCGAAAACCAAAAAAAAAAAAAAAGTCTTTAATGATGTAGGCCCTATGGACAGAAAATGGATGTTGAATAAAAATTAAAATGGGTATTGATTAAAAATTAAAAAATGTTTCAGATACTGAATTGTTTAATTTATGACAAGTTTTAGTTAATCAAAAAACAAACTAATTGGAATATATCGTTGGATTGATCAGTTCCTGAAAGCAAAGTAGAGATGAAAGTGTTGAAGCACAATTGCACTAGCAATTATTGACTCATTAACCCTAAATCCACTTGTGGAGTGTACTCAGAAAGGGTGTGGTTTAACTGTTTAAGCAACGTAGGGGAGTGCCAATAGTACCACTCAATAAGATCAGGACACACCCGCCAGTAACGTCCAAAAGGGCTTTGTATTTACGGGCTCGACGCAATCCACGATTCTGAAATTTCCTTCTACTTCCTTTTGTCTAATTTCTCAACGGATCTTTGGGCTTGACCCAATACAATTTCTACCATATCCGTCTTCCTTTTTATGCATGCTGCAATGGTGATGACAGCAACACCATTGCAACATGTTCAGTGATCCAAATCTTTGTAAACTTCTTTTACGCTATTGTTAAATCTGCATTTTAAAAAATGTTTACGTCGGACTAGAGAATGATTATAATACATGAGTAAGAAGTAATGGTAAAGTAAATTCATTTTATTGAAAGACACATTCTCCAATTATCCATTAAGTGGAGGATTTGAGTTAACAAGTAATCGTAATGAAAGTCGGTTTGCTCGGTCTCTTCATAATTTTGGGAGAAATACTTAAATAAAATACACATTTCATCGAGACACCCCTGAAAACAAGACCCCCGTCTTATGTTGCCACAGATTTTTATTGCTCTGTTGTTTTTGCTTCAGCTGTGGAGCTGATAATTTCAGTGGGAGAACCATAATTTTAAAGAAAATGGAAAAGAATGTGACTTGTTTTTCCTTGAATTGATTTAAGAATTTTCAGTTAACTTCTTTTTATTTTCTAAAAACATATAATTTAGGCAGTTTTTCACGTTGAATTTTATATAGCTCAATCATAATTTAACACTTATTTATTGTTAAAAAAAGAAAAAGAAAAATTAGCTTATCGGCAAGTCTTATCTCTCCGCCCACGTGAGCTGAAAACATGAGATTTTGCCAACTCAACTAGTTGGCACCGATTTTCTCTGCCAACATAAAAACTGAAGGAAAAAAAAAAAGAAAAAAAAGCCTGAGTCTCTGATATCCGCTACAACAATTATTGAGCTTTGCCTCCATGAAGTTGTCAAATTGAAATCTCAAAAGCGATAGCCATTACACTTGAAAGCAAGTTAAAGCAATATTATATAACAGCAACAAATAAAATCCAAAACAAAGACTTGCACATACATACAATGATACAAACGAATTCTTACATACTGTATATCATGAACACATAGGAACAACAGCTACAACACCAAGAAGAAGAGGATGTATTTCTCAACAGCACAAAATGAAAAATGATGAGCAATGCATAAAAGTTATCGAACTAAAAGCACATATGAGGAATTATTAGCAATGTATTCGACAAGTAATTTTCAATCTTAAAACTACTTAAGAGTTTGTTGCATATACCAATGATGAGCAAGCAGAGAGCATAGAGAGCCCATGCGGCGCATTTGAGCCAGAGTGGAAATGGGATTGTAATGGTGATGATGAATGAAGTGGCAGCAAGGAATATTGCAACTTTCTCCAACACTTGTGATGTGACAGTAAAATTCTCGCCAGCAGATTTTGCAACAAAGAGCGAAAGAAGATGATTAAGATGACGAAAGAGAGCAAATAGAAGGAAATAGAGAGTGGGGATGATTTAGCTTGTGCAGACCGGACAGCTATTTCAATTGCTGATGTAAAGCAAAATGCTATCACAATATTTTGCCATTGGAGCAGAAACTGGTTTGGGTTGTTCTGTATTTGGAATCGGAGAAGCAACTTGCTGTGGTTCTGAGTCATCATCAGTCGAAGAAGAAGACGGCAGCGGATCTGATCTTGGACGGAGCTTGGACATGAAGCTAATGATTGAAGTGAACAATGCTTTGAGACTTGAAGTAATGGACATTTTTTTTTTCTTTTTTTGTGTGTGAGTTGCGGTACTAGCATTCAATGCCTTAATTTTATAAGGGAACTATGGTCTATATCGGGGCTTTTAATCCGATTTTGGGTTGCAGTTGTTACAAATGGAAAACGTCCAGGAATTTGACAGAAGTTGAGATTGTGGCTTTGTTTTTGCTTTTAAAAATTTTATGCAAATTACCAATAAGCGCGTAGATCAGCTGGTATGAGGTTGTTCTAGTTTAACTAAGGTCCTCGGTTCGAGACTTGAGAATGCAGCTGCATTAAATACTTATTAGGAGACATTTGCCATCATAATAGTCCTAGCTGCGTTAAATATTTGTTTGGAGACCCTTGCTATCCTAATAGTCCTACCCGAATCGAATCTGAATTTATCAGAGCCCAATGCGGTCAAAATTTTATGTAAGTTAGCCGTGCGAAGAGGGCAGCTCTTGGCAAAGGCGATCACCAAAGAACATAAATAAAATTAAGAAATTGAAGCTTCGTTCAATTTGGTGGTGTGCCTGCACAAATGTTGCAAATCTTGCCTTACTTCTTGTATATAACTACATCAAATTGAAAAAAAGAAAAGAAAAAGAAATATACAACAGTCTGATAATTGTTTAAGTCAGCCACGAAGAAGTTTCAATGAAGGTGACAAAAAGAATAGTATTCTCTTGCTTGATAATGGCTTTAATTACCAAAATTTTGAATGGCTAACCTGTTAATAATTTACTAAACGCATGGGTTACTTTCTTACTAGATGTGGGCGACTATGAATAGGCATGTTCTTTTTTAAGTCAATTAATTATCAATAGATGCAGTCAAATGGCGAGATGGGGGCCGACAAGTGTGTATATGATTCATGTCTTAATCGTAATTTTCTTTTTAAAAGGAACATTTTGCTGTCAAATGGCGAGGTGGGGGGCCGACAAGTGTGTATATGATTCAAGTCTTTATCGTAATTTTTTTTTTAAAAAGGAACATTTTGCTGCTATTTTTATTTGGTGTATAACACGAAATTGAATAGAATTGCATGATTAATCGTTATCAACAGTCAATAAGGTGGGCTTTTGTAATATGTTTGTTTCCTTGTAGGTGCACCTAAAAGAATAAAAAGGAATGATCATGAAATTATGTAGGAACAGTAATAAGTTATGTAGATACTCCACGTTAGAAGCTCAAGCTGTGTGGAAAAGCTCGATTCGGATTCGACTAAGTGATCAGAAATCAGAATATAAAAGCAAAATTTTCTATTGGAGCTTCGATCACGAATTTGACTTAATGTTTGTTTGGAATGACTTATTTAATGGTTATCAGTATTTATTTAATCACATAAATTCTTATCATAATTTTTGTTGTTGTTTAATTATTTTTAAATAGAATTTTTAAAGTTTAAATAAGTTATTTTACCTCTATTAGTAAAAATTCAAATTTAGAGTTTTTGAGAATGGAGATTAATTTTTTTTTTTAATGTTAAAATTCCTCACTTCTATAAGTGAAAGTACACTTAGTCTTGTTATATGGTTTTTATGCTGTGGAAAACTCTTAAGAAGAAATTTGGGGTACAATATGAGGCTAAGGGCCTGTTTGGTAGCGTTTTTAGGTCAGTATTTTCATTTTCATTTTCGGAGTACTGATATAATACGTGTTCGGTGGGATGAATCCAAAAACAAATTATAAAATAAAAAATCCAAATTCACTTGTTATAACTAGTAAAGTAAAAACATGTTTAACATGTTCTCTGCTTATTACAAAACCAAATTCAAAAACAAATTAAAAAACAAAAGCCAACAAAAAATCTCATTAACGAATTCATGGTGCTCTCTCTCCATCCTTTATTGATCTACTCACAGTGCCCTCTCTCCCTCATTTCCTCATCTGCTCACAACGAAACTCTCTCTCTCTCTCCTTATCTTTGCAATCTACACACAACAACAGTGTCCTTTTCTCTCCATATCTGCTCTTTCTCAGTTTTCCCATCTCGGTTTCTACACTTCATCTCTGGCGTCGTTGCTGCTTCAGTCGATCGCCATCGCTGCCGCTTCAGTTTCGACGCTGCTGGTGCGCCATCTCGCTGCAACTACTGCTGCTCCATCCAACTACCTTGACTGCTTTTGCTTTCTTTATTTGTTGCATCACGTATGGGCGGAGCACATTTGAACCGAGTATCTCCATCTGGAATCTCCTCTGCTGAGAAAGCCAAGTAGTGGGGGCATGTCTCAACAGTTATGCTGTCACCATTAGTTTTTGCTTCCTGTATTGTATACACTGGAATCGGGAAAAATCATGCACTGGATTTCCTTTTTATCCCCTTTATTTTAATTGTACACATTGAAATAGATTTTAGATACCATTAATAGACCCAAAGAACTAGCATCAGATAAATGAACAATGTGAAGATGAGCTCCTCCTGCAGGGCCACCTGTCCTTGTGTCCTTTGCTATCGTCAAGAGTTCTCTGATAGTCGCTTCCTCCCTGTTTGGGGATCGAAAAAGACAGTAATTATGTAAAATGAAATAAAAAATATCATATATTATAAGACAAATTTTACCATAAAAGTATTAACATCATGTAATTTTTTTATAATAAATTTGTTTAAATTATTTTGTTGTATTTGTGTATGTATTAGTTAAATAATTATTTTATGACTCTAAATATAATGTAAATGCTTAATAAAAACCACTTTTTGAAAAAAAATTACCAAACGCATATTTTTTATTTTTATCATTTTCAACTGTCTACCAAACGCATATTACTGTTTTCAGTTTTAAAATATAAGATACAGAAAATAATACCAAACGCATATTTAAATTCGAAATACAACAACTGCAAAATATCATTTTTATTTTTATTTTTATTCTAAAAAAATATAAATTCAGAAACAATACCAAACGGACCCTAAAGTACTTCAATTGAAGTATGAAACAAACACTATAAAGAAATAATTAATGACTGTAGAAAATTATTGCATGAAGATGAAAGCATTAGCTGTTAAACTTTCTTGTGCTGGTAGTCCATTGGGTGATAGAGAATTGTTGATGCACATTTTTAATGGACTTGTACCAGGCTTCTTAGATTTAGCCTCTTTTATCACTGCTTGCAGAATGGAATTTGAAGATGCATATGCATTGTTGCTTACTCATGAATCTAGACTTGAGCAACAAGAGCAAGATGTCAAAATTGTTTTTAATGCTAATTTTGCACAAGGCGTGTTTAATGCTAATTTTGCACAAACATAGGGAAACTATCGGAGAGGTAGTTATGCAGGAGGTTTCCAACGCAGTTATCATGGTGAAAAAGGATCAGGTGCCGGTAGAGGTTTTCCTTCAAGAAATTTTCTAGATTTAATGGTTTCAATGGAGGATGTTCTAGTTTTGGTGGTTATGATAAGGTCCAAATATGCATCAGATGAAAGGAAAAGGAGTGTTTAGTGGCATGTCTCCTATTATGCCATCTAATTTTGTTGGAGCTCTAAATGCTGCCGGTATTTCTAATGAAGTTATAATATGTCAGATTTGTTCTAAATGTAGACATAGTGCTGATGTTTGTTGGTATAGATTCAATAAGGATTTTGTTCCAGTGCCACCTAGAACATATACCAAAGGAAAAGATCTAAAGATTTCTTTATATACCACATTGCATGCCATCATATATGCCTAGTTTTGATGAATATTTAGTTGGAATATCTCCTGCACACATGCTTGGATTTCATTCTTCATATTCCCCTGGAGCTGCATATATGGCTATTTTTAAAGGACCTACTGATGAAGGCTGGTATTTAGATAATGGAGCTACACATCACCTGATAAATAATATGACCGACATTTATATCAAAGAAGAATTCAAAGGTATTGATCAACTTACATAGGTAATGGTCAAGGTCTAACTATCACCCATTTTAGTAATGCTTTTCTCAATTTTACTGGCTCTAGAACTGCTCGTATTATGTTAAAAGATATGCTGCTCGTGCCTTCTATCACTAAGAATCTTTTAAGCATATCTAAAATAACCTCAGACAATAACGTTTCTGTTGAATTTTGTGGTATTTTTCTTTCTTCTTTTTTTTTTTTTGGGAAGAACAAAATGAAGGGGCAAGTTTTTCTACAGAGCCGTGCTGAGAAAGGACTATACAAACTGCAATTTAAACCCAATTTTCATTCCATTAAGTCATATATGTCAGCTTTTGTTGTTCCAACTAATCCTCTGTCAATGCTGTCTTTTGTCAAAAACAATAAGATCTCAAATAAGTGTGAAGCTTTCACCAAAGCTTGTTTCAATTTTGTTTCTTCCAATTGTACTCAAACTGTTGATCAATTAGTCTTGTTATATGGAAGGTCCGGGCATCCAAATTTTAATGTTTTAATGCACTTGTTGAAATCTTATAATTGTGCCAAAGTCTCCCTTCAATCTCTTAAGAATTCGGTGCATAGTTTCTGTGAAGCATGTCAATTGGGAAAATCTCAAAGATCGCATTTTCAAGTTACAGATCCAAAAACCACTCATGTTCTTGAATTAATCCACAGATCTTTGGGGACCTTTACCAGTGTTATTTAAGAATGGATACAAGTATTACATTAGTTTTGTGGATGATTATAATAGATATACATAGATTTATCCTCTGAAACTCAAATCAGAAGCCTCAGCAGTCTTTAAACTATTCAAGCTTCAGGTTGAATATCAGTTTAGCAAATTTATCAAGATGTTGCAATTTGACTGGGGGAGGAATATAGAGTGTTCACAAATTTTCTCAGTCAAAATGGGATTCTTTTTAGACAGTCGTGTCCTTATACAGATCATGAGGATGGATCAGTTGAGAGAGCTTAGGTATATAGTTGAAATTGGCTTAACTCTCTTAGATTTGATGAAACTTGTTTTCCTTGTAGACATTTGATGAAACTTGTTTTCCTTCCTCTCTTACTGATGATAAAACTGCTACCTCATCCTGTGTTTCTGACTCTTTACAGTCACTTAGCAGCAAATCTTCCATTTATCCACTTTGTCACATATCTCTGATAGCAGCTTTGAAGAGTCCTTTCCAGCAGGAATTAACAACAGCGGAACTCAATCTTCGCCGCAGGGGCAGAACAATTTAGCTGGAGGGGCCAAAATTTTTTTTAAGCCTATAAAATAAGTATTTTATTAATATTTATTTATTTTAACATAAATATTGAATATTAAACTATTTAATTTTTTTTTTTTTTGAGTCTCAATAGATCGCCGGGTTTTGATCAATAATTAATGCTGAACATAATCAACAGCCTGATTTGCCTGAAATATGAAATGGATTTTCTCTCCCAACATCTCTCTGCATATAAATGTTTGAAATTTTCTATTTTCTTCTTCTTTTCCACGTTTGCTATGCAAACTAGAATCACCACGGACAAACAATGAATATTTAAAGTGTTAAAGCCTGAAGCTTTTCTTCAGAAATTTAAATAGTTTACAGAGGCTAAGTATGTAAGTCATCCTTACAGAGTAATAATTTCAATATTAATACATTAAAATTGTTGATCACTGTTAACTTTGACAGAAAACCAGCATTGAGAATAAAGGAAGAAGGTTGAAGTCAAAGGTTTAGGATGAGTTCACAAAGTATAAAGGAGAAGACAGAATCGAATGGGCTATATGCGGCCTTTGTGAAAAGAAGTTTGATGGTTCAAGCAAGAAAGGAACCACCCATCTCAAAAAATCATTTAGACAGATGCCGAGCTAAGATAAAATTTGAAGGAGGTGGTGGGGATCAAGATACATCAATCAAAAGTACAAGAAATTTAGCCAGTAATCCCATTGTTGGAATCAAAGAAAAGTCTGTTTCTGTGATTGATCTTATCAAAGATACAGATAATACTGAAGTTGTGGCTAAGTCAGTCGGCACTCCTGTTGTCACTGAAGGAACCTCTGTGATTGACTTCATTGTAAATTTCTTGTTAGAGGCGCCAACTGCTGGTTGGCCTCCACTCGCACAGGAGCAGCAAGCTGATCAGGGGTTTCAAGCTAATTTTCCTGTGGCGGATGAGGCGCCGCCTGCGGTGGTCCGTTAAAAGTTGAGTAAGGCAGACACCTTAGGAAAGTTTGCGGCTGAAATACGTGACCCGGCCAAGAAGGGGGCTCTGTGTTGGCTTACGACCGTGCTGCTTACAACTTCAGGGGTTCAAGGGCTCTTTTGAATTTTCCTCATTTCCGTGCACCTGAGCCGGTTAGAATTAAGTCCAAGCGCTCGTTACAAGAGCCCTCTTCATCAACCGATGGGGATGGTGGTTCCCCGAAGATGGGGAGAAAGGTGCATGGCTGTGGCTGGCTCGGTCCGCTCGCAGTGGCGTCGTAGCCTGGGCGAAAATGTCAAGGAGCAAAAAGGGTCGTCCTGTACACGTGGTGATCACTTGTTGGTCAGCTGATGCTGACGTGGACGGTACTAATCCACAGAGTCCTGATCATCCGTAAAAGTTTCCATGAGTGAATACAAAACATCATATAATATTATAGTTAATTGATAAAATAATAAAAAAATACGTTAATAATATATGATGTTATAATTAATTAAAAGATAATTAAAAAAATACGTTAACACATCTTATGATTTTATAGTTGTTTTTTTGACCGCTCTGTCTTGTAAATCGTTTTTGCTGGGGTGAATGGTGATGACTGATGACATGGTTTTGAAAGTTTGTTTTTAGGAGAAAAAATTAATTAAAAAGAGAAAATACAGAGATTTGGTTTGTAAATACAAGAAATGAAATAAAATTGTTAAATAAGTAAAAGATATTTAAAAAAAAATTCAATGTTTACTTCCAAAAAACTAAAATTTGAGTTTTTGCAATAAAAGTAGTATAACGTATTTAATTTTAAGCCCTACTAAAAAAACTACAAAACAACAATAAAAATTTTAAAAGGAGTTTCTAGAATTAAATAAGTATTTGTGACTTCTAGTTAGGTCATACCAAACATATACACAACCAATTTTATGTTAACTCAAATTTTGTCCCTATGCAAAAAGTATAAATGAGGTTTATTCAAAGAAAAAACTAATGTACATAGCTCATTAGTTTCACATAAGCGTACATAACACTAGGGGTGGACATAGGTTGGTTTGGGTTGGGTTTTGAATTAACTCAAACCAAACCATAAGGCTACGTTTGGAAGATAGGATTAGATTAGATTAGCTTTTAGGATTAAATTGGATTAGATTATATTAGATTACACTCGATTAAATATAGTACTGTCTTTTGTTTGGTGCATGTCGGATATGATTATAATAGTGTTATCCTATGTTTGGCATTTTACAGGACTGGATAATAAAAATAATAATAATTAATAAGGAAAGTAAGTGAAATATTGTATGCTTAAATTTTGACAATAACTTCTGAATAAAATTTGCCTTCTATAAATGAAATCAATAAATAGAAAGAAAGAAAAAACAGCACCTAATTCAATAATATTCCACATCTCAATATGTAACAACCTATATAACTAGTACCTCCAATATATATCAGTATCAAAAAATATAAATTCCACAAACTATACAGCAACAATTCAAATACAATTTCTAATATAATATATTTAATTACATAAGACAACAACAAAACAACTATTTATAAAGTATTTGATACATCATACATGTGGTTAAATACTTACAAAAAAATGGTGGGTATTATTTGTTAAAAACAGTTTAGAATCACCCACAAACAAAATATAATTCATATGATTAGTTACAAAAAAATATGTCATCATCACGTTCATAGACCTACCATATACAGTTAATCTTTTGTACAAAAAAGATCCCAAAATACCACCCTTAATCAATCATCATACCCACGTAAAATAAGTTCTTCAAGAAACTCTTTTCTTTCTTCATCATTTCGCATCGTCCTAAATATTTTTGCATGTTCTGGTTGTTTCAGCAACATCTTTTGCACCCTAACTCTTTGATGTAGTGAAAGGTTCATTTTTATCAACATGTCAGCAATAACTCGTGAATTGGTACTTTCATTTGATAGCTTACCAACAAGATTATTCACATTCTGATTTGACTTTTCCATCACGTCCTGAAATACGCATGCAAATTTTTCCAAGCTTCCAACCAATAGATCAATTGATGTAGCCCGCTTCCTTTTAGATGATTTTGTTTGACCTTGGTCCATTGACATGGGAGATAATCCTTCACCAATCTCAGACTCAGCTTCAAGATTGTTTTCATTTTCATTCTCTATTATGTCAATAGGAGTTTCAGCTCCTTTCCCAGTAGCACAATTTTTTGGAAATGGTTTGTTCCTCCACCCTTCAGCATTCTTATGGTGCTAAAATGAAGGAAAATAAAAAAAACAAGAATCATGTCAATTACCAATGGTCACTAGAAAAAAAATTTCTTATTAAAGGTCACTAGAAAAAAAAAATTCACCTGCACGTAAGATTGCCATGCCTTATCACTATCAACTTCAACACACTTTTTTCGTCATTCCAACCAAAGCCACTTGTGTTAAGCATATCAAACGCCACTCTATAGTTGTTCTTCAATTTTTTTCATTTTTGATTCCACATGTGGGCTGGCTTTAAGGCCAGCATTAGGAAGTAACTTTGCCAATTGTTCTTCAATATGCCTATTAGCACCTAGTTTTAGTTGCCCACAATCAGCACGAAATCCGCGTGCTACCATTTCCTCCAATATATTCAGCAAAGCTTCCTCTTCTTCTTTTATCCATGCACGTCTTGTCCCCTTTTTATCATTTTTCATTATTTTGATTAGTAGTTACACCATCTATCCCTATATAAGAATAATAATTCATGTATTAAAGAGAAAATGTACATTCAAAGTGAAATAAGATATAAAATAATGGGAATAAATGAGAATAATGAAAAAAATAAGCATTGTAAAAATAAAATAACTGATTTTTATAAAACATAAAAGTGTTAAATCACATGACATTACATAATAACAAAATACAAAGTTCCAATACAATTAAAAACTTAAACTAAAACTTCAAGTTCCTCTATTTCGCCTCCAATCATTAAACATTTGTAATGCTAAATTATCCCTCCATGCAGTCCACTTTCAGATGATGATACTTGGCTAATGGTTTCAAAATTGCTACTAAGATCAAAGTCGTCTATTTCACACTCCATTGGATTGACATTTCCTTCTAATAAGATTATGTAAAAGGCGGTAAGTAGTTATTATTATACATTGTGTTTTTAGAGGGTAAAAGATGGACTTCGTAAGATTGCCCAACGCATCTTAAGAAGTCCAAATCATCGTTCTATTACATTTCTTCTCAAGCATGCTTTATATTGAAATACTCTTGATAATTAACAGAGTACACTAATCTCCCTACTCGATAAATAATATCGTGTTCCTCTATATGGTGCTAAAAATCCTTCACCATTTGTGTACCCAACATCCACAAGATAATAACAACCTAACATTGAGAAGGTGAAATAGGATTAAGAAAAATTTAATTATTTTAAGATGATTATTCTAAATCTATTAAAATAGTCTTACCAGTTGGAACTTTTAATCCATTTCCCTAGATATCGCATCTCGAAGTACTCTAGAATAAGTTGAACATTCCTACCCCGGTGACACAAATATAAACATCATATCTTGTAAACAAACCCCCAAGACATTTGTTGCAATCTCATCTTTTCTTGTTCTATATCTTGGTTTATCATACTCAAACCTTGATGTAGGTTCCATCTAATGCTCCCAAAAGTTCTATATCAATAAAAATTATTAAGTTGAATAACACTAGTACACAAGGTCATACTATAATTGTAAATGACATCTTAAAATTTAGGTACAACATACCTTGAAAATTTTCCATCTACCAGCAAGGCAATGTTCGAGCACGGTGTCCGGAGATTTTAGCAAGATGTGTTGTAGTCGCAAAACTCCATTAAGAACAGAATAAAAAAATCTACTAATTGTCTCTCTAGAATTATTAATTGAATTTTTACATGATATGCAAGTACATGTAAGAACATACAGACCTACTCATCAATAGAAACTACACTATCCATCTTCAACCTCCCATCACTACGAAGTAGTTCACATAATAACCCAAAAGTTCTTCTATCCATCCTAAGTTGATTGACACCTTCTATATCACCATTGCCTATCATGTCATCTAAGTTTGATGCCTAGCAAAAGTGCAATTCTTGAGCACATATTTTTCATGAACACTTGCTATTATATGGTGCAAGATAACAACTATCATAATGCGGACAACCAAACATTTGAAACTCGTTTGCAAGTAAGAATAACAAGATTTGTCTTTTGTCCATATCTATTCATCATAAGGTTTGTAATTATGTAATTAGAAATAAAATAAAGAAAATTGAGCAGAGGACAATCAATAACAAATGTTTGCATGCAATGATACACAGGAGTTGTGGAACATGTTATCCATGTGCATATATATAATAAAAAGCCACCAACAGCCATATAGGTGAATGGACTTTCAATCCTTACTTATATATAGTAAAAATAATTCAATTAATTTTCATAATCAAGCACAAATTGGACGATGCACTTGACATAGTGGAATAAAATTAGGCAAATGACATGTCTTCATAATTCAGTTAATTAAAAATAAATTGAAGAGAATAAAGTAACGGAAAATTGATAATAATAAGATCCAATTGAAACAAAACTGTTATGAGGGAGAAAAATAATAAAAACCCACCAACATCTGAATAATATATATTGGCAATGCAAAAATTAAAGGAATATTACATTAAGTTTGGAGAAAGTAAGCAAAATAATTAAGATTTAAGTGGGGAAAACATATAGATTCACTTACTGATTGAAGGAAAAAGGTGAGTTTTCAATTCCTGCAACCAAGCCAACAACAAAAGAAAAAGGGGAAAAAAAAATCAAGTTTAAGATCCATACTTGAAGCCCCATTTAATTGGAAGATAATAACCAATTTAAATAAGATTTTGAGTACCTTTGATTGTTGCTCAAATCATTTAAAACAATTTTTGGAGAATCATGATTTGTTGAGGAAGGAAGATGTGCGTGCTCTGCATTTGTTTGAGAGTAATTGTAATTGGGTTTGCTTTCGGCTTGACAAAAGAGAAGAGAGGATTGCAGACTCACTAAATTTTTTTATCCAAGTAAACCCACCTAAAAAAGGGGATTGATAATCCCAAGATTATGGGATAAAAAATTGGGCTTATTTCTTAATCTTTACAGCCAAACATGACTATGGATGGGATTAATATTTTTAGTCCTGAAAATTAGTCTTATCCTCCCTTTATCCCAGCAGCCAAACATAGCCTAAAAGTTTAGGTCTAACCCAAATCAACTCAAATATTTCCAACCCAACCCAAACCAATCCATTTGAGTTTGGTTTGGGTTGGTTTCAATTTTATTATCAAAATATTTTTTATTTTAATAAATTTAAATATATTAAATTTATAATAATTATTAATTATTAAATTGATATTAAAATATGAAAAAAAATAGTGGATAAAAATTATAAATAATAAATTTTACCATAACTTCATCCTTAAATTAAAGAATATTAGAAAATTAAAATAAAGTTAAGGAACACTAGAAAATTAAAATAAAGTTTAATCATGAAAAGTATTATTTTCTCAATAAATGAGAATGTAACTTCTAATAATAAACTTCTATAAACATGACATCAATAAATAAATTCAAAGAAAGAAAAAAAAATACACATATAGTAAGTTTTTAATAAGGATTTTTTTTTATTTTGTTAAAGTAAGAAATAAATTAAATGATAAGCTAACTCACAAAGCATTTATCTCTCCAGATCAACGCAAAATCATTTAAGAATCAGTCGTTGGTCAAGCACACTTATGTGATTAAATTAATTTTTGAAGAGTAACAAGAAACAGAATGTGGGGAAACAGTAGGATGCCACAAAACAGCAAATTAAAGCTGTCCAAACGAGAAAAACTTAAAATAAAGTTAAATTGAGACTGGCGAGCATTAATATTGTATTTTTAGTTTAGTTATGATTTTAGACAATAAGTTTAAGTTTAGGTGTTGGGATTTTGTCCATAACTTACAGGTAAACTATACCCAACCCATAATGAAATAATTTTTTTATATAAAATTCACATTTAACTCATTTTCATGATTTATCCAACTCAAATTATTTAATTTAGTTTAGGTTTGGATAAACTCATGGATTGTGGGTTTGTGCCCACCCCTACATAGCACATTAGTTTCACATAAGCAAACAATTAAATCCACTTAAAAAGTTAAAAAAATCACAATTTATTATTTTTCAAAAACAATTGCACATATATTAAATAAATTATAAAAAACAATTACACATGCTTAAAATGGTAAGTGACGTTCGTAATTCAAAAAATTCCGAGGATTAATCTTGTAAGAAAGTATTCTAACGGGCAGTTGTCTATAAATTTTGCCTTTTCAAGCTTTATGAGAACAAATACAAACAATTAAAACATGGAGAAATAATAAATAAAATTAAAGTTTATTAAAATAATAAAATAAGATAAATATGACACACCTGCAAATAAAGTCCTGACGGGCTCGCACTCACGGGCTTTGACCCAATCCATGATTCCCAAAATTCCTTGACTGGAGGTATTATTATGCCTCTAAATTCAGTAAAACCCCTCTTTTTCAAATTTATAAGTTAGCCCTATTTGAATAATTTATATATACTTTTAACTAAATTCTTATATCATGATCGTCACCCTTATCGTTCAACATAAGATTTTCGAAGGTGCCCATAATCTAACAAAACCCCTTCATTGTTTTCTAGTTAATCATTATTTTGAGACATTCAATTTCAAAATTATATTCTGGTAGTTATAAGAGAAAGTAATCAAAAAACAAAAAAGAGATATATGTAATAAGTTCTGTATATTAAAAGAATCTTGTTTTAGACAGATTTTGAGTGCAAAGGAAAAGAGGAAGACCTATCTAGAATGATAAATTAATTTTATGGGGAAACTGGGATACCTCACTAGGTTGTTGTGTACAATATTTTTAAATTCGGAGGAGGTAAGAAAGGTTGAGGGAGCTGGTGATGGCGGTGAGGGGTCTGAATCAAGAAAAAAAATCATTTGAAATGAGTTTCTACGTCTGCAAAACAATGAAATAGAGGTTAGAGGTGAAGCTGGGGTGCCCCAGCGTTCACACTCCGACGCTTAAGTCAGTAACTCAAGCTTTTTAATGGTGAAGAGAGCTTGCCAGCCTTTGTAAATCGAAGTTTAAGGTTGAAAAAAACTTATTTTGTGGAGTGTGAGTGTTCATGAAAGAATGATGAGAATAGAACTTAGACACCTTTATATATGGAGTACCTCAACTACCACGTGACATATTTTTTATGGCTATTATGAAATTCTAGTTACGCAACCCAAGAGGGGGGGTGAATTGGATTTCTAAAAATTATTCAATTCTAAAGCAAACCTTAATGCAAATCTAAAACGAATTTAAATTAATGACTAATAAATCAATCACAATATATAAAGATAAGGGAAGAGAGATTCAAACACAATGATTTTTACGTGGTTCGGCCAACTTCGCATCCAAGTTTTCTGGGCTTGATGATTCCACTAAGTAAGCTTCCAAGGCTTTAAATGCTTACAATTGACTTCCAAGGTGTCAATAAACCTTTACAACAAGACATTACCCCAAATCTCTTAACCCAAGTGTATCCTAATACTTACAATTACTCAAAACAAAAGATTACAAATTATTTTTCTCTCACACAATATTTAGAATTACAAATCAATGCCCAATGTGTGAATAGATGAAGAATGAATGTGTTTAAAGCTCTTTTAAGATTGTATTCTCGAATATATAAGCTCAATGATAATGTTGTGATTGTTGTTGTTTGAATTTGATTGAGCTTATTTATAGTTGGAGCTGAAAACTAGCCGTTATTTACTTTTTACTCACTGTCGAATCACCGTTAACTTAATGTCGGATCACCGTTTGACTGGTCAATATGACCGTTAGGATAAATTTTCAAATTATCGAATTACTTTTATCTAGATGTCGGATCACCGTTATTATTCAGAGGCTAATCTTTCAATTCTGTTCAATGTCGGATCGCCGTTTGCTATAGTGATTGCTACAGTGACTATTTTATAAAATTATAGTTTGGCCTCAAAACTTGCTATAACTGTATTATGGCCCAAAACGTTATAAATTTTGTAAATAGGTCCCATTTTAAAATTTCTAAATAATGCTTACTATTCCCAAAACTTTTTAAAATTATGATATGGCCCATGATGCTATGAAACTTTTTAGATAAATCCTTATCCATAATTTCAAGCAATACTTGTTAATTTCAAAGTTTGCAAAACTCTTTTAATTAGACCATAAACTTGAAAAACAACTAATTTCATAAAATCATTTTCCATTAAATATAAAACTTTATAATGTGAAAATAATGATTTATTTAAAATTTATAAAAAATAATTTGAGCTTTTCAAAACTTAATCATTCTTAATTTTTGTTTGTTATCATTAAAATCAATCTCCTCTTTTTTTATGATGACAAACCTTGCATGTATTTAAAGAATTATTGCACAAATTGTTCCTCCTAAATGTAAGCTCCCCTTACAATTTGAGCTTAAAAGATTAATCACTCTTAATTTTATTTGTTATCATCAAAATCAACATTAAGGAAACATATATGTTAACATTCTCTCCATTTTTGATAATGACAAGCCTTTCATGTATTTAAAGAATGATTCCACAAATTGCTCCCCCTAAATGTAAGCTTTCTCTTACAATTTAGCAAAATTAACAAATGTAAATACATGTATTCTTCTCCCCCTTAATAGAAAAGAAAAAGAGTGCAAATCTTTACAAATTTAAAAACATATATTATTCTCCCCCTCATCATCAAAAAGAAAACTTACTGAAAAAGAAAAAGAGTGGCAAATTTGTTACCCATGTTGTCTGAGTAGAAATTTTGACAGAATCTCCCCCTAATAACAAGCATCACCTCAAATACAAGTTTAGTAATATCACTCCCAAATTATCATAAATCATTATATAAACCAACCATTTAATCAAATCATCATCATATCTCAAAATCATTAAAATTATCACCATAATTACATATCAATCATCAAAAGAATGCTCAAAGTGATGTTATTCTCCCCCTTTTGACATCATAAAAATAATATATTACTTTGTCTCCCCCTTTGGACAATAAAAAAGTTCAAAATGCATATGATCCAAAATAGAACAAGTAATAAACTAAGCAAGGGAATGCAAGAGTCATAAGAGCATAATGTCAACAATCGAAGTTCCACAAGTAATAATCACAATTTTTTTTAAAAAAAAAACTCATTTAGGATCTAATGTGACATTTCAATATAACTTAAAAAAATCTCATATGCTTAAAATTCTCGAAATATATGTATTTCTCCTCTTTCGATATCATTTAAAGCAGGTAATGCATATTCGATAATACATCAATAAAGTACAAAAAATGCATCCATTCACCAATTATAGATCCCATAAGATCAAATTTCATCAAATACATGTAATCATCAAAGCATATTCTTTATCTCAAATCTTAAGCAAAGCATAAGCATATAATCGCAATATATAGATCATCAAAATCAACACAGCTATTAAGATAAGCCATCATTATGAGCTAAAAGAATAAGTGATCAAGTTGATAAGTGCAATAAGTCATGTGTACGAATTTTATAAATGAATGCTGATATAACACAATTAATGGCATATGATTCACACATACATAAGAGATGGACAATGATAGTGTCCAATCGGATAGTGTCCTTCACTTTTGGCATGGGTGACAGGCGGCTGTCGCCACTTTTCAGTACAATGTCTTAATATTTAATTATGAAAAAAATCAAATATTATCCTTCAAGTGATGGAGACGTTTCTCATTGCTGACTTTTCAAAGAACTTTCCTCATTCGCTTCGAATCTGATTTGTCGAGTACCCCGAGTACCGAGTTATGTGGGGTACTCCGGGTACCGAGTTGTGTGCGGAGTACCCTTGATACCGAGTTAGGTGGGGTACCCCGGGTACTGAGTTGTGCAGGGTACTCCAAGTACCAAGTTGTGCAGGGTAGCCCGGGTATTGAGTTATGCGAGGTACCCCAGATGCGTACATTAATTATTTGCAGTCATTCTGCTCATCGACACATGGCGTTCTATTACAATTTTTCTTGTTTCTCTCCAAACAACATCCCCCTACTTTCCTTTTAGAGAGAAATATAGGAGGCAAAAGAAACTCGTATAAGAAATAGGAGCGGCATGTGGCGATGTGGAGTTTAGCTCGACGTGCGGCTTGTGAAAGTCAAACCAAGCTTTTGACAAAGAAAAGCTTTATGATAAAAGCTTGACAAAATTGGCTAAAACGTGTTGAAATTTGGCACCAAACCTTGGAAATTTCAAACATATAGCTAGCATGCAAGCTATCACAAATGGGCAAATTACCGTGTTGAATTTTGGCCATTATTTAGGCTATAAATAGAGAGATGATGAGAGCTTGATTTGCATCCCAAAATTTGTTAAGCTTATAAGTTTCTAAGTTTTTGAGAGAAGTGAGAGAAGTGTGTCTGGGGAATTTATATTTCCTACAAAGTGTGAGAATATTGGATATATTTGGGTTTCTTGGAAGTGAGATTCGTTACTCAAATATTAAACTCTAATAATTATTAATAATACAATTATTTTTCTTTTCCTTCCGTAGACGTAGGCATATTACCGAACCACGTTAATTTTGTGTCCTTTATTTTTCTGTGATTATTTGGTGCACTTGATTGCGCATTTCACACACAACATGGTTAAACAAGAAAAAGGAGGTACCTCACTTACCCTTCTTTAGGCTGACCACATTGGTTTGCACGTCCAAAAACTGCTCTGTCATTTTCCTTTTCCAAGTTTAACCAATCTTACTCTCCGCGTTTGACTTGGTTGATAATAAAACAAGACTTAAAGTTGGATAGTTAGCTTCACTTTGTTCACTTGAAGAATTAGAAAAGATCGAGGATTGCAAGTCATCAAATTCAATCGGATCCTCCGACACTGGGCGTCCTTCAAGTCTTTGGTTTGTTTATTTTGTTAACGTGTAGGAAAATGACAGGCTTGGACCTACCATTTAGATAAGTAAAAGATGGAAAATATTTGCACTAGATCGGATCGTCGGATGATGAAAAGGTCTATTCAGTTTGGTATTTTATGCCACTCGGCCTGAGCAAAACAAATGTTAGAGCAGCCGTTGGAGTTTCTATATAAATTTAAACATTTTTTTTAAATTTAAATTTAGACAGGGCTAAGTTTCTTTCTCACTAATTTGTGAGTAGTCCAATTTTTTTTAAATATTTATAAGAAAAGAAATTTAAATTATGTTATATCAATAAACTTCTGATTATAGAATATATATTAGTGATTCAGAAAAAAAAAATTCTAATATTTTATTGACTCGCTTTAAGTGGTTCTAAACGTTTGGTTCAGTCCAGTGATACCAAATGGCCAATCATGAGACCACTTACATGGCAACGGTGATATTTGTAATGTTCTTAAGTTTATTAACTTGTTCTTAGAAATAAAATCAACAAATGTTGCAAATCCATGTTTTAAACTAAGACGTAAAAGAAAAAGATTTTTACTAATAAATAAAAATTTGCAATTCTCTAACACAAACTTTCTGTGTTTTAAATTCTTTTTTCATTTTCTTAGAAAAAGAATCGTAGGATTACGAACAAATAATACAAAAACATATAAATATGTATTTTTCAAAAATATTCGAAGATTCCTAAAAGAGTATTGGTTGATGCAAACTCTTTTGCGATTAAATTTCCATGTAAAAATCACCCCACCAATGAGTTTGATGTCACGTTAATTTACACACATATAGGCGTCATCAACCAGGTTGAAATTGCAAGGAAAGAACAACTGGCCCATTTTAGTCTTTTTGTAAATGGCTTTTCAACCTTATGCGCACGGAGCTTCGAATACTTTTATATAAATATACAGAATTACATACCCATTGAGAGCTCAGAACATCGAAATTGGCTCACTTCTAAGAGATAGAACATGGGTCAGTTCTTTGATTGAAGAAAGTTTGGAAGTATAAAGAGAGATGATAGAAGCAATATCTGCAACTCTGATTCACTTCTATCATCAGCCAGGTATTTTTTTAATAAGCATTAGGATTAATTTCGAAGCATCTCATAGTATTGGTGATTTGGTTGATAATAGCCTGGTGAGAAATAATGAGTACTAGTTATTTTATCTCAAAAACTTCGACAAACGCACTGTAATAAAGTATTTTTGCTCTCTGTTTTCAGTTCCCAATTAATTGAGGTAGAGATGTATTATTTTTTCAGTCATTCCTGGAACAGGTTATAATTTTGACTTTTGAGCAGCGGGTAAGTTATATACGTTGTTGATTTAGATTTTCGTAAACTTAATTTGCTGCTACGAAAGAAGTTTGCTCAAGCCAATTTTTTGAATCTTTTTGTTTGACCTCGGTTGATCAGTTGTTGATATAGATTTTCACAAAACTTTGCTCAGAAAATAATACTATGTCCATATGTCGTGTGATGTGATGATAATTCATATATTCAACCTCCTTATAGATAAAGAAATTAAAAGGAAAGGCATTGAAATATATTAAGTAAAAGGAATTTAAGTTTATCATCAGAAAAATCAATTTAAGTCAAACCATGTTGGTAGTTATCTTTTAGTTGAAATCTACTTTTGTCTTTATTCTTATTATCTTTGCTATTCACTAATTAATTTTTAAGCAATGATAGCGGCACAACTACTTTGTACAAATAAGTGTGTATATATTGATGTGTCATGAGGAGTTTAGTTGTATAAAACTATCATGGATCCACATAAAAAAAAGATTGTTATTATTTTTTAGCTAATCTATTCATACTACATCAGTTTAAATATATTGTACAAAATTGATTGTGACTGTATCATTACTTAATTTCTAATAGATATTATTTCAATTCTATTTTTTTAACTTGCATAAATTTTCTTTTAATTCTTTCTCAATGTTCATGTAATTTATGTCAGACGTATAATGAAAATAATGCCAGGCGACGAGGATATGTCTTGTTCTTTGTCATCTCTTAGCGAAGGAAGAATATCTTTAGGTAATGATGGCGAAGTCGCTACGCATCCACACCATAGACAACAAGTACCTCTCTCTCTCTAGATTAAATATTTTATTCTAACTATCTACTTTATATCGCATGAGATTAATGAATTAAAATTTGTGTAGGCATTTTGAAGCCAACAGTTTTAAGTTTACATTCCACATAACATATATCAACTTCGAGTGAATATATAATGATTCTGGAATTATAAAATATGAAATACTTTTAAGTTTCAAATTTTATCACAAATTCAGAATAATATTACATAATATGACAAAAACTGATAAGATGATTGAAACAATTGATTTGCCATTTGATCTAGGAATTGCAGAATGAAATTTTGATCTTCAATGCTTGAAGAGTTACTAGCATTGAGCTGCTTGATTTTGATGGCATGGACACTGTCTAATTCATCATTGTCACATTGAGCAAATAATGGATCGTCCATTAACATTTTGCAAAGAAAATTATGTATTGCCATGCATGCTGCCATCATTTTCTGTGCATCAATTGAGATGGTGCCATCCTCTTTATACTTGGAAAATGCGCCCTTAGGTTACCAAAAGCACATTCAATAAAATTTCTCAATTTACCATGTCCGTATGATTGAATATTTTCTCCCTTTCTCTAGATCAACCACCACTATGAAAGTCACCCAACTAATAACGAACGTGACGATATGGTGCCATAAAATCTTTGCCATATCAAAATTATCCGAAAACCCTCATTAATTTCTAGAAGCAAATACCTCTAATTGATTTAATTAATTGTACCGAGCCATGACTACTCTGTTATTTCTCCTAATTCAGTCCCTCTAGGCCTCAAGATCATCCAGCTGTGCATCATCTAAAGATGGAGACGGTGATTTGCCTGCCTCCGTGTTTTCGGTTTTCCCCCGCTGATGAGGAACTTGTATTATTTTTTCTACGTCGCAAAGTTGCAGGGCATCGTTTATCCATAAACATTATCGCCGAAATGGATTTGTACAAGTTTGAGCCCTGGGAACTACCTTGTAAGTAATCAAATTTAATGACGTTTTCTTTAGTATTTTATTTATCTCTTGGCACATATTAATGGTTTCCCTGATCTGAAGCCATATAACATGTTTGGAACAACTGCTTTTAGAAGTCAGCCGCACTGGGGAGACAATGGTGGTGAGAAACATATACTCCTAGGTGACCACCAGAGCCATGACTACTCTGTTATTTCTCCTATTTCAGTCCCTCTAGGCCTCAAGATCATCCAGCTGTGCATCATCTAAAGATGGAGACGGTGATTTGCCTGCCTCCGTGTTTTCGGTTTTCCCCCGCTGATGAGGAACTTGTATTATTTTTTCTACGTCGCAAAGTTGCAGGGCATCGTTTATCCATAAACATTATCGCCGAAATGGATTTGTACAAGTTTGAACCCTGGGAACTACCTTGTAAGTAATCAAATTTAATGACGTTTTCTTTAGTATTTTATTTATCTCTTGGCACATATTAATGGTTGCCCTGATCTGAAGCCATATAACATGTTTGGAACAACTGCTTTTAGAAGTCACCAGACTGGGAGACAATGGTGGTGAGAAACATACACTCCCGGTGACCACCAGAGCCATGACTACTCTGTTATTTCTCCTAATTCGGTCCCTCTAGGCCTCAAGATCATCCAGTGTGCATCATCTAAAGATGGAGACGGTGATTTGCCCGCCTCCGTGTTTTCGGTTTTCCCCGCCGATGAGGAACCTGTATTATTTTTTTCTACGTCGCAAAGTTGCAGGGGCATCGTTTATCCATAAACATTATCGCCGAAATGGATTTGTACAAGTTTGAGCCACAGGGAACTACCCCGTAAGTAATCAAATTTAATGACGTTTTCTTTAGTATTTTATTTATCTCTTGGCACATATTAATGGTTGCCCGATGCAAGCCATATAACATGTTTGGAACAACCGCTTTTAGAAGTCACCGACTGGGAGACAATGGTGGTGAGAAACATATACTCCTAGGTGACCACCAGAGCCATGACTACTCTGTTATTTCTCCTATTTCAGTCCCTCTAGGCCTCAAGATCATCCAGCTGTGCATCATCTAAAGATGGAGACGGTGATTTGCCTCGCCTCCGTGTTTTCGGTTTTCCCCATTGATGAGGAACGTTTTGTATTATTTTTTCTACGCCGCAAAGTTGCGGGGCATCGTTTATCCATAAACATTATCGCCGAAATGGATTTGTACAAGTTTGAACCCTGGGAACTACCTTGTAAGTAATCAAATTTAATGACGTTTTCTTTAGTATTTTATTTATCTCTTGGCACATATTAATGGTTGCCCTGATCTAATCGCAAATTAATGATATTTTCTTTAGTATTTTATTTATCTCTGGCACATATACCGGGGCCATATAACATAAGCCATATAACATGTTTGGAACAATCGCTTTTAGAAGTCACCGCCTTTGGGGAGACAATGGTGGAGAAACATACACTCCCGATTTGGTGACCACCGAGCCATGACTACTCTGTTATTTCTCCTAATTCAGTCCCCGGCACCGGGAGACAGGCCTCAAGATCATCCAGCTGTGCATCATCTAAAGATGGAGACGGTGATTTGCCGCCTCCGTGTTTCGGTTTTCCCCGCCGATGAGGAACTGTATTATTTTTCTACGCCGCAAAGTTGCGGGGCATCGTTTATCCATAAACATTATCGCCGAAATGGATTTGTACAAGTTTGAGCCACGGGAACTACCCCTGTAAGTAATCAAATTTAATGACGTTTTCTTTAGTATTTTATTGATCTCTTGGCACATATTAATGGTTGCCCCGATCCAAGCCATATAACATGTTTGGAACAATCGCTTTTAGAAGTCACCCAGACTGGGGAGACAATGGTGGTGAGAAACATACACTCCCAGTGTGACCACCAGAGCCATGACTACTCTGTTATTTCTCCTAATTCAGTCCTCAGGCCTCAAGATCATCCAGTGTGCATCATCTAAAGATGGAGACGGTGATTTGCCCGCTCCGTGTTTTCGGTTTTCCCCGCCGATGAGGAACTGTATTATTTTTTCTACGTCGCAAAGTTGCGGGGCATCGTTTATCCATAAACATTATCGCCGAAATGGATTTGTACAAGTTTGAGCCACGGGAACTACCCCGTAAGTAATCAAATTTAATGACGTTTTCTTTAGTATTTTATTTATCTCTTGGCACATATTAATGGTTGCCCGATCAAGCCATATAACATGTTTGGAACAACGCTTTTAGAAGTCACCGACTGGGAGACAATGGTGGTGAGAAACATACACTCCCAGTGACCACCGAGCCATGACTACTCTGTTATTTCTCCTAATTCGGTCCTCTAGGCCTCAAGATCATCCAGTGTGCATCATCTAAAGATGGAGACGGTGATTTGCCCGCCTCCGTGTTTTCGGTTTTCCCCGCCGATGAGGAACCTGTATTATTTTTTCTACGCCGCAAAGTTGCAGGGCATCGTTTATCCATAAACATTATCGCCGAAATGGATTTGTACAAGTTTGAGCCCGGGAACTACTCGTAAGTAATCAAATTTAATGACGTTTTCTTTAGTATTTTATTTATCTCTTGGCACATATTAATGGTTTCCCTGATCTGAAGCCATATAACATGTTTGGAACAACTGCTTTTAGAAGTCACCGACTGGGAGACAATGGTGGTGAGAAACATACACTCCCAGTGACCACCAGAGCCATGACTACTCTGTTATTTCTCCTAATTCAGTCCCTCTAGGCCTCAAGATCATCCAATTTGTGCATCATCTAAAGATGGAGACGGTGATTTGCCTCGCCTCCGTGTTTCGGTTTTCCCCGCCGATGAGGAACTCAGATTATTTTTTTCTACGCCGCAAAGTGCGGGGCATCGTTTATCCATAAACATTATCGCCGAAATGGATTTGTACAAGTTTGAGCCACGGGAACTACCCCGTAAGTAATCAAATTTAATGACGTTTTCTTTAGTATTTTATTTATCTCTTGGCACATATTAATGGTTGCCCGATATGAAGCCATATAACATGTTTGGAACAATCGCTTTTAGAAGTCACCGACTGGGAGAAATGGTGGTGAGAAACATACACTCCCAGTGACCACCAGAGCCATGACTACTCTGTTATTTCTCTAATTCGGTCCCTCTAGGCCTCAAGATCATCCAGTGTGCATCATCTAAAGATGGAGACGGTGATTTGCCCCGCCTCCGTGTTTTCGGTTTTCCCCCGCTGATGAGGAACTTGTATTATTTTTTCTACGTCGCAAAGTTGCAGGGCATCGTTTATCCATAAACATTATCGCCGAAATGGATTTGTACAAGTTTGAGCCACAGGAACTACCCCCGTAAGTAATCAAATTTAATGACGTTTTCTTTAGTATTTTATTTATCTCTTGGCACATATTAATGGTTGCCCTGATCTGAAGCCATATAACATGTTTGGAACAACTGCTTTTAAGTCGCCCAGACTGGGAGACAATGGTGGTGAGAAACATACACTCCCAGGTGACCACCAGAGCCATGACTACTCGTTATTTCTCCTAATTCAGTCCTCTAGGCCTCAAGATCATCCAGTGTGCATCATCTAAAGATGGAGACGGTGATTTGCCTCGCCTCCGTGTTTTCGGTTTTCCCGCCGATGAGGAACTGTATTATTTTTTCTACGCCGCAAAGTTGCAGGGCATCGTTTATCCATAAACATTATCGCCGAAATGGATTTGTACAAGTTTGAGCCACGGGAACTACCCCGTAAGTAATCAAATTTAATGACGTTTTCTTTAGTATTTTATTTATCTCTGGCACATATTAATGGTTGCCCGATCCAAGCCATATAACATGTTTGGAACAATCGCTTTAGAAGTCAGCCGCACTGGGGAGACAATGGTGGTGAGAAACATATACTCCTAGGTGACCACCAGAGCCATGACTACTCTGTTATTTCTCCTATTTCAGTCCCTCTAGGCCTCAAGATCATCCAGCTGTGCATCATCTAAAGATGGAGACGGTGATTTGCCCGCCTCCGTGTTTTCGGTTTTCCCCGCCGATGAGGAACCTGTATTATTTTTCTACGCCGCAAAGTTGCAGGGCATCGTTTATCCATAAACATTATCGCCGAAATGGATTTGTACAAGTTTGAGCCCGGGAACTACCCCTGTAAGTAATCAAATTTAATGACGTTTTCTTTAGTATTTTATTCATCTCTTGGCACATATTAATGGTTGCCCCGATCCAAGCCATATAACATGTTTGGAACAATCGCTTTTAGAAGTCGGCCGCACTTTGGGAGACAATGGTGGTGAGAAACATACACTCCCAGTGACCACCAGAGCCATGACTACTCTGTTATTTCTCCTAATTCAGTCCTCTAGGCCTCAAGATCATCCAGTGTGCATCATCTAAAGATGGAGACGGTGATTTGCCCGCCTCCGTGTTTTCGGTTTTCCCGCCGATGAGGAACCTGTATTATTTTTTCTACGCCGCAAAGTTGCGGGGCATCGTTTATCCATAAACATTATCGCCGAAATGGATTTGTACAAGTTTGAGCCACGGGAACTACCCCGTAAGTAATCAAATTTAATGACGTTTTCTTTAGTATTTTATTCATCTCTTGGCACATATTAATGGTTGCCCCGATATGAAGCCATATAACATGTTTGGAACAATCGCTTTTAGAAGTCACCGACTGGGAGACAATGGTGGTGAGAAACATACACTCCCAGTGACCACCAGAGCCATGACTACTCTGTTATTTCTCCTAATTCAGTCCCTCTAGGCCTCAAGATCATCCAGTGTGCATCATCTAAAGATGGAGACGGTGATTTGCCCGCCTCCGTGTTTCGGTTTTCCCGCAGATGAGGAACCTGTATTATTTTTTCTACGCCGCAAAGTTGCAGGGCATCGTTTATCCATAAACATTATCGCCGAAATGGATTTGTACAAGTTTGAGCCACGGGAACTAACCCGTAAGTAATCAAATTTAATGACGTTTTCTTTAGTATTTTATTCATCTCTTGGCACATATTAATGGTTGCCCGATGAAGCCATATAACATGTTTGGAACAACTGCTTTTAGAAGTCCCGCCTTTGGGAGACAATGGTGGTGAGAAACATACACTCCCGGTGACCACCAGAGCCATGACTACTCATGTTATTTCTCTAATTCGGTCCTCAGGCCTCAAGATCATCCAGTGTGCATCATCTAAAGATGGAGACGGTGATTTGCCGCCTCCGTGTTTTCGGTTTTCCCCCGATGAGGAACCTGTATTATTTTTTCTACGTCGCAAAGTTGCGGGGCATCGTTTATCCATAAACATTATCGCCGAAATGGATTTGTACAAGTTTGAGCCACAGGAACTAACCCTGTAAGTAATCAAATTTAATGACGTTTTCTTTAGTATTTTATTCATCTCTTGGCACATATTAATGGTTGCCCCGATCGAAGCCATATAACATGTTTGGAACAATCGCTTTTAGAAGTCAGCCAGACTGGGAGACAATGGTGGTGAGAAACATACACTCCCAGTGACCACCGAGCCATGACTACTCGTTATTTCTCCTAATTCGGTCCTCTAGGCCTCAAGATCATCCATTGTGCATCATCTAAAGATGGAGACGGTGATTTGCCCGCCTCCGTGTTTTCGGTTTTCCCGCCGATGAGGAACTGTATTATTTTTCTACGCCGCAAAGTTGCGGGGCATCGTTTATCCATAAACATTATCGCCGAAATGGATTTGTACAAGTTTGAGCCACGGGAACTACCCCGTAAGTAATCAAATTTAATGACGTTTTCTTTAGTATTTTATTCATCTCTTGGCACATATTAATGGTTGCCCTGATCCAAGCCATATAACATGTTTGGAACAATCGCTTTTAGAAGTCACCGACCGGGAGACAATGGTGGTGAGAAACATACACTCCTGGTGACCACGTGAGCCATGACTACTCGTTATTTCTCCTAATTCAGTCCCTCTAGGCCTCAAGATCATCCCGGTTTGTGCATCATCTAAAGATGGAGACGGTGATTTGCCCGCCTCCGTGTTTTCGGTTTTCCCCCCCGATGAGGAACCTGTATTATTTTTTCTACGCCGCAAAGTTGCAGGGCATCGTTTATCCATAAACATTATCGAAATGGATTTGTACAAGTTTGAGCCACGGGAACTACCCCGTAAGTAATCAAATTTAATGACGTTTTCTTTAGTATTTTATTTATCTCTTGGCACATATTAATGGTTGCCCGATCTCAAGCCATATAACATGTTTGGAACAATCGCTTTTAGAAGTCACCAGACCATCTAAAGGGAGACAATGGTGGTGAGAAACATACACTCCCAGGTGACCACAGAGCCATGACTACTCTGTTATTTCTCCTAATTCGGTCCCTCTAGGCCTCAAGATCATCCATGGTTGTACATCATCTAAAGATGGAGACGGTGATTTGCCCGCCTCCGTGTTTTCGGTTTTCCCCCCGAGGAACTGTATTATTTTTTTCTACGCCGCAAAGTTGCAGGGCATCGTTTATCCATAAACATTATCGCCGAAATGGATTTGTACAAGTTTGAGCCCTGGGAACTACCCGTAAGTAATCAAATTTAATGACGTTTTCTTTAGTATTTTATTCATCTCTTGGCACATATTAATGGTTGCCCCGATATGAAGCCATATAACATGTTTGGAACAAGCGCTTTTAGAAGTCACCAGACCTTTGGGAGACAATGGTGGTGAGAAACATACACTCCCAGTGACCACCAGAGCCATGACTACTCGTTATTTCTCCTAATTCAGTCCCTCTAGGCCTCAAGATCATCCATTTGTGCATCATCTAAAGATGGAGACGGTGATTTGCCCGCCTCCGTGTTTTCGGTTTTCCCCCGCCGATGAGGAACTCAGTATTATTTTTTCTACGCCATGAAAGTTGCAGGGCATCGTTTATCCATAAACATTATCGCGAAATGGATTTGTACAAGTTTGAGCCACGGGAACTACCCGTAAGTAATCAAATTTAATGACGTTTTCTTTAGTATTTTATTCATCTCTTGGCACATATTAATGGTTGCCCGATCTCGAAGCCATATAACATGTTTGGAACAATCGCTTTTAGAAGTCACCCGCACTGGGAGACAATGGTGGTGAGAAACATACACTCCCATGTGACCACCAGAGCCATGACTACTCTGTTATTTCTCCTAATTCAGTCCTCTAGGCCTCAAGATCATCCAGTTGTGCATCATCTAAAGATGGAGACGGTGATTTGCCCGCCTCCGTGTTTCGGTTTTCCCGCCGATGAGGAACTGTATTATTTTTTTCTACGCCGCAAAGTTGCGGGGCATCGTTTATCCATAAACATTATCGCCGAAATGGATTTGTACAAGTTTGAGCCACAGGAACTACCCTGTAAGTAATCAAATTTAATGACGTTTTCTTTAGTATTTTATTCATCTCTTGGCACATATTAATGGTTGCCCCGATCCAAGCCATATAACATGTTTGGAACAACCGCTTTTAAGTCAGCCAGACTGGGAGACAATGGTGGTGAGAAACATACACTCCCCAGTGACCACCTTGAGCCATGACTACTCTGTTATTTCTCCTAATTCAGTCCTCTAGGCCTCAAGATCATCCAATGTGCATCATCTAAAGATGGAGACGGTGATTTGCCCGCCTCCGTGTTTTCGGTTTTCCCCGATGAGGAACTGTATTATTTTTCTACGTCGCAAAGTTGCAGGCATCGTTTATCCATAAACATTATCGCCGAAATGGATTTGTACAAGTTTGAGCCCGGGAACTACCCCGTAAGTAATCAAATTTAATGACGTTTTCTTTAGTATTTTATTCATCTCTTGGCACATATTAATGGTTGCCCGATGATCGAAGCCATATAACATGTTTGGAACAAGCGAAACATTTTGAAGTCGGCCTCCTCTAGGCCTCAAGATCATCGGTGTGCATCATCTAAAGGGAGACAATGGTGGTGAGAAACATACACTCCCGTCAGTTAGGCATGATCCATAAACATTACGAAATGGATTTGTACAAGTTTGAGCCATGACTACTCTGTAATCAAATTTCTCTTTAGTATTTTATTCCTCTAGGCCTCAAGATCATCGCTTAAGTCACCAGACGGGGGAGACAATGGTGGTGCATCATCTAAAGATGGAGACGGTGATTTGCCTCAAGATCATCCAGCCATCATCTAAAGATGGAGACGGTGTTTTCGGTTTTCCCGCCGATGAGGAACTGTATTATTTTTTCTACGCCGCAAAGTTGCAGGGCATCGTTTATCCATAAACATTATCGCCGAAATGGATTTGTACAAGTTTGAGCCCCGGGAACTACCCTGTAAGTAATCAAATTTAATGACGTTTTCTTTAGTATTTTATTTATCTCTTGGCACATATTAATGGTTGCCCCGATCGAAGCCATATAACATGTTTGGAACAAGCGCTTTTAGAAGTCGGCCGCCTGGGAGACAATGGTGGTGAGAAACATATACTCCCGGTGACCACCGGACATATAACATGTTTATTACGGGTGATGTAGTGTGTTATCTGTTGTATATGGCTTCTAGCATCAAGTGTATGGTTACGAACATTGAACATTTGTATTACAAGATTGTTGGACTTCATTTACTGCTATGGTTAGACTTGACTACCACTTTGTTGAAATGGAAGAAAAGGAAAGTGTAGTTCTATAGACGCCTAACAGTTGTATTACAAGATCTGGTTTGTTCTGCGATTGCGTATAGCATAAAACCTTATACTGTATTGATTATCATTTATAACTTTTCTTTCACAACTGTTCCTTGTTACAATTATTTTGAATTGTTTGCATAAGTTCTCACAATTTTCTCTTGCATAATGTGCAAAATAAGGATCATCCTACATTGCATTTTAAAATGCATGTATTCTTTCGCTTTGGGACAAAGGGGTGTACACCTTTGGAGGGAAATGCAATTGTAACATCTCTTATACAATTCAATATATATGATCTTGATATGATTGGTCGTTTGGTTTTGTAGCATGTAGTCTAGTCGGACATGTGAAAGTACAAAGTACTGAGATACATGGATTAAGATCTGAATATCTTTTGCATCAAATGTTAGATCATTATGAAAAATAGTTATGTTGTTAATGATTCCAGTGTGTAACAAGCAGCTGGAGCTGTCTATGCATTACTGATTATACAAGCGAGGCATTCACCTTTGCCTTTTTGGTTTTGTGCATTTGGAAGAGAATGGCTTGTATGCTTTGTTATGTTCTTTGCTTCTTTGGAGGTGAATTTCTTTTCTTGATACTGGCTAAAGCCTTTTAAGGTGATGGATGCATGCTTTTTTGATTCTTGGAAGTGGTGGTGGTAAGCGGCGTTCAGTAACAACAAATTCCAGGATTAATCTTGTAAGAAAGTATTCAAACGAGTGGTTGTCAATAAATTTTGCCGTTGAAGGCCATAATTTAATAAAATTCCTTCATTTTTTTCTAGTTAGTCTTTGTATTGAGACACCTATCTTCAAAATTTTGATAGTTATATCCTATTTTTGTCCCTAAGAAAATAAACCAAAAAAAAAAAACCAAAATAGACATGTAATAAATTCCGTAAAATTTGGTATATTAAAAGAGTATTTTGAGACACTTATTTTCAAAATTTTAATAGTTATATCCTAATTTTTTTCCCAACAAAATAAACAAAAATGCAAAGAGCAAAATATAAGTATATGTAATAAGTTCGGTAGATTAAAAAAAATCTAAATGCAAAAAGTTGTTAAAATATTGGGTTGATACTTAACCCGATCTAACCCGACCTGTGCCCACCCCTAATTAAGAGTGGTGTGATTTATATAGGTATTATTAGGAGTGGTGTGATTTATGTATATATTTTAGAAGAGGAGTTATATAAGAAGTTTTAAATGGGTACTAGTGCCCCCATTCAATTTCCTTCAACTGCGTCTTGTCCAATTTCTCAAGAGAACTATGGGCTTGACCCAACGCAACTTCTGCCATCTACGTGCCACTTTGTACATGTATAGTGAATCATCTGGGTGTGTGTGTTTTTGTATGAAACAGATTTGGGCCATTAAATATGTTGTAATAGTGTTTTTGAGAAAATAAACACTCACTTCAGATAAAGCTGCCAAAATTAAAATCTGAAAAACAATAGCCAGCCCGGTGCACTTGAAAAGCAAATTACAGCAAGATTATAAAACAACAACAAATAGATCCAAAACTAAAGACTTGTACATAAATAGAGACAATGATACAAATGGATTCTTAAAAATTCTTACATGCTGTGTATCATGAATACATAAGGACAATAGCTGCAACACCAGGAAGAAGAGTGTGTATGTATTGTACTCCTCAACAACACTAATGAACAATAATATTTGTATTGGACAAATCATTTGCAGTTTTAAAACTACATGAGTTTGTTGCATATGACGATGATGATCAAGCAGAGAGCATACAGAGCCCAGGTGGTGCATCTGAGCCAGAGTGGAAACGGGATTGTAATGGTGATGATGAATGAAGTGGCAGCGAGGTATATTGGAGCTTGCTCCGGTACTTGCGATGGGACAGTAAAACTCTGGCCAACAGATTTTCCAACAAAGAGGGAAAGAAAGACGACTAAGATGACAAAAGAGAGCAAATAGAAAGAAACAGAGAGTGGGGATTTGGTTTGTTCAAACAGGACAGCTATTTCAATAGCTGATGTAAAGCAAAATGCTAGCACAACATTTTGCCACTGGAGCAGAAACTGGTTTGGGTTGATCTTTTGTTCTGTATTTGGAATTGGAGCAGTAACTTGTTGTGATTCTAAGTCATCATCGGTCGAAGAAGAAGACGGCGGCGGGTTTGAGCTAGGACGGAGCTGGCCGGATATGAAGGTTATGATTGAAGTGAAAAATGCTTGGAGGCTTGAAGTAATGGACATTTTGTTTTGGTGTCTGTTTGGGGAATGAGCATTCAAGGCAAGGATTTATAAGGGACATATGGCCTATATCGGTTTTTTTGGTCCAATGTGGCATGGCCGATATCGGATTTTTTGATCCGAATGTGGGTTGGTGCTGCTGCAGCTGAAAAAGTAAAGGACATTTTACAAACGTTTGGACTGTGGCTTTGTTTGTTTTATCGTAGCTGCTGCAGCTGAAAAAGTAAAGGACATTTTACAAACGTTTGGACTGTGGCTTTGTTTGTTTTATCGTAGCTGTCAGTGTCAACTATAAGAATAAAAGACAATGGCGAGTCATTAACCGATCCTCCGATGGCAGTTTGATTTCTTTTTAATATTTTAAAAGGTAAAGGACGGAACAAAAAATTATAACTTAGCTTCAAGTAAGTAATTTTTAACAAATAGAAAATAGCTAAGTGGGACCTATCCGTTAGAAAAGAAAAGGAAAAATCATGTAATATACTTAATATTGGATCCGAAATTTTGATCCGAATGTTGGAAGGTTAGCTTGTGCTGTGTGGAAATTGGAAAAAATCAATTCATATTGTATCAATTGACCCTCCAGAATATTCAAACTTTTGCCATGGCGACACGCCAAAACCCAGAGGCGAAGAAAAGTGATTTATAGAAGCAATATTTTCTTTCGGAGCTTTAGATGCGATTGTGGGTTGACGCAAATCAAGAGTTAAAAAAAAATAAAAATAAAAATAAAAATAAAAGTTCTAGTGAAGGAACTTTGACTTGGTTGATAATAATAAAACAAGACTTATGCCTGCTCCGAAATTTGATCCGAATGCTGGATGGTTAGTACCTTCACTCTGTTTCCTTGAAAAGTAAAAGAGAAGAATTGCTGCAATTCTTTGCTTTATTTATTTATTTATTTTTTTTTGACACGAAGGATTAGGAAAGTGGCAGGCGTGAAAAATAGAAAAGGAAAAATAATTAATTTTTTTTTGACTAAGGAAACATAAGAGCTCAACTATCGAACTTTAGGATCCGACGGATCGAATTGCATTTAGAACGTTGTTAACAAACAAGTCTTACTATTATTAACAAACAAGTCCATTACATATCACACCAAGTCTTTTAGGTATTTTTTTTTTATTATTTCAATTACGTAAGCTTCATGATGTCCCAACCTCCTCCAAATATTGCTCAACACAACAATCGCAGATTCAAATGCCAAGAAGCTGTCATGACATTTTGCTATGCGTGGGCTCCTGAAATTGCCCTCCTGTCTGCACAAACGAAACCCCAACCCCCTCCTTTGTTCAATTTGCTCTCATTTGTTTTCTTACTAGTCTTTCATTCCCTCTTTGTCGCAAAATTTATTGGCCGCAAGTTTAATTTTGCATCCCAAGCATTGCAAAAATTTTCTATACTTCTTCTTGACATCGCTTTTGTTGTCACCATAACAATCCTATTTCAGTCCATACTCAAATAAGTTGCCTGAACTTTTTATGCTGTCTACTTGATCGTTATTGTTACTGCAAGTACTCCCATCTCTATTTAAATAGTTATGATATTGAATATTACCATGTGCTTTAAAATTTATAAAATGAATTGTTAGATTCTGACACGACGTGAATGGAGTAACGATAGATATCCTAAGTTATATTTCAAAATTTCACTTTCAATAATGTGCCATGTGATTTTCAAATGTTACAAGTGAATTAATAATATTATCTCCTAATTCACTTAAGAATATCATCATTTGTAATAATAAAATTTCTTTGTATTGTGATCATGCTTAAAACCATAAAAACATAACAAATCCAAGTTTATATGCAAAAGAACATCATATTCCATGGGTGGTTTTTTTTTAAAATAAATAAATAAATATATATATATATATATATATTATGGTAATAGATTTTAAAGTACGGAAAAATCTGAAAAAACTTTAAAACCTTACGGCTTTAAAGGCTTACACGTTTTAAACCTTTACGTATCATCTTAAAGTGAAATTGTGATCTGCAATTTGATTAATTACGTATCATCTTATTATATATGATAATTGTTTTATTATCAATGCTTACTGCAGTTACGCACATATATGGTACTTTATTTAACTTGTGATCCTGTTTGTTTTGCAGGCAGTGAATTAAAGTTTTTGACACGGTAATGGCCATGGAATTGGAGGTGCGTTTCCTTTCTGTCTATGTATTAAAAAAACTAATTAATTAATCTACAAGACAAGACTCAATTAGCAGAAAATGTTTGCTATCATTAGTAAATCTAATTTCTGGTTATTATTATTTTTTATTTATTACCGTGACATTGCAGTTAAACGACGGAGATTTACACTTCACCGCCACCTTCAGACGGTAAATCATGGAAGACTCTTCTAGTTATGGAGGCAGTACACTGTGATTCGGTGCCCTTTAATAGTGACGTCACAGTGACGCCGCAGTTTTGGGGGGGCAATAATGTCATCTTTGATGGCATTTAGACTTTGTAATTGCATTATTAAATGAGTAATATACAGTCACAAATTTTTATATAAATTTATTTTGTATAAATTGATTTGACATTAATTCATTAGTTGAATAAAAATACAAAATAAGAAAAATAAATCATGTGGACCAAGAGATATTTAATCCAACAAATTTAATTATGTCACATCAGTTTGTACAAAAAAACTGAACAAGAGTTTGTAGCTATATTATTACTCTTATGAGTGACGATACAGTCACAAATTCTTATATAAACTTATTTTGTATAAACTGATTTGACATTAACTCATTGGTTAAATAAAAATATAAATTAATAAAAACAAATCATGTAGACCAAGAAATATTTACTGCATATGAGGTCATTGCCGAAGATTGTTGTTGGTCGAAAGTTTGCCTGCACTAGAGGAAAGTTTAAAATACACACACACACACACACACACATATATAAAATTATTTAATAGTTGATTTAATAAACTTTAGAAAATTAAAGAATAAATATTAATTTTAGTGATTAATATATCTTGATTTAATAATTATATAATTTATAAAATTTTAAATTTAGTTCAACATAGATTTTCATTAAAGACTTTTATGCTACAACTAAGGTGTTTAACAAACATTCACCAGCTTTTATTTCACAACTAAAATTTTTAGTTCATAGCGCTTGCAATTTAAAAATTACGTTACCTCAATCCCAAATAAATTCTTATATTATTAAGTCGAATTAATGATAAATAGTTTACAGCAAGCTAGTTATCCTCAAGAACTAAAGAGGCATAATTCAAGGCTGTGACTACAGTACCGGGGTCCCATAACCTGGAAACCGTCGAATAGTTTCATTTTGTTGATTTTCTGACAATCTGCACTGTCCGAATAGGGGGTGCGCGGCCCTTGGGGTACAGACCCTAATTTCAATAGTAATTCATTAAAATTGTTGAACAATGTTTGACAGGAGGGCATCATTGCGGTGAGAGAGCAAAATGAGAATAAAGGAAGGAAGTTAGATTCCAAAGGTTTGGGATGAGTTCAGAAAGTATAGAGGAGAAGATGGAAAGAAATGGGCTAAATGCATTCTTTGTGAGTGGGAGTTTGATGGTTCAAGCAAGAAAGGGACCACACATCTCAAAAATCATTTAGACGGGTGCCGAGCTTATAAGAGAAACAGAGCTGCTGGGGATGAAGATTTAGCCACCCCTGCTATTGTTATGAAAGAAAACAGCTTCGATGCAAAAGGAATGACTACCGAACATCGGGATGCGTCGATATTAAACTCGAAAAAGGTTGGAACACTCCAAGTCTACCACCCAGAGAAGGTAAAACTTTGGCCAATTTCTTATTTCTTAATAAACTCACTTGTCGTTTTTGTTTAGAACATGACGTCGATGGTTTCAAAGCGCCATAACCCTTTTTCGAGGATTGGTCGATCACAATTTCAGGTCAAATAAGTGAACCAAGGGAAAAATTTAAATCAACTGGAAATGTGAAGTTGATTTTGTTTTCCAACATCTCTCAGCATATAAGTGTTTGAAATTTTCTATCTTCTTTTTCTTTTTCATGTTTGCTATGCAAATTAGAATCCCCACAGACAAATGATGAATATTTAAAGTGTCAAAAGCCTGAATCTTTTCTTTACAAATTTAAATAGTTTACAGAGGCTGAGCATGCAAGTCATCCTTGTGGAGTGATAATTTCAATATTAATACATCAAAATTGTTGACTAATGTTTGACAGGAAACCAGCCTCGAGAATAAAGGAAGAGAGTTGAAGTCAAAGGTTTGGGATGAGTTCACAAAGTATAAAGGAGAAGACGGAATCGAACGGGCTGCATGTAGTATTTGTGAGAAGGAGTTTGATGGTTCAAGCAAGAAAGGAACCACCCACCTGAAAAATCATTTAGATAGATGCCGAGCTAAGATAAAATTTAAAGGAGGTGGTGGGGAGCAAGATAAATCAATCAAAAGCACAAGATATTTAGCCAGCAATCCTATTGTTGGAATCAAAGAAAACTCTGTGTCCGTGAATGATCTTATCAAAGATGCAGATAATACTGAAATTGTGGCTAAATCAATCGGCACTCCCGTTGTCACTAAAGGAATCTCTGCGATTGACTTCATTGTGTATTTCTTGTGGGAGGCGCCAACTGTCGGTTGGGTCCCGCTCGCGCACGAACAGCAAGCTGATCAGGGGTTTCAAGCTAATTTTCCTGTGGTGGATGCGGCGGCGCCTGCGGTGGTCCCTTAAAAGGGGAATCATTACAGGGGAGTAAGGCAGACACGTTCGGGAAAGTTTGCGGCTGAAATACGTGACCCGGCTACGAAAGGGGCTCGGTGTTGCCGTGTTGGCTTGGGACGTTTGTGACGGCTGAGGAAGCGGCTTTGGCTTACAACCGTGCTGCTTACAACTTCAGGGGTTCAAGGGCTCTTTTGAATTTTCCTAATTTCGGTGCACCTGTGCCGGTTAGAATTAAGTCCAAGCGGTCGTTACAAGAGCCCTCTTCATCAACCGATGGGGATGGTAGAGGTCCCCAAATAGGGGAGGAAAGGTGCATGACTATGGTTGACCCGGTCGGCTCGCAGTGGCGCAGCCTGGACGAAAATGTGTAGTTTGTCTTCCTGTACACATGGTAATCTCTTATTGGTCGGCTGATGGTGACGTGGATGTTACTAATCCATGGAGTCCTGATTATAAAAGTTTCCCAAACATTGGGGTCTGCTAAGGTACAACTGCCCTGATATATAATATATATAAAATAATAAAAAAAAATGTTAATATTATATGTACTATAATTAATTAAACGATAATAAAAAAATTCGTTAACACATCTTATAATTTTATAGTTGCTTTTTTGACCGTTCTGTGTTCTGTAAATCGTTTTTGCTTCGGTGAATGGTGATGACATGATTTTGAAAGTTTGTTTGTAGGAGGCAGTTGATCAAAAAGAGAGAATGGAGAGGTTTGGTTTGTGAATACAAAAAATGAAATAAAATTATTAAATAAGTAAAGGATATTAAAAAAAAATTTTACTTTTATTTTAAAAATTTAAAATTTAAAATTTTACTAATAGAAATAATACGATATATTTAATTTTCAAAAGCTTTACTAAAAAAAATTACCAAACAACAATAAAAATTTTAAAAAGAATTTATAAAATTAAATAAGTATTTATGATAATTTTTAAAAAAATTGCACATATCTTAAAAAAATTATAAAAGACAATTGCATATGCTTAAAATGGTAAGTAATGTTCGTAATTCAACAAATTCCGGGGATTAATCTTATAAAAAAGTATTCTAACGGACAGTTGTCTATAAATTTTTCCTTTTCAAGCTTCATGAGAACAAATACAAACAATTAAAACATGGAGAAATAATGATAAAATTAAAGTTTGTTAAAATAATAAAATAAGATAAAAATGCCACACCAGCAAATAAAGTCCTGAAGGGCTCATATTCGCGGGCTTTGACCCAATCCATGATTCCCAAAATTCCTTGACCGGAGGTATTATTATGCCTCTAAAATTCAGTAAAACCCCTCTTTTTCAAATTTATAATTTAGCCCTATTTAAATCATTTTATATATACGTTTAACTAAATTCTTATATCATGATCATCATCCTTATCGATCAACATAGTATTTTTTGAAGGTGCTCATGATCTAACAAAACCCCTTCATTGTTTTCTTGTTAATCATTATTTTGAGACAATTTCAAAATTCTGATAATTATAAGAAAGTAAACAAAAAAAAGAGACATATGTAATAAGTTCTGTATATTAAAAGAATCTAAAAGCAAATAGTTGCTAAAAAAAACCAAAGAAGTCATAAGGAAATTGAAAGTGATTCCCATTGATCGCACAAGAGCTTCAAATTAATGTTGTGAAAAAGGTTTTGTTACAAAGAATTTTGTATTTACAGGATTTTTTAGAAATATAAATACGGAGTTAGTTAAGGAATTAAAATAGTGTGATTTTTTTATAAATTTAATAAATTACTTTTAAAAGAGGGGTTTAATTTAATGATAAGTTTAAAGGGTACTAATACCTCCACTCAATTTCCTTCTACTTCCTTTCGTCCAATTCCTCAACAAAACTGCGGGCTTGACCCAACCCAATTTCTGTCATCTATGTGTTCCTTTCTGTACATACATACCGAATCATTTGGATTTAAATATTATATATGAGCATGTGACAAACACACAATGATACTATTGACATGTTGGAATGGTGCTTGGAGCAAATAAATGAGGAATAAATGATGGAGCAAACTCACTTCATGCTAACAACACATTCTTTTATTATCCATAAAGCTGCCAAAATTAAAACCTAAAAAACAATAGTCAGTCCAGTACACTTGAAAGCAAATTAATGCAAAAATATAAAACAACAAGAAGTAAGTCCAAAACTAAGACTTGTACATACACAAACACACAATGATACTGATAGAGAGCTAAGGAGATCAGCAAGAGTTCCTAAGCCTAACTACAGATATGATGACTATCTTTGAGCCCACCCACACGTCTCATGCAAGCCATGCATGTTGCATGCAAGATTTGTTCTATGTGTGGATTGTTTATTGGAATGTCTCATGTAAGCCATGCATGTTGCATCCAAGACTTGTCCTACGTGTGGAATATGAGTAGTTGTTTGTTGGATCAAAGCAGGGGATTTACCACGTCAATTGAACGTTGCAGATTGCGTGGGATTCAAGTCGTGTTTGATTTCGATTCTGTTTCTATGATATCTATCTGATATTGCTTTATTTTAACCGTGAATGTTGGCTATAAATCATAAGTAGTGTTTATGTTAACTACTATAAATAAGCTCCTGCTATGAATAATAAGGCATCAGAAAATTATCTTAAATTATTAACTTGGTCATTCTCACCATAAGCAGAACAATACAAACACAGCCATTGTTAGCACGCTTCTAATCGGGACCTATCATTGGTATCAGAGTAAGGCTCAACAATGTCAACCAACAAGGAGCGAATTAAGCGTGTCAAAGCAGAGATTGGAAGTATGCAGGATAGCATGAAACAGATGGAATTGCGCTTTAACGACAAGTTACACCACTTGGATGGGGTAATTAGCAAACTGGCTGACTCAATTAGCACATCCAAAGGAGCAACGAGTCAACATGAGCATGCAGGTTCATCACAACCTAGCTGAGAAGAGAATGAGGGGAGACGTCAACTGTTTCCATCTAGAGCGGCCAAGCTTGAATTTCCGCGTTACTCAGGTGATGATCCCACTAAGTGGTTTAATTGAGTAACCCAATTTTTTATTACTAGGAAACAGCTGATGATCAACGAATGGTATTACATCCTTTCATCTCGAAGGCGAAGCCAACCAGTGGTGGCAGTGGTTGCGCAGGGCATACTAGGAAGAAGGGCGACTAAGTGACTTGGGAAATATTTGAAGAAGAACTATGGGCTCGCTTTGGACCAACAGAATGTGAAGATTTTGATGAGACGTTATCACGAGTAAAGCAAACTGGCTTGCTTCGAGAATACTAGAAGGAATTTGAAAGATTGGGCAACTGGGTGCATGGGTGGACACAGAGAGCATTAGTGGGGACTTTCATGGGTGGACTCAAACCTGAAATCTCAGAAGAAATACACATGTTTAGGCCGAGGACACTGAAGGAAGCAATCAACCTAGCACAGATGAAAGATGAGCAACTCACATGCCAAAAGAAGCTGCTGCGACCAGCATTCAACAGTTGTGCACCATCAACACTACCAACAACCAACAAAAACACATTAGTCGTACCTTACAAGAGATTGACATGGGAGGAGATGCAACGCCGACGAGCACAAGGCTTATGTTTCAACTGCAACGAAAAAATCACGGCATGTCATAAGTGTTCAAAAGCCCAACTCTTGATCTTCGAAAGCGAAGCAGCACCAAGGGAAACTGTCGAGGAGATTAATGAAGAAATCATTCCAGAAGTTGATCAAAAGGAAACCATTGATCCCAAAATCACCTTTTACGCCTTAACAGGTTGGGCAGCACCTTAAATGATGCGCGTGATGGCGAAGATCGAACCCTATGAGATCGTTATGTTAATCGACAACGGGTCTACACATAACTTCATCAGCACTCGCTTAGCCAACTTACTTCAACTACCAATTAAACCTGCAGCAGCGTTGATTACTCTATAAAATGAGAGTTATCATAGTACTTTTAGACTTAAATCAAGATTACTTTGAGAGTAAAGGACATGTTTTCATTGGATTTTTATTATATTTTACAAAAAAATTCATCTTAGTTTATTCTTAATAAATTTGTTTGATTTATAATAATTTGTGCTTAGATTGTGTGCATAATTGTAGGTGTCCGAAAGCCTAAATTTTAAGGAAGGAATGCTGACGCAATAGGCTTACAAAAGATGGAAAAGAACTTAGCTACAAAAGAATTGAAACAAATCTGGAACAGTGCAGTTGCTGTAGTAATTGCTGTTGTAGCAACCATGCAATTGCTGTAGCAATTCTGGAATGAAGACAGAGAAAATTTTACAGAATATTACGATATGCAGTTTTTTAATCTAACTTATACACGCCCTAAACTTTATTTACCTTAATTTTCAGCTATAAAAGAAGCACACATCATAAGGAAAAAGGGAGCCGTCACCCAAGGGAAAAAATCACAAAGAAACAAACAAAAAACATGATTCAAGAGAGAGATTGAGGGCTGCACAAGAGGAAAATCTACAGAAATCAAGCGGGAATTCAGTCTTTCTTCTTCTTCTCTTGTTTTCTTGTTTTCTATTTATTCATGGGGATGTGTTTCATGACCGAAACATTGTTCTTTATTTTTCTTTTGCAAATCATGAACTAGATTTATTTGCGGTTGAGTAATAAACAATCTTGATGGTTTATTGACTGAATATATAAGTTGCTACATGTTTGCTGTAGCATTTTATTTTGATAGTATTTATTTTTAGTCATTATTTCGGTTGATCACCCATTTAATGATACTATTTAATAAAAGCCGCAAAAGGGCCTAACTTAGTAGAACATATCAAAGTAATACTTGATCTTAAATTAGGTTTTCCGGATTGAGTTTTACTTGAGTCCAAAAGGGCTATACTTGATCTAAGAGTAGTGATGAATTAGATATAGGGATTCACCTTATAGGATAATTAGAACCTAAGCGTGCAATACTATATCTTATGTTGGCATAACAACTAATCACTGTTAGGTTGCATATAGATATAAATATCCAACATGCGACAGCTGAGGATACATAAGGATTCTACCCAGTGCTATAGCAGATGCTGCAGCAACCGAGCCAAACATTAGAAAATAGTCAAGACCATTAAGAGAGTTTATTCACTCAACTACTTTATATTCCTATTGATTTTATCCTTGAGTTTGACGTGATAATTTACTTTGTTACATTTTATTTATTGCGTTTTTATTTTAATTAGTATGTTAATTTCATTAATTGTTTTATCTTAATTTAGACACAAAATCTGCACTGTTAAGATTGCTGTAGCAAGTCCGATAACATCAATCCCTGTGGAGATGATCTTGAATACTCATCACTTTATTACTTGTTGTGTACACTTGCACATTGACACCAATAGCAATTGAATTAATTTACCAACAAGCGTTCTCAGTTCGAGTTGCGAATGGGGAAAAATTGACTTGCCAAGGGAAATTTAAAAAGGCATAAATTTTGATTCAAGATATTCCTTTCTCGCTAACTATCTATGCGCTACCCATAACAAGGATAGACTTGGTGTTGGGAATTCAATGGCTTGAAAAATTGGGAACCATAGAGTGCAATTCGAAATCGCTCACTATAGATTTCAATTGGGAGAATAAACAATGACACTTACAATGGATCAATCTTCAGTCATTGCAAACAACTTCTATGACGGAAATCAACACAGAAATACGACAGGGACATGAGGTTTTTGCAATTTACTTGAACATGAATTTGGAGGAACCTACGACACCCGAAAGCATGCAAAAATTATTGAAAAATTATGCTGAGTTATTCTAGGAACCAACACAGCTACCACCTAAGCGCGACATCGACCACTGTATCACATAAGGAAAGAACTGAACCCGTCAATGTCAGGCCGTATCGCTATGCTTATTTCCAAAAGGCAAAAATTGAGAAACAAGTACAAGAGATGTTAAAATTCGGGATTAATAAGGCCTAACACCAGCCCTTTTTCCTCGCTGGTGTTATTGGTCAAAAAGAAAAACAGTAGCTGGAGGTTTTGCACAAACTATTGAGCTCTCAACGAAGTAACCATTAAAGACCAGTTCCCCATACCCTCCGTGGACGACATGCTCGATGAAGTACACGGGGCTGCTTATTTTACTAAACTAGATTTACGGGCCAGCTATCACCAGGTACGAGTAAATCCACCTGACATTCACAAAATGACATTCCGCACTCACAACGGACAATATGAATATTTGGTGATACCGTTTGAGTTGTGCAACACACTGTCGACATTCCAAGCCATAATGAATTCTATATTTTGGCCTCATCTCAGGAAATTCATTCTTGTTTTTTTTTATTATATACTAATCTATAGTCTGACTTGGAGTTGTCATCTTGAACATATCAAACAGGCTATGGAGATTCTAAAACAACAGAAATTTTTCGTCAAAGCCAGCAAGTGCATATTTGGCCAACAAGAGCTGAAGTACCTTGAGCATATCATCACTTGTCATGGAGTCAAGGTCAATGAAAAGAAGATTGTTGACATGGCATCTTGGCCTAAACCATAAACTATAATAGAGTTGAGAGGATTCCTTGGGCTAACTGGGTACTACCGCAAGTTTGTACAAGGCTATGGCGTAATAGCTCGACCACTTACCAATCTAATCAAGAAGGGACAATTTGGCTGGAATGAAGAGGCAGAGGAAGCATTCAACAAATTGAAACAAGCCATGACCAGCACACCAACATTAGCAATACCGAATTTTTGTGACACGTTCATTATCGAAACAGATGTCGCTTGAGAAAGTATCGGTGCCGTTTTACAGCAGAAAGGGAAGCTTATTGCCTTTATGAGCTGAACCCTCGGGGTATAAAAAAAGTCATGGTCTACTTACGCAAAGGAGATGCTAGTAATTATTGAAACAATTCGGGTGTGGAGGCCATACATATTGGGACAGAAGTTCATAATCCAAACTAACCAGCAAAGCTTTAAATACTTTTTAAAACAAAAAGTAGCAACACCGGAGCAACAGAAGTGGCTGGCCAAATTGATGAGATATGAGTATGAAATTCTATACCGGCCAGGCTGTGACAATGTAACTGCTGATGCTCTTTCACGCCGTCCAGACAACCCTACTCTTAACTACTTGTTTATACCACAAGTGGCTCTTTGGGAAGAAATTAAATCGACTGCTAAGGAGGATGAATATATGAGAAAGATTGCTATGATTGCTCAAAATCAAGCTGCGGGTCCTTAATCTTCACGGAATGGATTAATGTTTTTTAAAAGAACGGTGGTGGTCCCTCAAAACATACGTGAGACACTGTTATTTGAAGCACACAACATAAGAGTGGGAGGTCATTCTGGGGTCTTACGCACGTACAAACGTCTAGCACAACATTTTTATTGGCCCTCGATGTTTCATTCAGTTTAGGAGTATGTCGGCAAGTTTGAGACTTGCAAACGCACTAAATCAACAACTTTAAGCATGCGGGACTCCTTCAGTCGTTATTCATTCCTTATCAGGTATGGGACAACATTACATTAGATTTTATTGAAGGGTTGTTGTGTTCCCAAGGCAAAAATACAATCTTGGTAGTGGTCAATAGACTCAGCAAATTTGCCCACTTTATGCCTCTAGCTCATCCATTCTCAGTAAAAACGATGGCGGAAAGGTTTGCTGACAAGTTTTGAAATTACACGGTATGCCTAAAACTATAATTAGTGATCGAGACCTAATCTTCATAAGCAAGTTTTGGCAGGAATTCTTTAAGATGTCAGGCACACAACTGAAAATGAGTTCGGCATACCATCCCCAAACCGACGATCAAACGAAAGTGATCAATCGCTGTCTCGAACAGTATTTGCGATGCTTCGTTCATCAATGGCCACGTAAGTGGCATGAATATCTTCCATAGGCAGAATTTTGGTATAACACCACTTATCACGTATCCACGAGCATAATGCCCTTCCAAGCATTGTATAGCAGAAAACCTCTACCCGTTCTGATGCACCATGTGGAAACTTCACCTATACATGAGGTTAATAAGGCTTTATTGTCGAGAGATAAATTGTTATCATAACTGAAGAAGAATCTAGCAGTAGCTGCAAATCGGATGAAATAAGCGACGGATAAGCATCGACGAGATGTTGAGTTTCAGAAAGATGATCTAGTATTTTTGAAGCTCAGTCGTACCACCAAACTTCTGTGTTTGAACGGGCTCATCAAAAATTGGCCAGTAGGTTTTTTAGACCATACTGAGTTCTTGAGAAGATCGGTTCGGTCGCTTATAAACTACAACTACCGGAGAGGGCTCGAATTCATCCTGTATTCCATGTCTCTTTGCTCCAGAAGGTGATAGGTAACTTAACTCATAACACTATCGAGCTACCGCTCATTAATGATGACAGCACGATCATTCTTGAACCTGACTCTATAATTGACATTCGTTGGCTTAAACAAGGGAGCAAGCTCATTGGGCAAAGTTTGGTTCGTTGGAAAAAAACTACCAGCTGAAGAGGCAACTTGGGAAGATACGACATTAATTCAACAGCAATTTCCTTCTCTGACCCTTGAAGACAAGGGTCATCTTTCAGAATGGGGTAATGATAGAGAGCCAAAGAGATAAGCAAGAGTTCCTAAGCCTAACTACAGATATGATGACTATCTTTGAGCCCACGCACATATCTCATGCAAGCCATGCATGTTGCATGCAAGATTTGTTCTACGTTTGGATTGTTTATTAGAACGTCTGATGCAAACCATGCATGTTGCATCCAAGACTTGTCCTATGTGTGGAATATGAGTAGTTGTTTCTTGGATCAAAGCAGGGAATTTACCACGTCAATTGAACGTTGCAGATTGTGTGGGATTCAAGTCGTGTTTGATTTTGATTCTATTTCTATGATATCTATCTGATATTGCTTTATTTTAGCCGTAAATGTTGGCTACAAATTATAAGTAGTGTTTATGTTAACTACTATAAATAAGCTCCTGCTATGAATAATAAGGCATCAGAAAATTATCTTAAATTATTAACTTGATCATTCTCACCATAAGCAGAACAATACAAACATAACCATTGTTAGCACGTTTCTGATCGGAACCTATCAAATAAAATGAATCATTAAGAATTCTTACATACCGTGTATCATGAATACATAAGAACAACAGCTACAACACCAAGAAGAAGAGGATGTATCGTATTCCTCAATCACACAAATGAACAATGATGTTTGTGTTGGAAAAATCATTTTCACTTTTAAAACTACTTGAGTTTGTTGCATATGACAATGATAAGCAAGCAGAGAGCATAGACAGCCCAAGTGGTGCATGTAAGCAAAGTGGAAGCGGGATTGTAACGGTGGTGATGAATGAAGTGGCAACGAGGAATATTAGAGCTTTCTCAAATACTTGAGATGGGACAATAACTCTCTGGCCATTAGATTTTCCAACAAAGACTGAAAGAAAGATGACTAAGATGACAAAAGAGAGCAAATAGAAAGAAACAGAGAGTGGGGATTTGGTTTGTTCAAACAGGACAGCTATTTCAATGGCCGACGTAAAGCAAAATGCCATCAAAATATTTTTCCACTGGAGCATAAACTAGTTTGGGTTGATCTTTTGTTCTGTATTTGGAATTGGAGCGGCAACTTCTTGTAATTCTGAGCCATCATCAGTCGAAGGAGAAGACTGTTGCGGGTCTGAGCTAGGACGGAGTTGGGATATGAAGTTTATCATTGAAGTGAAGACTTGAAGTAATGAACATTTTTTTTATATTTAAATTTATTTTCTTCTGTGAGTTGTGACACGAGCTATAAGAGATATTATAATATTTAAGTTTGAAATTGAGGGAGAAAATGGCTAGCCGATTGTGAAGAAAACGGCTAACCATTTTCGTCCAGTAAGCGTTTATTTTTGCTTCTACAAATCCGACTAGTCGGATTTGAGAACCGGCAAACCGGTTGATTCTAGTAAGCATATTGGACAAGAAACGGCTAGCCAGATTTAAGAACCGGTAAATCGGTTTTTTACATAATGCTCACTGGACAAGAAACGGATATTCGGATTTTTGTATTCGGCAAGCTGGTTGTGAACAGATGCAAATTTCAAACCAAACGGCGTGTCTTTGAAGAAGTACCATTTTCAATAGTTGTAATTTTAAAATGAAAAAAACGTCTTCTTCATAAAATAGACACTTATATATCAATATAAAACAAGAGATTTACATATTTTATATATGTTCTTGGAATGTAATCTTATTTGCTAGAGATTATATTTAGGATTTGTTATATCTTGGGGATAATTTGTCATTAAACTCTATAGCAAACCAAGAGTGGTGAGGGCAAATAAAACCTTAAGGCACATTTGACAAGAGTTAGGACTGTGGTTTTGCTTGTTTCCTTGCGGGCTGTAGCTGCACCTGTAGGCCTAGAATTGGGTCCTCGGATTTTACTTCTGTTTCTTTTTATTATTTAAAAAGGTAGAAGAGTGGCAAAAGACTCGAACTCTCTAATGACTTGAAAACCATTAAGTCACATGTTGAAAGCAACATTAGCTTTAACTAATTAGGGTAAAATTCGGTTTACTTCTACCTAGAATAATAATTTTTAATTTATCTCTAAAAGTGTGAAAAATTAATTTACCTCTATTTACTATGAGTTGGACTATTGGCACCCCTTTAAAATCCTATTAAAACCCCTATTTCAATTGTACTTCAGTTATTGTTAAAAATACCTTTTTTTTAAAGAACCCCTCTTTCCCACTTAAAAATCTTTCAATTTACAATCATTTTCTCTTTTCTCGCACTTATAATTCTTTTGTGATGAAATGCAATGGTTTCCTCCAAAAGAAAATTAGTACAAGCTAAGTACATATGCTACTATAAATGGTACAGAAGGTTTAACAGAAATTAGAGTTTTAGTTATTGGTCAAGGAGAGTTCCAATTTATGGCGACATTAGTTTGCAGGAAATTTTGCACTTGTAATGTGGAATTTGTAGAATTAGAAGTGATTTTACGAAGAGTCAAAATGGCTAAAAATGTTGGATTGTAGGTGAATTTAGCGACTTCCCAACTGACAAAAATAAAGTTATTATTAAGCATATGCCTAGACTAGTCAGCCAAGCTTGTAATTTCCCTTCTTGAACACCTGAGTGGCTAGAAGAAGCTTTTGCAGATACTGCAATATGTTGTGGCTTCCTTGCTTTGTTTAATATAAAATACTCCTTTTACCTCTTTTTTTAATAATCTCTTTTACGCAATAAAAAATAAAAAATCTGCAGTTTTGATATCTCTAATCTTTTCAAACTTTCTCTCTCTACAAAACTAAAAAACTTTGGCTTCCCAAAAATAAAAATAATTCACATAAAAAAAAAGGACTGTTGTTTTAAGATTGTGCAGACCAACTATATAGGTGTGACCAAAAAAACAGAGAGAAAAAAATATAAACAGTTAATTCTTTTTGTATTTGTCTTTAAATATAATATATATATATATATATATATATACACACACATTAAGCTAGGACTACAAAAGGTGATGTGGCATCATCATTTCTCATTTTTGTATAATCTCTATTATCTAATAAATAGAGAATTTTTTGTTCAAATTTGGCTTTTCATCTTCTCATAATTAATTTAATTGTTATTACACAATAACAATTATGTAAAGATTTTAATGAGACATATTCTTTGTAATGAACATTCAAGGGGGAATGTTATGAATTTATTAAAATAAACGTGGATGTTCATAACATATATCTCTTAATCTCCTCACTATCTCCCATTAGCAACCTTTAACTTCCCTATAACTCCCACTATCTCATAAGGAATTATGATCCATAATTTTTCATTAATTTCATGGAGTGATTATGTAACTATAAAAGGAGAGCTCATCTTTTTGTTTTGTACACATAATTGGAATGAATAAAATCACTCTATAATATATTCTCTCATTTTATTCTTTATTTTGTGTTGCTTCTTTATTTGTGTTGCTGGCTAATAGCTTTTTTTATATAAAGTTGGGACTACAAGAGGTTATATGGCATCACTATTTATCATTTGCTTGTAGTCTCTATTATCTCATTTATTGGTTGAGATTAAAAAATAATTACATTACAAAATATTAAAAATAAAAAACAATCTCAACGATGAAATAAAAATGATTTTATCAACCCAGATGAAAAATAAGTGCACATGTTTACTTAACACTTGGTATCTACTAATATTAACTTGCATAGTTTATTAATATCAATGATGAATGGAAATTCTTATTATTAATTTACATAGTGTATTATTTGTAAATAATTTTGTCAATTATTATTATTAATTTTACATAGTTTAGTAAATAATTAATTAATAATTTTATTAATTTTGTTGCACCTAGTTTAGTATGAATTAATAATACTATGATATAACCACAAAATTTAATTTTCATAAATTAATGTGATATTTTATAATTGGTTGAACTAAAAACTTTATATGATCCACATCTTTTATATAAATTAATTATATTTTCTCTCAATCAATTATTATTATATCACATCGATTTATATAAATATTTACCGCTCTAAAATTACATTTTACGCTATCCATTACAAACTCAAATCCAAATAGATTTTCAATTGTCCAAAGATGCCCACGAAGTTAAATTTCTTCCTATCTTTCTTCTTCATCAACCAAAAAATTCATAATTAATTCAACAACGATACCGTGTTTCTTTTCCATTGATCGATCGTAATATCAAAATATGCACTTCAAATTCATCGAAATCTCCATTAACACTATGAATTAACGTGGATTATCATTTGTTAGTTGTTACTCACATTTCATCCGTAAACTTGACACGAACAAGTAATCATCATATACATGTACCTAGATAGCAACGTATACAGTTCGATCGCCCAGCGACAAAGACAGCGTAACCCCACGTAGCAAAGCTGATGCAAATCTTCTGAAACATCCAGCCGGTGTCCGATCCATAGCCGTGGGTCATGTACACCGTGGCCTTTACCTTTTGATCCAAAGGCAAGAAACTCTGCATAAAGAGCTTCCTATTGGGCGTTTTGAAGTAAATCGTTAAAAATAAAATAAGAAAAAAATGATAATACTAAATTTTTTTTTTAAAGCCGCGTGAAGCGTAGTTCTATTTCCTAGTTACAATTTAATAGGGCTGCGTTTACTTTCCGGATTAGGCAATTGAAATCCGGAATCAAAATGATTGACGCGTTTACTTCACAAAAACAAGGCTGGAATCGGAATCAAAATACTGGGGCCCACAACTATTTGGGAATGGGGAATGAGAGACTGATTCCCATAGGGGAGGTGGGAATCAGTCTCCCATTCCCGTGACTTTCCATTTTACCCCCAATTATATTTAAATATTCCTAAACTACCCTCATTTATATCAAAAATATAAACACAAAAAAAAAGAAAAATCCTTGTAACCCGTGACCGGTGTTCTTCCTCTTCGAAACTGGATGCCGTGATCGTGGTCGGTGAGTCATCGGTTCCAAAATCACAGGCCATTGCCGTCGGTTCTGAAACGCCAGCCGTTGTCGTCACAGCTTGTCCCTGTCGTTGGATATGAAATCGCTGGCAGCTGTTCGTTGGTCTTGTCGTGGATGTGGGTTCTATCGTTGCTGGTACCCGACTTCAACGGCTGGTTTCTCTCTCTTCTTCTTCTCTCGCGTCACTCGCTGGCTGAGCAACTCGTCACGATCTGCTGTTGCTGCGGTTTGTCGCTATTTACTGCTGCTGCTGCTGTGGTTCATCGCTATCTTCTGCTGCTGGTGCTACGGTTCGTCGCAATCTGCTGATGATGATGATGATGATTGATGATGTAATTTTGGTGTAATGATTAAGATGATGTAATTGTGATGACGATGATGATGATGAAGATAAAACGGAATGTTGATGTTGGTGAAGAAGAAGAAATGAAATTGATAGGGGGAAGAAGAAGATATTTGTGATGATGATGATGTTGGTGAAGAAGATGGAGTTAACCATGGAGAAGTAACGAAGAAATTGCAAAAGAGGGAGAAAGAAAGAAAAAGAAGAGGAAAGGAACAAAAAAAACGAAGAGGGATAAAATAATAATAAAAAATAAAAAAGGAAAAATTATTATTATTATTATTATTATTATTATTATTATTATTATTATTATTATTATAACTATTACTTTTATTAACAATAATTTTTTTCTTCTTATTATCATTATTTTTGTTGTAGTAGTTGTTATTTAATTTCATTATTATCATTAATTATTATTATTATTTATTTATTTATAATGTTATTATTAAATTTATTATTATTATCATTAATACTAAAGGACAACTATTATTATTATTATTATTTGAGATTATTATTATTATTTACAACTAAGGGTATTTTAGTAACTTAAAATAACTTAACTTATTTTGATTCCGATTATTAGAAAAAGTAAATACATCAATAGAGTTCTAACTCATTCTAATTCCGATTCTTATAATTTAAGTAAACAACTTATTCTGATTCTCATGCCTTATTCCCATTCCACTCATTCCGATTCCAGTCCATTTTGATTCCAACCCATTTCAATTACTGACAAGTAAATGCACCATAGGGGTTTTATAAGATCAATTAAGGGGTGTCAATCCTAATTTATCATTATCTTTTAAATGAAAATAAAAATAAATTAAAGTTTTTAAACTTTTAAAAATAAATTGAAGATTATCCATTGTATTTAAGGAGGGAATGGAAGTCTATCCAATTAATAATTCTTGGCCAGGGGTGGGACCCACCGTCAGAAAAAGACAAGGACAAATTTCGGAGTCACAGCTTCGGATGCCCTTATAATGTTGGGTCAATATTAAAAGCTTGCGTTGTGCGCAAAACCTCAACGCCGATTATTTAATTGGCTCTTCAGAATATTAAAACTTTTGCCGTGGTGTCATTCAACCCCAAACGCCAAGGATGGTGATTTATGAAAGCAGTATTTTTAGATCGGAGCTTTAGATCCGGTTGTGGGTTGCTGCAAACAAGTTAAAAGATTTGTTTGATAATAAAGCAAGACTTAAAGTTGGATAGTGATCAGCTTCACTCGGTCCCTTGACGAATTAAAAAAGGTCGAGGATTGCAAGTCATCAAATTCAATCGGATCCTCCGACACTGGGCATCCTTCAAGTCTTTGGTTTGTTTATTTTGTTAACGTGTAGGAAAATGACAAGATTGGACCCACCATTTAGAAAAGTAAAAGATGAAAAATATTTGCACTGGATCGGGTCGTCGGATGATGAAAAGGTCTATTCAGTTTGGGTATTTTATGCCATTCGGCCTGGACATTGAGAGCAGCAGTAAGAATCTCTATATAAGTTTGAACATTTTTTTTCAATTTAAAATTAGACAGGGGTATCTTTCTCACTAATTTGTGAGTAGAATAATTATTTTTTTAATATTTATAAGAGAAGAAATTTAAATTACGTTATATCAATAAGCTATTGATTATAGAATGAATACCTATTAGTGATTTAGAAAAAATTAAAAATTCTAATATTTTATTGACTCGCTTTAAGTGGTTCTAAACGTTTGGTTCGGTCCAGTGATACCAAATTCGCAGTCATGAGTCCGCTTACATTGCAACAGTAATACTTGTAATGTTCTTAAGTTTATTTGTTTGTTCTCAAAAATAAAATCAACAAATGTTGCAAATCCACATTTTAAATTAAGACGTAAAAGAAAAATATTTTTACTAATAAAAAAAATTGCAATTCTCTAACACAAACTTTCCGCGTATTAGATTCTTTTTTCGTTATTCGTAGAAAAATAATCCTAAGACTACTAATAAATAATACAAAAACATATAAATATATTTTTTTCCAAAATACTCTAAGATTCCTAAAAGATTATCGGTTGATACAAACTCTTGTACGAATTAATTTCTATGTATAGATTAATGTCATAGTTAATAAGCTATTGAAATCCCATGTAAAAATCACCCCACCAATGAGTTTGATGACACATTAATTCACACAGTATATATATATATATATATATATATACTTGTTTAGATTTTGTGTTTGTCATCAACCGGGTAGTGACCTTCCTTCCAATATTAAAATAAAAATTAGCACTACAGGAAATTGCAAGGAAAGAAGAAATGAACCATTTTAGTCTTTTTCTAAATGGCTTTCTAACCAAATACGTACGAAGCTTCAAATACTATTATATAGATATATATAATTGCATACACATTGAGAGCTCATAACATCGAAATAGGCTCATTCCTAAGAGATAGAACTTGGGTCAGTTCTTTGATTGAAGAAAGTTTGGAAGTATAAAGAGACATAATACAAGCACGATCTGCAACTGTGATTCACTTTTATCAGGAGCCAGGTATTTTCAAATAAGCGTTAAGATTAATTTCGAATCATCTTATAGTATTGGTAATTAATTGTTTGATGATAGCTTAGTGAGAAATATTGAGAACCAGTTATTTTTCTCTAAAAATTTTGACAAACGTACTCTTAGAAAGGATTTTTGCTCTCTGTTTGATCAGTTCCCAATTAATTGAGGTAGAGATGCATTGTTTCCTGGAACAAGTTATAATTTGACTTTTGAGCAGCGGAAATAAAAGTTTATCCATTGGATAAGTCAGTTGTTGATTTAGTTTTTCATAATACTTAATTTGCCACTATGAAATAAGTATTTTCAATTCTAATTTTTTTGAATCTTTTTGTTTGACCTCCGTTGGATCAGTTGTTGTTGATTTAGAATTTCACGAAACTTTGCTCAGAAAATAATACTATATGTTATACGATGATAATTCACATATTAATCCAATTTCGTTAAAGAGAAAGAAATTAAAGGTGTAGTCATTGAAATATATTAATTGAAAGAAATTTTAAGTTTATCTCGTTTTGTTCTCTGTCAATGTGTGTATATATAATTAGATAATGGCCGACGACGGGGAGGAGATGTCTTGGTCTTTGTCATCTCTCAGCGAAGGAAGAATGTCCTCAAGTAATGATGGGGCAGTCGCTACATATCCACACCATAGACAACAAGTACCTCTCTCTCTCTCTCTCTCTCTCTCTCTCTCTCTCTCTCAAAAGATTAAATATTTTATTAGACATATATTAATCGAAAGAAATTTAAGTTTACACCCCCATAACAATGTTTTTTTTAAGAAATAAAGTAAGCTTGATTTTTGTGTGTGAATAAATCTGAATTAGTCAGAATTTTGAATAGACCTGAATGCCTAAATTTGAACCGCATATGTTGTTTTCTTAATTGTGAAAATATGTAGTTTTATATATGTACCCTTATTAAATTTGAATGTTAAATAAATAATATATATCTCAAAAAACATAAATATTGTTGATACCTGATTTTTTTTCCTGCCTAGGGTTGAACCAAATGCAACAATTATGAACACATAGTAACAAACAAAAAGCAGTGAAATGGGGCTGGAAAGAGGATTTTCGGTGATCCCACTCCAATGTTTAAGTTAGTTGTTGGAGAATTTGAGTTGTATCATAAAAGTAGAGTTATAATGAACTTATCTTTCTTTAAAAGAGTAATGGAATATTTATTGTTTACTACATTTTTAGGTGAGTGGATCCTCTTATTTTGGTGAATGTAAGGAGCTTTTGACTTGTTATGGGCTTCTCCCATCGTGGGAATGAAGTGATGCATGCCCGTTATGATTTCATATCTATTATTATAGGAAGTCGTGAGATAGCGATGCCGCTGGCATAATCCAACCCGTAGGACGATAATAGAGTGGAGCATGTTTTTAAAAGTGGAGATCGTGCCCCTACTTTTGGGCGCTTTTTGGTCAACCTTTTCATCTATTTTTGTTGTGTTTCTGTGATCCTCTTCTATTGATAATTCTTGTCCCTATATTTTTGTTCTAGGCTTAGTGTTTTAGACCAATTCATGGCCTCGATAGAGAGTTCCTCGTTTCCTACCTCGAAAGATCACTAATTCCCACTCAATGGTCTACATTTCTACCTTTAAGGGATTTACCTTTCCTTCTTGGAGATCCTAGCCTCCTCGAGATAGTGCACTGGCCCCCAGTTCATGAGAAGAGTTTTTTAAATTAAAAAATCTCGTCATGAATGAAGTAAGTTGTTAATATATGCCAATACTCACTTTCCAAGCATCGACTGTTTGGTCTAACACCTATGGTCGCATGAGAAAATCTTTTTGACTCGCTGGTTTTGTTTTTCATGATTCTTCTTCTACAAATTTCACGTCTAAGAGGAGAGACATTCCTTAGTGTTTGAACTTGAATAGCTTTTAGAAGACTTTGGATCATTAAAGAGTTTGTTCCATCATTCCATTGCAGCTATTTTAAGTTATATCATTTTGAAGATGTTGACTGTAGCCGCCTCTCAATGATATAAATACTTTGATGGCGAGATTAGAAGTTTTGCTATTTAAGAGCAAGCAACGAGGTATGATAAAGTCAAGTTGTATTTGGTGTAGTCTTTGCCAATCACTAATGTGTTGTGTTGCGGTAGCATGTCTTTACTCCTTAGCAATGTTGATTTGTATTAAAGATTAATGATCATGAACTATCAACATTGTATTACATGAGACTATTGACTCATAATTTATAGAATGGCATTTGCTAGTAACAGTATGCTGTGGATTGATAGTGATTAATAAGGTTCTACTACAGGTCTATGGTATTATTGAAAAAAAAAGAGTAAAATTTAAGTCTATCAACAAGAAATGGGACTTCTCTTTCTTTATCCAGGTGTACTTGGGAGAGAGTAGACTTCTCTCCCATTAGTTTGTGGGTAAAGTACATGTATCCTTCCAACTTAATTACTTAGGGTAAAATTCTGCATTGTATTTTAGTAAGAATTGATCTAGTTAAATATTTATAAAATTCTGATTGTAAATATATAAATAAAATTTTATCCTATTTAAAAAACCGAAAAAAAAAACTTCAAACATATATATACATATGTTAAACCTTATTTTGATTACATTTGTTTTTCATAACTGTTTCATGTGAAAATTAAAGATTGATGTGGATGATGTCACCGTCCTTCAACGCCGCCTCGAGGTACATTTAATTCCCATCTTATGAACAAAAGCAAAGTTTGATAACATTAAAATTTATTTTTCTTTTAATTGTTTAAATTCTTATTCCCCTTTTTCTTACCATTGATGTACAATTAATAATCTCACCATGCGTTGACAAATAATGAAAAGTTGAAATTTTTAATTGCAAGCATGATTCTTTATTTGACTGGCATTGATCATGTTGTTCGCGAAGGTTGATCGAGCAATAGAGCATGTGCGCAAGTCATGTTTAAAGAATAAAGAGTTATAAATTTGATTATCGATTCATTAAAATTGTTGACCAATGTTTGACAGGGAAGCAGCATTATTGCGGTGAGATCAGAACAAAAGGAGAATAATAAAAGGAGAAAGTTGAAGTCAAAGGTTTGGGATGAGATGACAAAGTACAAAGACAAAGATGGAAATGAAAAGGCTGAATGTAACCATTGTAAGAAGACGTTTGATGGTTCAAGCAAGAAAGGAACCACACATCTCAAGAATCATTTAGATAGATGCCGAGCTAATAATGATAGGAGAAAAGGAGGTGATGCTGGGCATGAAGATAAATCATCGTCATTCAAAACAACAGATTTAGCCACTCCTGTTGCTGCTATTGAAGAAAACAGCCATGTATGTGACGATGACGTGATGATTCCGGGTTTTCGGTTTTCCCCCACTGATGAGGAACTTGTAGGTTTTTTTCTACGTAACAAAGTTGCAGGGTATCGTTTGTCCATAAAAATTATCGCTGAAACTAAGGTGTACAAGTTTGAGCCATGGGAACTACCTTGTAAGTAATCAAATTCAATGACTTTTTCTTCACTATTTTATTTTATTATTTTTTTACCTCAAATTTTGTATAAAGAAAATTTATGCACTTTTTTTCCCCCTGTTGGGACTTGGGGTTGCAGTGGTGGCACTATATGGAGAGTATGAATGGTACTTTTTCTGCCCCATGGACGGGAAAAATTCAGAACCCAATAGAGTTACCGGGCTCGGGTATTGGGAGGATGCAGGATCTGGAACTGATAAGATTATCACTACTGCTGGTCGTAAACCTGCTGGTATCAAAAAGGCTCTTGTTTATTACAAAGGCAATGCTCCAAACGGAGTGAAAACCAAATGGATCATGCACGAATATCGCCTATTCGAACCTCCTCCCAACAATGGTGGCTCCAAGGAAAAAGTAAAATCACTCTTCTCTTCGATATTTGCTTAAGCATCTTCTCTAACAAGATTTTTTTTTTTAATTTGGGTTTAATTTGCAGTTAGACGATTGGATTCTGTGCAGAATATCTCACGGCAGAGAACAGTAATGCTCCTTCTTCATCTTCAGCAGTCCTCCATAGAATATACGTCTCTTGAAAATCCTCTGTCGTTCATATCAGCTCACATTCTTTTTTCTTTTTTTTTAAATGGAGCTTTAAGTCTCCAGAGACATAAATGTATGACCGTTTCTCCACCTCAATGAAAAGTATTTTGAGACTTTCTCTGCAACACTGCCTTTTTTTTCTTATAATCGGCACTACCCAAAAAAATAATAATAATAAATGACAAATGAAACTGAAACAGTTGATATTTCGTTCCCCTTTTTTTTGAATAATTTGTCATCCTAGCGAGCTGCATTGAAACTGAGGCATTCAAATGGTGATTTTACCATTTGTTATCCTAAAATCGGGTAAATGGATTGGATATTTAATATATATCTAATATCTATATTCATTCACGCCCAAAAGACTTTGCATGAATATTATCCTGTCCAATTAAGTGGATAGATGAATATCTAACTTTTATGCCCAATTTACCATCCCTAATTCTATAAGGGTGCGTTTGGTATACTGTATTGTATTATGTTATATTGCATTAACACTGTATTATAATAATACTATATAATATTTGGTACTATACTATATTGTAATAATTTTTTTGATTAATATAAATTAAATATTATACTATATTATATAAATATACTTAAATTGTATTAATGTTTTATATTATTATTAATTTTAAATTAATATTATTTAAATTTATTCAAATTTAACTATTTATTATTAGTTATAATAAATTATAAATTTATTAATAAATTATAATGTAAAAATAAATAATATAATATAATAATATTGAATAATAAATTACATGTTTATTAATTTATATTAATAATTATAATATAAAAAATAAAAATATCATATAATATTATATTAAATTAAAAGTTGTTATTATTATTATTATTATTATTATTATTATTATTATTAAGCAAAAGCAAAAGCAAAAGCAAAAGTCCAGCCACAGTTGCAAAAGCGAAAAGAGAGAGAGAAAAAAAAAAAAACAAGCGACAGTTGCCGCATTAAGTTAAACCCGATGTGAGTTGGGTTAAGCTAATGCGGCAACTGACGCACTAGATTGGGCCTTTAATGTGGTGGCATTGTAATTTTTTGTTTGCCAAACATGGGCTTGTATAAAATTAATACAATGAGGGGCTTTAATACGACAAACAAGCAAGCCCTAAGTGATTTCCATAATATAATTTTTCTTTTTGGAAAGTTTCTATAATATAATAATATAAACATATACACATCATACTTATATGATGGAAGATACTTACCAAGTCAATAAAAGGGTATAAAGTTACCCTTTTGTCACGGGTGATCAAATTTGCCACTAACGAAGGCTAATTCCGCACACAAGGGTGCGCTTAATAAAAGTCCATCTCGAACTAGAGTGGATTTAGAAGTCCGGGTGTGTTTAGCACTAAAAAGGGATGTGCTTAGAAGTGAGATGTGCTTAGAAATGGGCCGCCAACACAAAAGCCACGCGTGGTGCGCTTAGCAAATCATCCAAGCCCGACCTGAATTCTAGAAATCTCTACAATTTGTAAATAGCCAGAACTTTTTAGGTTTCTTCACTTAGCCCCCTAGAGATATTTATGTAAGTTGCATGAAACTCTCTAGACCTAGTACTCCAACACCTATAAGTAGAGGTGAGCCGCTGATGTGCCCACCAACCACACCACACACACAAACACTCAAGCACACACACAGGCTCTCTAGCTCTCTTGTAATTTATTCTTTGTGTGTAATAAAATTTATTTTGGCCACATTGCTCTACTTCTCTCTAGCATTTTCCATAAGCATTCTTGCTTCGTTAGTTCGAGAAGTGTTCTAGACTTTCTTAGCGACTTGTGTGCTAAAAGTCACCTAAGTGCCTCACGGGTTGCTGCACAACAAAACTCATTCCGTGACACCTTGCTCTCTTTCTCTTAACCTTGTTCTAGAACCCTAAACTGTTCTTTTGATACCATTTCTTTTCCTTTGACATAATAGTCTTCTACCAAAATAAAAAAGGGTAAAAGAAACCTACATATATTTTTCGCTAAAGAAAAAAAATTGTTCTTTTGTGATTGGCTCTAAATTTTCTAAATACAACTTGGGGTTTTATACACACAAAAAAATAGCCTATTTTCCGGAATTTGCCAATTTTACGAAAGTCCATAAATATCCCTATTTTAAAAATACAACTTGGTTAGTCTCTCTATTTAAAAAAAAAAAAAAACCTCAAGATACCATTATTGTTAAATAGTTGACACTCATGCTTTTATTTTAGTTTACTTTTACAATAATATCCTTACAACCATAATCTTGGAACATTAATTAATTTATCTATAAAAATAATTAATTAAAAAATTAACTTAGAAGTTAAATAAAAATAAATTTAATTTTTTGTTATTATTTCACTTTTGGGATTAATTTAAAAATAATTTGTTTATAAATAATTATTAGCAAGATTTTTACAAAGGTATTGAATATTGTTTTAAAATTTTAGTAAGGACTATAAAGCAAAGAAAAAGAATAAAGGACATCAATGTCACATGCTCAACAGAAACGATGTTATAAGACATTTTTCAAAATATAGAGACTAAACAAGCACTTAATTTAAAATATAAGAATTAAATAAACACTCTACTACAAATTAATAATTTAATGTGAAAACAAGACTAAAGTATTGGTGGGCTTTGTGACCCAACGATAACATGGAAGAAAGTCAATTAAAATCGGATATTATGGGTTTCGTTATATAGTGGAGCTATTGGCACCGCTATAGTTATCCTAATAAAACCCTTTTTAATCTTTTTAATTTTTTTTTTTTACTAAAATTGCAGTTAAGGACCAATTTAAATCTAATTAAACCATTCAATATCTTTTTTCTTTTTCTTTTTAACTCTTTAAAACCACATAAGCTTGTTAATAACTTTTTTTTTTCCAAACTGATTCATCATCCATCAATCTCTCGGCCTTTTTTTTTTGTGAGTTGGGATATGTCATATGACCCCTCATACATCTAATTTATTTGCCTAAATTTAAAATAATTTATTTTCACTATTATTTTATTTCTTTTGCAGATAAACTATTTTTACACTTGAAATTGTTTTCGGACCATGATTTTCAAGTCAATGATTCTGATTCATAAATTTATCAATTAAATTTTTTTTATTGAATGTTGCAAAGAAAATAAATAGAAGACTATGATTTAAAAGTGAGAAAATAACTTAAACAAAGAAATAATAATAAATTAGGAGTGTTGATTAAAAAACTATTTTTGACATAAAAATAAATATAACGAAACGGGGGTTTGAAGAGCATATTTAAGGGGTGCCAATAGTACAACTCATCTTCTTCCTTCTAAGAAAGTCAATTAAAACCCAAACAAGTTTGGGCCCAAACCCAAAATAAATCTGATTTCAAAAAGCCACTTTTCTTTTCTTTTTAAATTTCAAATAGTTTTTGAATTTTGAATTAGAGAAAACGGTACGCTTTCAAACCTGCCAAAGAAAGCAATTTTTTTTTAAAGGGAGTTCGAGCGTTGCGTAATGCCTACGTTGCAAGTGTCTATAATTTCATTCTAGTAAATTTTCATTATAACCACTGAAACATTTTTTTCTTCTTTTTTGACTTTCCTGGCAAAAATATGTATTCATAATGAAACGATTTTTTGCTCATCTTAGCTACTTCACACTGGTTCCTTTTATTTTTTGAATGTAAGAATGCTGGAGAGATTTTCTGAGTTTCATCGTTGATGTGGCATTTGTGACAAAGCAAATTTTTGCTCCTTTAAGCTGCTTTCCAAGGTTCCTTTGACCTTTTGAATTTTGAGAATGCTCAAGCGGTTTTCTGAGTTTTTTTTTGGTAAACGTGGCATTTGTGAAGAAACAGTTTTTGGCTATCTTTGAGCAGAGTTCCGTTTACTTTCCAAATTGTGAGAATGCTAGAGAGATTTTCTGAGTTTCGTCATATGTACTATTGGCTTTGCCTTGTATAGCTGCTATCTGTTGTCTAGAAGAGTGCGTCGACTGATAAGAATGTCATTTTTTTCTTGCTATTGGATTGCCTTTTTTTTTCCTCCCAACCGAGTGCTTTGTTGTGGTTGCTGTGAAACTTGTCATTTTCTGATTTGAAAAATTTGAGAGGAACACTGGTGTTTTTTAGTATCCAGAAAAGAGGAGATAAAAAGAAGATATGTTGAAAAATAAGTATGTCCCATTGGTTAATATTTTGACAAAAAAATGATCTTTTTTGTGTTTTATTGGGAAATTTTTTAGCAAAACTTTTGCATCTGTGATTAATTCACAATTTGCTTCTTCAATCTACTTTCCAAAGAGTTTTGTTTTGCAACTGCCAAAAAAATGGGGCATTGGGTGTATTTTGCTTTAAAATGTATTTTTCATTAGTCCATATAATATGGCATTAGGAAAAGTTTTTAGTAGAGCCACTCAACCTTATCTTTTGCTTGTGCCAGTTGCTTTGCGTAATGTTCTTTTTATTCTTTGAATTGTAAGAATTCGATCTTTTTTCTGCTTTATTGGCAATTTTATTAGCAAAAATGTTGCATCTGCAATTAACCTCGTATTTGCTTCTTCAATCTACCATCCAGATAGTTTTGTTTTGCAAATTGTATGGGGTTAGTGATATTTTCTCACTGCAGGATAAGGAACATGGCTGAAAAAGAATTTGTCATATTTGTAGAAAATAATTTCTATAGCCATATTCAAATTTTGAGAATAGATGCTTTTCAAACTTAATTTTTTGGTGTCTGCAATTGGCTTTGGAATAGCTAGCAATTTGTAGTGGAGATACAGGTTTATTGCATATCATAGTTTTTTTTTCTGTCAAGGAATTATCTCCTCATGTGATTTTCTTTTGTCTTACTCAAAAGTAATTATTTTAAGAAGTGGTAACATTTGCTTAAGCTATTTTGCGAGGGATTTCAAGTAATAAGTGTGATATACAGCATTCCTTTATCTATTATGTGGTAGTACAGAAGGTTGTGTTGATGATAGCCAAATCAAATGGATGACGTTCGCCCCCTAAGTGGCTGCCCAGTTGGTTGAGGGCTTGGGATCTAGGGTTGGCTGTACCAAGGCCTTCGGTTTTCTACCCTTTCTTGTCTCCTAGGTCATGGGTTGGGGCGCCTGGCTGAACCCCCAGTTTAGGACCTTGCCCGTGTGGACATATGGTCCATGTCGGTGTGGGAATCCACGTTATCAAAAAAGAAGAAATGGATGATGTGGAAAAGTCACTTATTTTCTATCCTATTTTTAAGGAAAAAAGATAGGGATAGAATTTTAGTTTTTAGATAGAGTTTGTATTCTTGTTTCTTGGTTTGCAGTTAGTTGTTTACTTTACTACTCTTGCACGTTATGTAGTTTAGAATATATATATATATATTATGTAATCCTATTGTAAATAATAAGAAAAATAAGATACATATTTCTTCAATAATTTTTCACATGGTATCAGAGCCGCTCTTTGATTCTTGGGTTTAGTTTTCAATTTTATTTGAATACCAATGTCAAAGAATAGCGAGGAAGAAACTTCTGAGTTATCTTCAGAGCAGTCGCAACGGCATCTACAACCATCAAGTTATGTTTCTAATGATAATCCATCACTTCAGATCAAAACCTATAAATTGAATGGTCAAAATTTTCTTCAGTGGTCCCAATCTGTGAAGATGTTTATTGGAGGTAAAGGGAAGATTGGTTACCTTACTGGTTCAATTAAAGAACCAACTGAAGAAGACCCAAAGTTTCAAACTTAGGATGCTAACAACTCAATGATCATGTCATGGTTAGGGAATTCAATAGAACGAGAGATAGGTCAAACTTACTTATTCTTGCCAACAGCAAAGAATTTGTGGGATGCTATCACCGAGACCTATTCTGATTTGGAAAAGTTTGCTTAGATTTATGATCTGAAAACCAGAATTCGAGAAACCAAACAAGGTAGTCAAGGAGTGACTAAATACTATAATATTTTGAAGGGCTTACGGCAAGAGTTAGATTAGTACTATGATGGTGAGCGGGAATGTGCTGTTGATAGTGCTAAATACAAGAAGATGTTAGAAAAAGAGCGTGTATTTGAATTCTTAGCAGGTTTGAGTTTAAACCTTGATAAAGTCCGTGGGCGAGTACTCGGCAAGGAACCTTCTACCAGGGAAGTGTTTTCTTATGTAAGAAGAGAGGAAAGTGGAAAAAATTGTGATGATGGGAGGTTCTTCAGCAGAGAACTTAGCCTTGATCTCTGTTACACCAGAAGCTCTACTGGTTGATGGAACAAAAAACCTAAAGAAGAGTGATGAGAAAGACAGAGTTTGGTGTGATTATTGCCACAAGCCAAGACATACCAGAGATGCATGTTGGAAGCTTCATGGAAAACCTCCAAATCTGAAAAACAATAAATTTTTTGGTAAACGTAGTCGTGGTTTCCAAGTTGTAGGGGAGAATCAGCCGACAACCAATACTGGAGAATTCGAATCTTAACTCTTCTCTAAAGAGCAGTTAGAGCAACTGTACAGTTTCTCAAACAGTCACAATCTCTCCCAAATCCTTCATCCTCTAGTTCTTTAGCCTAGAAAGGTAATAATTTCACTGTTTTAGGAGTTGTTTATGAGAAAAAAGATCTATGGATCATCGATTTAGGAGCAACCGATCATATGACCAGCCATTCTAAATTATTTTTTTCATATACGCCATGTTCTGGTAGTCAAAAAAATAAAATTGCTGATGGTTCACTATCTTCTGTAGCAGGAAAATGATCTATTCCTATCTCCACAAATTTGGTGTTAACATTTGTTCTTCATGTTCTTAATTTGTCTTGTAATCTTTTATCTGTTAGCAAAATTACGAAGGATCTTCATTGCATTGCTAAATTCTCTCCCTCCTGTTGTGAATTTCAGGACCTGTGTTTGGGAAGAAGATTGGCAGTGCTAAAGAGGTAGATGGTTTGTACTACTTCGAGGAGGATGTTAGTTTGTGTGGAGAAGTTCAGGCAGCAAATAATGAACTAACTTTCTCTATTGAAGATGAAATAATGTTGTGGCATCTCCGATTAGGTCATCTTAGTTTTTCTTATTTACAACATTTGTTTCCTTAACTGTTTAAGAATAAAAATCCTTCTCTGTTTCAGTGTGAAATTTGTGTATTGTCCAAACATCATCGTGCATCTTTTCCTTCACAGTCGTATAAAAAATCTGCACCTTTTTCTCTTATACACAGTGATATTTGGGGACCCTCTCGTGTTACAAACATTTCGGGGGCTAAATAGTTCATAACTTTTATTGATGACCACACTTGTGTTTGTTGGGTGTATATACTTAAAGAAAAATCAGAAACTTCAACAGTTTTTAAAACCTTTGATTCCATGATTCAAACACAATTTCAAGCAAAAATCCAAATATTTAGAATTGACAATGGTAGAGAATATTTTTCTACTGCCCTTGGTCATTATTTCATAGAAAATGGCATTGTGCTCCAATCCTCTTGTGTAGATACTCGTCAGCAAAATGGTATTGCTGAACGGAAAAATCGACACTTGTTAGAAGTTGCACGCTCTCTTATGTTCACAAATGGGGTGCCAAAACAGTTTTGGGGTGAAGCCATTCTCACAGCATCATACTTGATAAATCGTATGCTTATCCGACTCTTTAATTTTCAGTCTCCATTAAATGTTTTCACAGAATTCTATCCTACTGCTAAGGTTTTTACATCTTTACCACCAAAGATTTTTCGGTGCATTGCTTTTGTTCACGTTCATACACAGAACAGGAGCAAACTTGATCTTAGGGCTTTAAAATGTGTATTTCTTGGCTATTCTCCTATTCAAAAAGGCTACAAATGTTATAATCCATTGTCTAAAAAATTCTTCGTCACAATGGATGTCACATTTTTTGAAAATAGTTCTTTTTTTCCCAAAATTTCTCTTCAGGGGGAGGATCATACTCAAGAAGATCATTTTTGGGAATTATCTCTTCCAATGCCTATTGTGTCTTGTGTACCTCATGTTCCTTCTACAATGCCATCAACAACGAATAATGAAAAATCATTAGAGGGAGTTCTAGAACCAGAGCTTCAAGTCTACACACGAAGGAATTCGAAAAGGTCAAATCATCATTCCTCTCTTCACTGCCAAGACTCGGATCCAAACACAGGCAACTTCGAACTTGCAGGTAACACTCATTCTAATCCTATTTCAGAATCTGTTTTTGAGACTACAAATACTCTAGATGTTCCAGTTGCACTACGGAAAGGAACTAGGTCTTGCACTCTTCATCCAATTTTTAAGTATGTGTCATATCATAGATTATCTCCATTTTTTAGAGCTTTTATAGCAAACCAGTCTATCATAGCAATTCCAAAATCTGTACAGGATGCTCTTTCTATTCAAGAATGGAGAGATGCTGTGTATGCAGAGATGAGAGCTCTAGAAAAGAACAAAACTTGGGAACTAGTCAAATTACCAGAAGGAAAAAACCAGTGGGTTGCAAGTGGGTTTTTACAATCAAATACAAAGTGAAATTCTAGTTATGCAACCCAAGAGGGGGGGTGAATTGGGTATCTAAAAATTATTGAATTATAAAAACAATAACTCAATGTAAATCTAAAATGAATGTAAAGCAATAACAAATAAATCAATCACAATATAAAAAGATAAGGGAAGAGAGATTCAAACAAGGGGATTTTTACGTGGTTCGGCCAACCTCGCCTATGTCCACGCCTCCAAGCTTTTCCGGCTAAAGGATTCCACTAAACAAGCCTTCAAGGCTTCAAATGCTTACAATTGACTTCCTAGGTGTCAATAAACCTTTACAACAAGAGATTATCTCCAACCTCTTAACCCAAGTGTATCCCAACACTTACAATCACTCAAAACAAAAGATTACAAATTGTTTTTCTCTCACACAATATTTAAGATTACAAATTAATGCCCAATGTATGAGATAGATGAAGCAAGAATGTGTTTTAAACTCTATGAAGATTGTATTCACGAATATAAGCTCAATGACAGTATTGTGTTCCACCTTGTTTGAATTTGAATGAGTTTATTTATAGTTGGAGCTGAAAACTAACCGTTATTGACTTTCTGCTCACTGTCAGATCGCCGTTAACAGGATGTCGGATCGCCGTTTGACTGGTCAATATGACCGTTGAGCTGGATTTTCAAAATGTCGGATCGCCGTTATTGAGATGTCGGATCGCCGTTAGTGTCCAGAAGCTAAACTTCATTTCTGTTTGATGTCGGCGAGCCGTTATCAAGAATGTCGGCGAGCCGTTATCTTCCAGAATCTGATTTCACAATTGCATTTCGGTCGTGAGCCGTTATCAACATGTCGGATCGCCGTGAGTGTCCAGAGACTAAAATTCAGTTATGTTTAATTCGGCGAGCCGTTTATCAAGAATGTCGGTGAGCCGTTATTTTCCAGAAACTAATTTATCAATTCTGTTCAATATCAGCGAGCCGTTATGGAGGAAGGTCGGCGAGCCGTTATTGGCCATTTTCAAAATACTCCCGTTATTGACCATTTTCAAAACACTCAAGGTTTTTCAATTTGATGCTATTACTTATTAAACATTTTCATAGAATATAAAAACCTTTATGGTATGAGAATTATGATTTGAAAGAGTAAGAAAACTTTTTGAGCTTTTAAAGAATTAATCAATCTTCATCAAGTTAGTTATCATCAAAATCAATATTAAAGAAATATTTGTATTAACAATCTCCCCCTTTTTGATGATGACAAATTTTGCAAAAATATTTGTTCAATTTTGCTCCCCCTTTGAAAAAAAATTGTAGAGTTTAGCTCCCCCTAAATATGTGCCTATCAATTTAACCATACTCAAAATTTTTAACCACACTCAATTCAAATATTTAAAAAAAAAAATTGTAGAGTTTAGCTCCCCCTAAATATGTGCCTATCAATTTAACCATACTCAAAATTTTTAACCACACTCAATTCAAATATTTTATTAATTATTCTCCCCCTTCAGCATCAAAAAGAAATGAGTTCGAATAAATTAAAAAAAAATCTAGAAATTACCCTTGTCGTGCGAAAATTTTGGCATAGTTTCCCCTCAAAACTGAACATACCTCAAAAACAAAATAGTTAAAACACTTCCATATAAACTCCAATTTAGCAACAAACCTCCATACCAACAAAATCTTCATCAACATAATCAAAATGCAGCCATGCCATCAAAAAACAACACAATCACAAACATGATTCAATTATCCAACGAAATCAATCATAACCATAAACGAGGTTCAAATATCCATAAAAAAACAAATAACATCATATATAGTGCATGAAATGAGCAATGTTTGTGCGAAATGCATATGATCAGAAACTAGGATGGGGGCTGTGAGGAGGAACTGCCGAGATCATAGCCGAGATGACCAAGAATACTGTGTGCCCAAAGAATCAACTCCATCTGCTGATCAAGCATCTGCTGCCGAAAGGTTACGAAGTCAGAGTGGAGCTGCTGCTGCTGCTGGGAGAGTGTATCGACTCTGTCGAAGAGCTGCTGAAGACGGTCCGAATGAGCAGAGGATGCGGCAGGAGGCACAGTCGCCTCGGCTGGCTCATCACCCTGAGAAGATGCTGCTACTGTTGCTGCTGCTGCTCGGCGAGGGACACGTGGTCTAGCTCCAAGGCGAAAGTCGGGTAGCTCATCCTCGGAATAGATGTCATTGAGCATACGATTATCCTCTGGGGCAAATAAAGTGTCTTCATTCTTAAAGGAGATTGTCTTTACCCACTGCCCACGTTTCTTAAAGAATCCTATCGCAGACATAATATCTCGACCTAGTTTTCGGGTCTCGACATACACAGGCTCAGTGATAGGAACATCAAAATGTCTCAAAATCTTAGTAATGATGCTGCCATATGGAAGGGATCGGTTGGTCACTTTAAGAGTGGACAACATATAACGTAGGATAATGTAGGATAAGCTCACATGTCGTGTACGGATGAGGGAGTCTAGTATACCGACATCTAACCTAGTTACCTCATCGGTATGACTCTGTCTAGGTGTGACCATGTGTTGGAGTATGATGTGGATAATGCGAACCTGAAATGGGAGAAGCTGAGACCTAAAGGACAAAGAGCATATGTCATTGGATAGATCTCTACGTCTACAAATGTTCCGTACTCCATCCTTATGACGGAAACCATTAAAATCAAGCTCCTTCCTAGTGGTATAAATGTCTAAGCCTCCGTAACGAATTCCAAGAATATGACACAATTCTCCCTCATCAAACTCAATACGAACTCCTCCGACATATGTAATAACACGAGATTTCCGGGAGGGGGATAGTTCCATATTGGAATAAAAGACACGCACAAGATTTTCATAAACATGTTCTTCTATGCTAAAGGCCTTATTCCAAAACCTAAGCATGTGCGTAATACTACTCCCACAAATAGTAATATCTGAAAATTCTTCAATATCAAGATAAAAAGAGGGAGTTACCGGTTTGCCCATGAACTTATCGTGAAAACGCTGAGCGGAGTCAGCATTGCGAAAATGGAGCCTTTCGAAGTCCTGAGAGGGAGGCCGCGGAGGGCTGGAATCACGTGGGGCAGCATTTTTGGTACGGGCACGCCTTGGTCTTGAAGCCATTGATGAATTTGGAAGAAAAGAAACGAATAGAAAGAGAGATAGAGGGTGTAGAGAGTGATTGTGAATGAAATTTGACAGGAAATGAAAGAAATGTGAGTCAAGTTGGGCAAGGATAGTGTCGTGGGTTCTAGGGTTTTGATTTGGGATTTTTCAATTTTTAACTCAAAAACGAGTTTTGATCGATTGAAAAGATTCCAAAGATGATGAGAAAGGTTACTAATGCTTCAATTTGGTGCAAAATGACAGAAAAAATGATTGATTTGAGAAAAGAGAACAAGAGCAGTCGCGGGTTGAGAGAGGAGGAAGAACGGTGCACAAAAGAAATGGTGAAGAAGACGAGTCAGTGTCCACTTATCGCGTAATATCGGCGAGCCGACAGCGTCCAGAATGTGTGTCAAACGGTCCTTTGAAAACGGTGAGTCGTTATCTAATATATCGGCGAACCGACAGCATCCAGAATGCTTGCCAAGGTTTCTGCCCGAAAACGGTTAGCCGTTTATTGAAATAACGGCAATCCGTTTTCTACAACTTATGATTTCACACATCTAGTTTAGTATTTGGCCAACAAATAATACATTTCAAGATCATTTAATTGATCCAAAAATGTTTTATAAGCTATTTTAATGCATGATTCATAAACTTACATACATTCAAAAATGTTTTACATGCATTCAATTCATAGAAACATTCAAGAATCAATAAAGCAAACTCATCACTTGTTTATCATGCTTAAGCATTTCATAGCTATTAAATCATCAAAATATCAATCAATCAAACAATTTTGTAGACTTAATGACATGAATAGAAATGTTAATGTGAAAATTTCATCATCCCAAGTTCATGCCAAATTTTTGAAAATTGCTCTTCGCCAAGAGGTTTAGTAAATATATCGGCAAGTTGTTTTTCTGTAGAAATAAACTTTAATGCAATGTCTCCCTTTTGAACATGATCTCTCAAGAAATGATGTCTTATTTCTATATGCTTGGTTCTAGAGTGCTGAATGGGATTCTTTGAAAGATTTATGGCGCTAGTATTATCACACTTGATAGGAATTTGTTCAAGATTAATGCTATAGTCTCTAAGAGTTTGTTTTATCCAAAGGGCTTGTGCACAACAACTACCTGCGGCAATATATTCCGCCTCAGTGGTTGAGAGTGCAACCGAATTTTGTTTCTTGCTAAACCATGAAACAAGTGAATGACCTAGAAAATAGCAAGTTCCACTAGTACTTTTCCTATCAACTTTGTAACCAGCAAAATCGGCATCCGAATAACAAGTTAAATCTATATGTGTTCCTCTAGGATACCAAAGACCAAGATCTATGGTTCCACTCAAAACGAAAAATTCTTTTAACAGCAAGCAAATGAGATTCCTTGGGACATGATTGAAATCTTGCACACAAACATACACTAAACATGATATCGGGTCTACTTGCGGTTAAGTAAAGTAAAGAGCCGATCATACCTCGATATTTTTTAATATCAACTTCTTTACCTTTTTCATCTTTGTCAAGCTTAATCGTTGTGCTCATTGGAGTGCTCTTGGTGTTTGAGTCATCAATGCCAAATCTCTTTAGCAAATCTTTGACATATTTCGCTTGGTTTATGAAAATTCCCTCATTGTTTTGCTTGATTTGAAGTCCAAGGAAATATTTCAATTCTCCCATCATACGCATCTCAAATTCCTTACTCATACAAGATGAAAACTCTTTGCACAAAGATTCATTAGTAGAACCAAAAATAATATCATCAACATAAATTTGAACAACAAGTATATCTTGATTCTTATTCTTAATAAAGTGAGTAGTATCTGCTTTTTCCATCGAAAAACCGTTATCCAACAAGAAATTTTTAAGCCTATCATACCATGTTCTAGGTGCTTGTTTTAAACCATACAATGCTTTTGATAATTTGTAAACATGATTTGGAAATTTTTCATTTTCAAAACTAGGGGGTTGTTTGACATACACTTCCTCCATAATATAACCATTTAAGAAAGCACTTTTGACATCCATTTGAAATAAAACGAAATCTTTATAACAAGCAAATGCTAACAACATCCTAATAGATTCTAATCTAGCTACAGGTGCAAATGTTTCATCAAAATCGATTCCTTCTTCTTGGTTGTAACCTTGAGCCACTAATCTAGCTTTATTTCTTACAACCACACCGGATTCATCTATTTTGTTTCTAAATACCCATTTAGTACCTATAATGGATTGATGTTCATTTAGGATTAGGGATTAATTCGGATTAGGGACTAATTCCCACACATTGTTTCTCTCAAATTGATTCAACTCCTCTTGCATTGCCATAATCCAAGACTCATCATTTTCCGCATCCGCAAAGGATTTTGGTTCAATTTGAGAAATAAATGCAGCATGTTCACATGTGTTTCTAAGTGATGATCTAGTTGTAACACCTCGTGAGGGATCTCCTAAAATTACATCCTTAGGGTGAGAAAAAACATACCTCCACTCCTTGAGGAGTGTTTGAGAAGTACCTTCATTTTGCTCTGCATTTGTTTCTTCATGATGCTCTTCTTGATTTCCATGAGGTGCATCCTTTGGGTTGTTATTTGATGATTCTTCTTGATGTTCTTCTTCTGCATTATCATCAACAACTCATTTCTCCACAGAGGAGGGATTAGACTCATCAAATGTGACATGCATAGATTCTTCCACAACCAAAGTTCTTATATTATACACTCTATAAGCTTTGCTTGAGTTTGAATAACCAAGAAAAATACCAACATCGGATTTTGAATCAAATTTACCTAGATTATCTTTTGTGTTCAAAACAAAATATTTGCATCCGAAAACTTTGAAATAACCAATGTTGGGTTTTCTATCTTTCCAAAGCTCATATGGAGTTTTATTAAAAGTAGGTCTAATCAACACACGATTCAAAACATAACATGCGGTGTTGAAGGCTTCGGCCCAAAAATATTTTGGTAAAGAGTTTTCATTTAGCATGGTACTAGCCATTTCTTGAATAGACCTATTCTTTCTCTCTACAACTCCATTTTGTTGAGGAGTCCTAGGTGATGAAAATTGATGCTTAATGCCAAACTCATTACAAAACTTCTCAAATGCATAATTTTCAAATTCTCCACCATGGTCACTTCTAATACAAGTAATTGAATATCCTTTTTCATTTTGAACCTTTTTACAGAAAATTCTAAATGCATCAAAAGCATCATCCTTATTAGTTAAAAACAATACTCATGTGAATCTAGAGTAATCATCCACAATTACAAAAGCATAATATTTGCCACTTAAACTAGCATATCTAGAAGGACCAAATAAATCTATGTGAAGTAATTGAAGAGGTTTTGAAGTAGAGATATTTTTCTTGCTTTTGAAAGAAGTTTTGATTTGTTTTCCAAATTGGCAAGCTTCACAAATTCTATCTTTTCGAAAATTGATTTTTGGAAGACCTTTAACCAAATCATTTTTTGAAATTTTTGAAATCAAATCCATGCTTGCATGACCTAGTCTTCTATGCCATAACCAACTATCATCATTCAATGCAGAAAAACATTTATCGTGATTGGATGCACATTCTATGTCAATTGTATAAACATTACCATATCTATTTCTAACAAACAGAATTTTCCCATCACATGCATTCTCAATAACACATCTTGACTTATCAAAAATAATTTTATAACCCTTGTCACACAATTGACTAATGCTCATCAAATTGTGTTTTAAATTTTCAACTAAACACACATTTTCAATTAGAGTTGAGGAGATTTTACCAACATTACCAATTCCGAGTATTTTTCCTTTTGAGTTGTCTCCAAAAGATACATCCCAACCATTTTCGATTTTGGTGAAACTTGAGAACCATGCATAGTTTCCGATCATATGCCTAGAACAACCGCTATCCAAGTACCATTTATTTTTCTTCTTCTTTAAGCCCTGCAAGGAAAATCTTATGTCTTAGGTACCCAAACCTTTTTGGGTCCTTGAGCGTTAGTAACGGTTCCTTTTGGAACCCAAATGCATTTGACACCATAATATGTATTTCTTTTCACAGGACATCTATATTTCATGTGACCATTTTGATTACAATAATGACAAACGATTTTATGATCACTTGTGGAGGTAGCTTTAACAAAATAATTCTTATAATATTTTTGCTTTAAATTAGGCTTATACCCAAGTCCTCCTTTATCAAATACACATTTTTTAGAGTTAAGCATGTTATCCAACATCCTTTGCCCATTTGTAAATTTTAATACAACATCACTAAGCTCAATATTCTTTTTCTTAAGCACTTCATTTTCCTTTTTCAAATCATTGACATGTGGCTCTAGATGCTCATGTGAAGTACTTGGTTTCTCATTTGATAATGCAACTCTATTATGCAAGGTTTTATTCTCTAATTCTAATCCTTTAATCTTCTCATTCAATGAATCATTGCATTTTTGCATGGCATCCTTTTCATTAGTAAGTTCTAGCAATTTCTTTTTAAGGCATGCATTCTTTTTACCAATTTTCATCAACTCATCATGCATTTCTTTAAAGGCATCATACAATTCATCATAGGTAGGATCACTTACCTCATTGAGATCATCATCATCTCCCATTGCCATAAGTGCTAGGTTTGATACTTCTTGCGACTCTTCTTCATCACTTGAATCTTCATCGCTATCATCCCAAGTAGCAACCATAGCTTTCTTCTTGAGTTTTTTGAGAAGTGGGCATTCCGATCTTATATGTCCAGGCTTTTTGCATTCATAGCATATGATCACCTCTTTCTTCTCCTTTTGGTTTTTGAAGTTTCTAAATTTTCTTCGCTCACCAGTTTTCTTGAAAAATTTTCTGAATCTCCTTGCTAGCATAGCCAACTCCTCATCATCAGGCTCACTTTCCCCATCACTCTCATATTTAGTTGCTTTGAGAGCAATGCTTTTCTTCTTTTCCTCATTTCCTCTTTCGGCTACCAAATCTTCCTCATAAGAAATAAGAGATCCAATTAAATCATCAATAGGTAAGATATTTAAATCTTTTGCTTCCTCAATGGCAGTCCTTTTTGGTCTCCATTCCTTCGGTAGTGACCTAATGATTTTCTTAACTTTCTCGCTATTAGAAAAGGTTTTCCTAGGGCTTCTAAAGTGTTCACTATGTCTGTGAATCTAGTATACATAGAATATACACTCTCATTTTGTTCCATTTGGAACAATTCATATTGTCGAGTGTACCTACTAATTTTCGACTCTTTCACTTGATTCGTGCATTCATACACGACTTCAAGTTTGTGCCAAATTTCATTAGCACTTTCACAACTAGAAACTCTATGAAACTCTTTCTTATCAAGTGCAAAAAATAAGGCATTCATAGCTTTGGAATTTAGAGAAGCTTTTCTCTTTTCCAATTCATTCCATTCCCGTGAAGGTTTTGGAATATCTTCCCCTACTTCGTTTTTAGTCAAAGACATGAAAGGACCATCATTAACAATTTCTCAAATTTCGTAATCTAAAGCTTGCAAGTAAATTCTCATCCTAATTTTCCAATACGGATAATCGTTTCCATCAAAATATGGTGGTCTAGTGGTGGATTGTCCTTCCCTAAATGTTGAATCAAATTGGGTTGCCATGGATCTTTTACTCTAGACGGTTAAGTCCTAACAAGAGAACCTTGCTCTGATACCAAATGAAATTCTAGTTATGCAACCCAAGAGGGGGGGTGAATTGGGTATCTAAAAATTATTGAATTATAAAAACAATAACTCAATGTAAATTTAAAATGAATGTAAAGCAATAACAAATAAATCAATCACAATATAAAAAGATAAGGGAAGAGAGATTCAAACACGGGGATTTTTACGTGGTTCGGCCAACCTCGCCTACGTCCACGCTTCCAAGCTTTCCGGGCTAGAGGATTCCACTAAACAAGCCTTCAAGGCTTCAAATGCTTACAATTGACTTCCTAGGTGTCGATAAACCTTTACAACAAGAGATTATCCCCAACCTCTTAACCCAAGTGTATCCCAACACTTACAATCACTCAAAACAAAAGATTACAAATTATTTTTCTCTCACACAATATTTAAGATTACAAATTAATGCCCAATGTATGAGATAGATGAAGCAAGAATGTGTTTTAAACTCTATGAAGATTGTATTCACGAATATAAGCTCAATGGCAGTGTTGTGTTCCACCTTGTTTGAATTTGAATGAGTTTATTTATAGTTGGAGCTGAAAACTAGCCGTTATTGACTTTCTGCTCACTATCGGATCGCCGTTAACAGGATGTCGGATCGCCGTTTGACTGGTCAATATGACCGTTGAGCTGGATTTTCAAAATGTCGGATCGCCGTTATTGAGATGTCGGATCGCCGTTAGTGTCCAGAAGCTAAACTTCATTTCTGTTTGATGTCGGCGAGCCGTTATCAAGAATGTCGGCGAGCCGTTATCAAGAATGTCGGCGAGCCATTATCTTCCAGAATCTGATTTCACAATTCTGTTCCAGGTCGGCGAGCCATTATCAATATGTCGGATCGCCGTGAGTGTCCAGAGACTAAAATTCAGTTCTGTTTAATGTCGGCGAGCCGTTTATCAAGAATGTCGGTGAGCCGTTATTTTCCAGAAACTAATTTCTCAATTCTGTTCAATATCGACGAGCCGTTATGGAGGAATGTCGGCGAGCCGTTATTGACCATTTTCAAAACACTCAAGGTTTTTCAATTTGATGCTATTACTTATTAAACATTTTTCATAGAATATAAAAACCTTTATGGTATGAGAATTATGATTTGAAAGAGTAAGAAAACTTTTTGAGCTTTTAAAGAATTAATCAATCTTCATCAAGTTTGTTATCATCAAAATCAATATTAAAGAAATATTTGCGTTAACACAAAGCAGATGGGTCACTTGAGCGGTACAAAGCTAGGCTCGTCGCGAAAGATTTTACACAAACGTATGGCATTGACTACCAAGAAATATTTACGGCACTACCAAGAAATATTTACTGCGGTAGCAAAGATGAATTCCATTCGGGTTTTGTTGTCTCTTGCAGCAAGCTTAGGATGGCAACTACAACAGTTAGATGTTAAGAATGTGTTTCTTAATGGAGAGCTTGAAGAGGAGGTATATATGGATCTACCACCCGGTTTTGAGAATGAATATGGTATTGAAAAAGTGTGCAAGTTGAAGAGATCACTTTATGGATTAAAACAATCTCCTCGAGCTTGGTTTGATAGATTTACCAAATCTGTTCGTAACTTTGGATATTTACAGAGTCAAGCAGAACATACAATGTTTTTTAAACATTTTACTGATGGTAGTGTTGTGATTGTCATTGTATATGTAGCAATGTAATAGAAATGGAAAATCTCAAGAAGGTTCTTGCTAGAGAATTTGAGATGAAGGATCTTGGACCCTTAAGATATTTTTTGGGCATGGAAATTGCAAGATCCAGTAAAGGCATTTTTGTTTCTCAAAGGAAATATACTTTAGACTTGCTCAAGGAAACTGGCATGTTGGGATGCAAACTTGGAGACACTCCTATTGATCCTTATCACAAATTGGGATATGCAACTGAAGGAAAATCAGTGGATAGAGAAAGTTACCAAAGGTTGGTTGGTAAGTTGATATACTTGTCTCATACTAGGCCAGACATAGCCTTTCTAGTAAGTGTTATTAGTCAATTTATGCACTCTCCATGTAAAGAGCACTTGGAAGCTGTTTATAAGGTTCTTAAGTATCTGAAAAAAACTCCAGGAAAAGGCCTGCTATTTAAGAAAAATAACAATCTGGAAGTTGAAGTATATACTGATGCAGATTGGGCTGGATCTATTATTGATAGAAGGTCAACTTCAGGGTATTGCACATTTATGGGAGGAAACTTGGTAACTTGGAGGAGTAAAAAGCAATCAGTGGTTGCAAGAAGCAGTGCTGAAGCTGAATTTAGAGCAGTAGCACATGGTATTTGTGAACTTTTGTGGTTAAGGAAGTTACTTGAAGAATTAAAGATTATCATTGATGTTCCTATGAAGTTGTATTGTGACAACAAGGCAGCAATAAACATTGCTCATAACCCTGTTCATCATGACAGAACTAAACATGTTGAAGTGGATCGTCATTTTATCAAGGAGAAAATAGAAAGTGGTTTGATATGCATGACCTTTGTTCCAACAACAAAGCAACTAGCTGATATTCTTACTAAAGGACTTCATAAATCAAGTTTTGAGTCACTGACTAGCAAGCTGGGAATGATTGATATCTTCGAACCAGCTTAAGGGGAAGTGTGGAAAAGTCACTTGTTTTCTACCCTATTTTTAAGGAAAAAAGATAGGGATAGAATTTTAGTTTTTAGATAGAGTTTGTATCCTTATTTCTTGGTCTGCAATTAGTTGTTTGCTTTACTACTCTTGCACGTTATGTAGTTTAGAATCTGTATATATATTATGTAATCCTATTGTAAATAATAAGAAAAATGAGATACATATTTCTTTAATAATTTTTCACAGATGATATTCGAGAGGTCCTTTTTCTGGCCCTCTGTCTTGTGGTTATTTATTTTGTTCACTCAGGTCTTTTGAATTTTCCTTTGGCTTTGTTCATTCTAACTTTTAAGCATTCTGAAATTGATCCTGATTTTGTGATTATGAGCAAATGGTCCTGATTTTGTGATGGATCAAATTATCCTGGATTTGTGGCAAATCAAACTAGCAAGCAGATAGCATCTCACCAACAATTCTCATCCTGCATTGTATTTTAAAATTAAAGTATTATTCTGTTTAGATTTGATGGATTAGTCGGGAGTGACCCTTTGTAGTTGCCCGACAGCTCCTTTTGGTTGGTTACATTATTATTTTGTCTTTTTAATTTCCTGCTATGGGCTTAAGGAGGCTATTTATGAGGAGGCTAATCTTGTTGTGATGTACGAAAACTATATTTTAACAAAGCAGTTGTTTGCAGTCGCTTCAATTGTCTTGTGTTCCTTTTTTAGTTAGAGTTTCTCTTATGTTCCTTGTTTATTTAGAGAGTTTATCTTAATGAACACGATTTATCTGAGTAGGGAAGTCAGTGCTGGGAGGGAGAAACTTGTCTAGAGTAATATGTTGATATCTTTAATGACAGACTTTCATTCTATTGTCACTGCCTTTTTTGAAAAATTGGTTGCGGGAGTGGCTATGAAGTGCAAGAAATGGTTTTGTAAGTTAAGGGAATGACGGATATGATCAAATATATACTTTTATTCATAGTCTTCTATACTGATTTTGATGATCCCATAAGGTCTAAGGTGTTCTGTTTTTCCATTTGAAAGAATTTATGTGGAACAGTAGCAAATTTTGAGGGAAAGAATTTTGTTGTTCGTGTTGAAACATAGAACTCAAGATTGACTGTCATTTTTGTGCCACATAGAGCCTCCATTAGAGCTTTGTAAACTGATTATTGTGCCTGCATTTGTCACCTTTCTTGTTACTGTCACTCTTATTTTTATGGAGATTTGGCGATAGCAATAAATGGGAGGTTAAGGTTCAGTCCGAGATGGTTATTTTTCATGCAGTCGATTTTGGTTTTCGCAATCTACTAATTGATGCATTATTGTGACCCATGAAGCAGAGGAATTGAATATTCATTGCCTTGTTCAGATTTACATGCCTGCTCCCATGTCAAATGGGTCTGTTGCCTTCCATGTTGAGCCCTTCTTGTACATGTTCATTCCGTCTGTTCCAGATTGGAAAGCTGCTGTGTCACCACTTGTGTTACATAAGGTCTGAAATTGACTGATCAGTAAGAACTAGTGCATGATCTTGTGGCTGCTGGGCATCAGTCTTGGTATAGAGATTTGAGAAGAGCTGCTATTCCTGCTACATGTGGGTAAGACATTGAATGCATACCCATTAATGTGCTTTGAGGCGGCTAAGATGTCCACACTTGGTGCATCCTGTGTCAGGTGACCATCTTCAATCAGATATTGGAGGTAATAGTGACATAATACAAATTCAGATAAAATGTGTTGAGAACAACCAAGGAAGATAAAAGAAACTTTAGAACTTTAAGGTGACATTACACTAATACAAAGATGCTATTAGTTTCTTTTATTCTATTATTCATTTGGTTTAGGAGGTCGATTATGATGAAATTACACTGGATCAAGGCAACATGCTGGAAATGAGTTGTATGCTTTAGCCTGTTTTTTATTTTTATAATGTTGGCTTGTTCAATTTGATTTCACAACTTGGTGCTTAGGAGAAGGATGCAACTCCTGGAGATACCAAACTGATAATAACAGACCTGGGAAAACTCAAAACACAATTTTTTTGTCCTCGCCATCTTCAGATCTCTCTACCTTGCTCTTCTAATGTAGGAAATTATTTTACTTTAGCACTGTTTATCCTTGGTACTTTTAACTAGCAGAAATTTTGGTAGTGGGAAGTACTTCCTCTTGAGATTTGGTGGTGTCCAAGAATTCTGCAATTTGATCAAGGAAAATTTGGTATTCAATAGTATGCAATATGTTGATATTTGAACCATTATGTACTACCTGAAAATTTGATGCTGAAAATAACTACCTATTGTGGAACAACTACTCATGGCTGTCGAATTCCCTTTTTCCCCTTATTTGCTGTAATCCTTTTCCTTTCATTTTGTTATTAGTTTTATTTGCTGTAATCCTTTTCCTTTCATTTTGTTATTAGTTTCTTTCTTTACCTTTTATTACCTGGACTGATGTAGTGTGTTATCTGTTGTAAATGTTCTTCTGACATCCTGGTTACGAACATTGAACAGTTGTATTGCAAGATTGATGGACTTTTCTACTGCTTTGGTTAGACTTAACTACCACTGTTCCTATAGCGTAAAACCTTATACCTGTATTGGTTATCATTTATAACTTTTCTTTCAAACTGTTCCTTGTTACAATTATTTTGAATTGTTTGCATTTGCATAAGTTCTCTCACAATTTTCTCTTGCATAACGCGCAAAATAAGGATTAAAGCACCCTACATTGCATTTTAAAATGCATGTATTCTTCTGCTTTGGGACGAAGGGGTGTAAACTTTGGAGAGAAATGTAATTGTAACATCTCCCCTACAATTCAATATTATATGCTCTTGATATGATTGGTCGTTTGGTTGTGTAGCATGTAGTCTAGTCAGACATGTCAAAGTACAGAAACAGAATACAGTTTTATGGATTATGATCTGAAGATGCTGCATCAAATGTTTGGACTGTTATGAAAAATAGTTCTGTTGTTAATGATTCCAGTGTGTAACAAGCAGCTGCAGCTGCAGCTGTCTTTGTATTACAGTTATACAAGCAAGCATTCACTGCTCGGCTAGAGGGTATGCCCACGTGAAAGTTTGCTCCTCTGAAACAGATTTATTGCATACCATGAAATACATGGATATAGTAGTATTACTACTTACAAAATGGTGTATTTAGTGTTCAAGAGTTTGATTTTGATTAAAATCTATAACAGCCAAAGTTTTGGGCATTTGGAAGTCAATGGCTTATATGTTTTGTCATGTTCTTTGCTGCTTCAGAGGTGAATTTCTTTTCCTGATATGGATGCATGCTTTTTCTGTTACTGGAAGTGGTGGTGGTAAGCGACGTTCGTAACTCAACAAATTCGAGGGATTAATCTTATAAGAAAGTATTCAAATGAGCAGTTGTCAGTAAATTTCGCATTTTAAAACTTTATGAGAACAACTACAAATAATTAAAAAAATGGAGAAATAATAAAATTAAATTAAAGTTTATTAAAATAATAGAATAAGATAAATTTGACATGCTTGCAAATAAAATCCTAAAGGACTCGTATTCATGGGCTTGACCCAATCTATGATTCCAAAATTTACTTGACTGGAGTCACTACTATCCTTGAGAAAATTCTAGTCAAATTCCTATCTCAAATTTACAATTTTAGCCCTATTTACGTTAAGTTTACATATCTTTTTTAATTAAACTTCTATATCATGATCATCATTCTTAAGGATGACCATAATTCAATAAAATTCCTTCACTATTTTCTAGTAAACAAGTACTTCAAGACACTTATTTTCAAAATTTTGGTAGTTATATCCTATTTTTTTTTCCAAGAAAATAAACAAAAAACCAAAAAGCAAAATAGATGTCAATGTAATAAGTTCGGTATATTAAAAAGAATCCAAGAGCAAATAGTTGTTCAAAACCCAAAGAAGTGATTCCCCTTGACCGCACGAGAGCTGCAAAATAAATGATGTTAAAAGGTTTCGTTAAAAAGGAATTTTGTTCTTTCAATTTCCTTAAGGAATTAAAATAGGTATTATTAAGAGTTGCCTGATTTATGTATATGTTTAAAGGGGTACTAACACCTCCATTCAATTTCCTTCAACTGCATTTTTTTATTTCAATTACATGAGCTTCATGATGTCCCAACCTCCTCCAAATATTGCTGATTGCTCAGCACATCACTCGCAGCCGCAAATGCCAAGAAGCTGTCATGACATTTTGCTATGCGCGGGTTCTTGAAATTGCCCTCCTGTCTGCACAAACGAAAATTTATTGGCCGCAAGTTTAATTTTGCATCCCAAGTATTGCAAAAATTTGCTATACTCCTTGCTATTGCTTTTGTTGTCACCATAACAATCCTATTTCAGTCAATACTCAAATAAGTTGCCCCGACTTTTTATGCTGTCTGCTTGCTCGCTATTGTTATCTGCAAGTACTCCATCTCTATCTAAGCAGTTATGATATTGAATATTACCATGTACTTTAAAATCTATGAAATGAATGATTATTATCAGTAAGGAGTTTAAAGACACTGATTGGCAGTCCCCTGAGCCAGCAGTGTTCCCTTCACCTTGTCCTTAACAAAACAAACATCAGAAATAAACTCAATATTAAAGTTTTTATCAGTAAGGAGTTTAGAGATACTGATTAGGTTTTTAGTGATTTTAGGAACACGAAATATGCCTTGAAGATGAACATATGAACCACATGAAGCGTAAAAACAGGTATAATTAACGTGTGATTTCTAAACCTTGACCATTTCCTATAAGTAAGGAGCTGGAGCCTAAGTAAGGCTTACCATCATTCAAGTTTTGCACAGAATTAGTAAGATGGTGAGTTGCTCCACTGTCAATGTAACAATCTTGATCTGTTGCTACCGCAGATGTTACCGTGTAGGCTGCTCTTGGTCCCTGATGCTGATCTAAAAAATAAGTGTGGGGTTGATAATTTGGGATGAAATTCTTGTTGAATCGATTTTTGCACTCAGCAGTAGTGGGGTTGTATTTGTAGTATATTTGAAAAACAACACTAGTAGAACTAGGACCACCTCTGCCATATCCACCAGGACCAAAATCTCCTCTGCCATAACCTTTGTTGAATCCACCAGGGATGCCTCTGAAGTTACCATTCCAGTTATTGCCTCTGCTTGAGTTTTGTCCTTGATAGTTTCCCTTTCCATTTCCAGTAAAGCCACATCTTCCAAAATTAAAATTCCACTGCCATTACTTTTGTTCCAGTTTCTTGGAAGATTATTAGAGTTACCTCCTTTCTTCTGAAAATTTCCAGCCTGAGCTACATTTGCTATATAATTGCTTTTGATTTCTTTATTCTCATTGAACTTACTATTCTCAAGCTTAGCTTCATGTGTTAACGGCATAGAATATGCTTCACTTAGATCCATATTTAACATGTCTGCCTCAATGTAAATAACAACTGGATAATAAGAGTGATCTAATCCAGTAATAAGATGAGTAATGAGATCAACGTCACTCACAGGACTACCAGCTGATGCAAGGCCATCAGTGACAGTTTTGAGTTTTGTAAAATACTTAGTCATTGACAAAGATCCTTTCCTCAAATTACTAAGAAGCATTTTTAGATGAACCTTCTTTGCCATTGATTTAGATCCAAATTGCTTTTTTAGACTTTTCCAAAGTTCAAAGGAAGTTTGAGAACTTACCAAAAGACTGAGTATATCGACACTCATTGAGGACATGATCCAGTTAAAAAGAAGTTGATCTTGACGTTTCCATGCTCCATATTCAGGATTCTCTTGAGCGTCAGTTTTCGAAGAACTAGCAGATCTAGATTTAGAAGGCATATATTGGTCAGGACAGTGTTTAGATCCATCAATGTAGCATTCAAGGCCATTTCCATGAAATGAAGGGAGCACTTTTGCCTCCAAATTGTGTAATTAGTGCGATTTAGCTTAACAAGAGTGGTGAAGGTGAAAGTAGAGCTAGGCTGTGAATTTGAGCTTGTTAAAGCCATTAGAATGATTTGAAGAACAGCTCTGATACCAAGTTAAAATATTATGCTCTGTTTGATTAACAAGAAAATAAAGGAAAATGTTTAACGAGAGAGAGATCTCTAGATACTGAAGAATGATTCTTATTAAGCTCAAAAACAATATAAATATCACAGAGATATTTATAGCATAGTTTGGATCCTTCTACAACATGCAAAGCATGAGCTGAAAACTAATTACAACAAATTCTTGGCGGTAATTTAACAAACTTCAAAAGCTAATATCACTTTGCATGACAACATGCCAGCTTGGCAATTGACTAAGCACTTTGCTTACATGTCAATCTGAATCAGCAGCTTACACAGCAATCTGACTCAACATATAATCTTAGCAAGATTGAACTCTCTCACTTTAATTATTGCTGCTTTCACATCAATCTAGTATAGTGCTTAATGGATTTTGATATTGAAAGAGAAAGGTTTAAATAAATTTCTTTTGATTGGCAATAATTGTATAAGAAAGGTTTGATAATGGGTTTTGAGCTCGAAATTTTCTCATCAAATCATCTCATGCTATATATTGATTAGAGATGCCCTTCCTGCTACATTCGGACAAGACATTGAAGTTCGTGACATCGAAGTTCGTGACATCAATGTATACCCATTAATGTGTTTTGAGACGGCTAAGATGTCCACACTTGATGCGACCTGTGTCAGGCTACCATCCTTGATCAGATATTGGAGTTGAAGGTAATAGTGACATAAAATGTGTTAAAAACATCTGAAGAAGATAAGGCAACATGTTGGAAAGGAGTTGTATGCTTTTGCCTGTTTTGTTTTTATAATGTTGGCTTTTACATTTTGGTTTCACAACTCGGTGTTTAGGAGAAGGATGAAACTCATGGAGATACCGAATCCATTATAACAGACTTGGGAAAACTCAAAACTCACAATTTTTCTGCCCTCACCATCCTCACATCTCTTTGCATTGCTCTTCTCATGTAGGGAAGTACTTTACTTTTTGCAAGAGTCAAGCGCGTCGTCATGAAACTGTCGTATACGAGTCCAACCCCTCGTGCCTGCACCATAGAAATTGCTGCAGAAATTATGTCTAGTGTATCTGATTTGGAAACTCCAAGTCTGTTTTTTTTCCAAGGCTAAGATACAGCCTATGATGAAACAATTGTTTGCTCCTCCAATCTGCTTTGCACAGATTTCCTTTTGTCGCAAGTTGTAAAATGCTAACGCGATTTTCTCGGTTTCATACCTATTTTTGCCTTAGCCTATTTGTTAGATATCTGGGTGGTTGCCAAGAAGTCAAAGTTTGGATTAATAGAGAAATTGTCATATTCATTCTTTATAAGAGAGCCATAATTCTAGAAATCAAGAAATTTTTATGATAGTTAAGCACTGTTTTGATAAATAATTTCTTGAAACTTATTTAAATCCAGGTTAAATTACTGAGGAATATAATTTTGGAAGCGTACCTAAATCTATTGTTGTTGTGTAGGGATTCTTGATTCTTGATGATGGATTTCCAAACTAATCTCTATCCTTTGTTAAAGAATTCTCACTGAGAGTATTTTGAGAATAAAAGGAGGCTAAGATAGGATGGGGACCATAACCAGCGTAGGTAAGAAAACTAATGAACCGGTTTAATTAAAAACGTCCAGCAATTATTTTGTGTTAACTATCACTTCTGCCCCTCATAGAAGTAATAATTAAAACTCTAGTATCTATGTATTTAACCCACAACAATTATACCCTTAGCCATTTAATTAACATTAAATAGATCACTTAATTATTGGCTAATTAAATAATAGCACACACATTTTACTTGTTTCATGTGTGGCCCTAAATATTAGATTAATTAAAATTAATCTAACATGTTTATCCTTAATTCAGTTTTTGAAAGTATGGAATATGTTATATGTCGACATTAGAACTATTAGGCAATATGTCGACATTTGAACTACCATGTACTTTGATCCTGTTCGTCACTTCTTGCTTTATTATGGAACAAGTACCTGAAAATTTGATGTTGCTATGTTTCTGCTGCTGTTTTCAGTTATATGGATTAAGATCTGTACATGCTGCATCAAATGTTCGACTGTTATGAAAAATAGTTCTGGGCATATCTGTACATGCTGCCTTTTGGTTATGGGCATTTGGATGAGAATGGCTTCTATGTTTCTTATGTTCTTTGCTGCTTCATAGGTGAATATCTCATCTTGATACAGCTTAAACTTTTTCTAGCTGATGGATGCATGTTTTTTCAGTTACTGTAATCTGCATATTTCATCTTGTTTTATAGTTTTTGGATCACATCAAACTTTGCTCTGCTCGTTTTACAGAATCAATAATAAGGTCTGAAATTAACTGACCGGCGGTGGTGCTAATCTTATATTCTTATGGTTGTTGACGACTGGAAGTTCCTGACTTACCCACTGACGTATGTTGGGTCAATGGGCGGTAAGTGACATTCGTAATTCAACAAATTGCTCGTTAGTTGTCAATAAATTTTGCCATTTTAAACTTTGAGAACAAATACAAATAATTAAAGCATTTTATATATCTTTTTTAATTAAACTTCTATGTCATGATCATCATTCTCATCCATCAACATCGGATAACCATAATTTAATAAAACCCCTTCATTATTTTCTAGTTAATCAGTATTTCGAGACACTTATTTTCAAAATTTTGATAGTTATATATCCTAATTTTTTGTCCCAAGAAAATAAACCAAAAAAAAAAATGCAAAATAGACATATGTAATAAACTCGGTGTATTAAAAAGAATCTAAACGCAAATAGTTGTTAAAAAGCCAAAGAAGTGATTCCCATTGATCGCACGGGGATTTGGTGAAAGAATTTTATTCTTAACAAGATTTCCATAGAAATATAAATACACGCGGTTACTTAAGTAATTAAAATAAGTATTATTAAGAGTGGCGTGAATAAATGATGTGAAAAGGGTTTGTTAAAAAAAGAATTTTGTTCTTAACAAGATTCCTGTAGAAATATAAATACATAAATACGGGGTTCCTCAAGGAATTAAAATAGGTGTTGTTAAGAGTAGTGTGATCTATGTATGTATGTATTTTAATGTGTCCCTTTTTGTACATGTATAGTGAATCATTTGGGTGTGCGTGTTTTTGCATAAAACAGATTTGGATCATTGAACATGTTGTCATGGTGATCTTACATGCTGTGTATCATGAATGCATAAGGACAACAGCTACAACACCAGGAAGAAGAGTGTGTATGTATTGTACTCCTCAACAACACTACTACATCAGTTTGCTGCAAATGACGATGATGATCAAGCAGAGAGCATACAGAGCCCAAGCGGTGCATTTGAGCCACAGTGGAAATGGGATTGTAACGGCGATGATGAATGAAGTGGCACCAAGCAATACTGCAACTTTCTCCAACACTTGTGAGGTGACAGTAAAATTCTCGCCAACAGATTTTGCAACAAAGAGTGAAAGAAAGATGATTAAGATGACGAAAGAGAACAAATAGAAAGAAACAGAGAGTGGGGATGATTTAGTTTGTTCAAACAGGACGGCTGTTTCAATAGCTGACGTAAAGCAAAATGCCATCACAACATTTTGCCACTGGAGCAGAGACTGGTTTGGGTTGATCTTTTGCTCTGTATTTGGAATTGAAGCAGCAACTTGCTGTGATTCTGAGTCATCATCAGTCGAAGAAGAAGAAGGCGGTGGGTCTGAGCTAGGACGTAGCTGGCCGGATATGAAGGTTATGATTGAAGTGAAAAATGCTTGGAGACTTGAAGTAATGGACATTTTTTGTTTTTTTTTTTGTTTTCCCTCCTGTGTGAGTTTGTGGTGTGAGCATTCAATGCCTTAATTTATAAGGGAGCTGTGGATTAAGTAAAGGACATTTGACAAAAACGTCAGGACTGTGGCTCTGTCTGCTTTCTCGTGGCGGTCAGCGTCACCTACGAGAATAACAAAGAATGGCGAGTATCGGATCCTCCGATCATACTAAAGTGGTTTATACAACAAATAGAAAATAACTAAGTGGGACCTACCCGTTCGAAAAGAAAAGGAAAAATCATGTAATATCCTTACGATGCTACTTAATAGTAGATCCGAAATTTGATCCGAATGCTGGAGGTTTAGCCCGCGTTATGTAATTGGAAAACATCAATTCGGATTGTAGCAATTGACTCTTCAGAGTTTTCAAACTTTTGCCATGGTGACACGCCAAACCCAAAGGCAAAGGAAAGTGATTTATAAAAGCAATATTTTGTTTCGGAGCTTTAGATCCGATTGCGGGTTGTCGCAAATCAAGAGTTATATATATATATATTGTAGTGAAGGAATTTTGACTTGGTTGATAATAAAACAAGACCTATCCATGGTCCGAAATTTGATCCGACTGTTGGATGGTTAGTTTCACTCTGTTTCCTTGAAAAGTAAAGGAAATTTTTTTTTGACACGTGGGATTGGGAAAGTGATAGGGCTTAGGACTACAAATTAGAAAAATAAAAATGGAAAGAAAGGAATTTATTTTTTTTTTTGACATGTAGGATTGGGAAAGTGACAGGGCTTGGGACTACAAATTAGAAAAATAAAAATGGAAAGAATGGAAAGAAAGGAATTTATTATTTTTTTCTTTTACATGTTGGATTGGGAAAGTGACAGGGCTTGGGACTACAAATTAGAAAGATAAAAAGAAGAAAAACAATAAATTCTTCTTTGACTAAGGGAACAAAGGAGCCCCAACCATCGAAGTTTCGGATCCGACATATTGAATTGTATTTAGAAACGTTATCTTGTTATTATTAACAAAATCAAAGTCTTTTAATTTCCTTGCAGGAGGCATTATCGGATTAAAAGCTCCGAAGACCACTCTATAAAATACAACACGTGCACTTGACACACAAACAAGTCCATTATATATCACACACAAGTCTTTTAGGCCTTTTTTATTTCAATTACGTAAGCTTCATGATGTCCCAACCTCCTCCAAATATTGCTCAACACATCAATCGCAGCCTTCAATGCCAAGAAGCTGTCATGACATTTTGCTATGCGTGGGCTCCTGTAATTGCCCTCCTGTCTGCACAAACGAAATCCCAACCCCTCCTTTATTCAATTTGCTCTCATTTGTTTTCTATTATTCCCTCTTTGTCGCAAAATTTATTGGCCGCAAGTTCAATTTTGCATCCCAAGTATTGCAAAAGTTTGCTATACTCCTTCTGGCTATTGCTTTTGTTGTCACCATAACAATCATATTTCAGTCGATACTCAAATAAGTCGCCTGGACTTTTTTATGCCGACTGCTTTCTCGTTATTGTTATCTGCAAGTACTCCATCTCTAGTTAAGCAGTTGTGATATTGAATATTACCATGTAATTTTAAAATTTATGAAATAAATTATTAGATTCCGACAAGATGCAAATAGAGTAATCATAAATATCTGGAATTATATCTCAAAATTTCACCTTCAATAATGTGCTGATTTTCAAAAGTTACAAGTGAATTAATAATATTATCTCCTAATTTACTTAAAAAATGTCATCATTCGTAATGATCAGATTTCTTTTTATTATGATCGTGCTTAAAGACCATAAGAACATAACAAATCCAAGTATATAGGCAAATGAACATCATATTCGATGAGTGTTATTTACAATATACATATATATTTGGAAAGTTTCTACAATATAATTATATAAACATATACTCATCATACTTATATTGTGGAAGATACTTACCAAGTCAATAAAAGCGTAAAAAGTTTTCGCTTGCCCTCTTCATGCAAACCTTGTTCAAGAATTCTAAACTGTTCTTTGACACCATTTTCTTTTTTTCCTTCATTTTTCTTCTCTCTAACCTCTCCTTAACTTTTGCAAATTCAATAACACGTAGCATAAACATAAATGAGTGGTCAAAATTAAGTTATGTCGAAATTAATACAGTAATAACTATTAAAATGTTTCCTTTTAAATAATTTTTTTGATATATTAAATTATCTGATATACGAAGGTTATATTAGGCTTCGACTACTCCAAATTTGAGCCGGGTATGAAAATATTTAAGGCGACTGCATTCCCAAGCCTCGAATCGAAGATCTTGGTTAAGTTAAAACAAACCCTTACTAGCTAATTCACGTGCTTGTTGATTTTCTTTTAAACATTTCCTTGAAAATAAATCCACCAAATTTCATCTCTCTCTCCCCTCCCACTATCTACTTTATTCTATCTGTTTTAATAATTCTAAAAAAACTTCTCAATTAAAAGAAAAGAAAACAAAGATGACCAAAGAAGAGAGATTGTGATTTTATTTTTTAGAATACTCAAAAAAATAATAATTGTTTCCCTTAAAAGAGATGGGGGACAATTTTTTTTCCCCCTTGATTAACGAGGAGTGAAGCAAAATTGCAATGAGAGGCAACAGTAATTCTACTATGAGAGAAAACTTAAAAATAGGTAATAAACGGTAAGCTTCATAATTACTAAAATAGTTGTTTTTGTATAATTCAATCTTGACCATTCAATTTTGTATTTTCTGCATGTCACTAAATTATAAAGGCAACGAGAAGTTAGAAGAGGATCCTAATTATAATAGAAAAGAAAAAGGTAGAATACTACCATACGATTTATACTTATATTTAAATATACTACTTATCGATTTATATTTTCTTGTCAAAGGAAAAAAATACTTTCTCTAAATTACTAAATACATCTTGGGCTTGTATAACTAAGTTTAATCAAATAATAAAACAATATAACAAAATTAAAACCCTAGATCTACACTCACGGGCTCTCTGAAAATGCTTGCTCATCGTGCTTACCCTCCTCCGCCTCATCATCACGATCGTCGTCCTCACCGGCGTCATCTTCTTCCAACGACAGTGATGGAAGAGAGTCCAGCAGTGCCAGTGGAAGTGCAAACAGCAGAGAAGGAGCTGCTGGATTAGAAGTCGGAGGAGGAGAAGAAGAGGGTAGAGAATGCTTTTAATTTGAATAACAATAATCATGAGGACTTCTCTGGTGATGATGAAGAAGAAGAAACAATAAGAGAAGTTGAGAAAAACAACAATAAGACAATGTGATGGAGTTGAAAAGGGTTGGCGAGTCATCAATGGGATCCTCGGATCATTGGTACGGCTGTATCTTTTAACTCCTGGCTTCAAATTAATAATTCTTCACAAATGGAAAATAACTGGGGGGGAACTACCCATTAGACAAACGAAAGCTAAGATGGGGGACGATTATGTATGCACAGAATGGGATATCTAGTCAATATCAGAAGCTTAAGCAATGTGGAAAAAGCTCGATTCGGATTTGATTGACTCTTCCAGAATATTCAGATCACTTTTACTATGGTGATGCACGCCGAATCCAAAGGCTAAGGAAAATGATTTACAAAATTAATATACTTACTCAATCGGAGCTTTTGATCGGAATGTGGGTTGTCTTGTCTCTTGTCGACTTGCAAATGAAAAAGTTAAAAAGAAAATAGGTTGAATGAATTTGACTTTGTTGAAATCCGAACAAGACTTTTTACTGGTCCGAAATATGATTCGAAAGTTGGTTTGTTAGCTTCGCTTGTTTTTTTTATCCTTGAAGAATTAAAAATAAAAGAGAGAGAGAGAGAGGGAGAGAGAGAATTGCAGTCATCAATTGGATCTACCTTTGGTTTTGTGTTTTTTTTTTTTGGCTTTGTTGTTTCGTTAACGTGTGGGAAAATAACAAGCCTTTTTTTTTTTTTTGACAAGTTGGACCCACCAGTTAGAAAAGTAAAAAATGAAAAATATTTGCACAGGGTCCGGAGAGGAAAAAGTCTATTCAATTTAAGCGGTTCCAAACGTTCGGATCAGACCAGTGATGCCAATATCATGAGTCGCCTAAATTGCAACTTAGGTGTTACTTGTGATGATCTTAAGTTTTTTTAATTTGTTCTTGGAAAAAAAAATTAACAAATGTTGCAAAATCGCATCTTAAATTAAGACATGAGTACAAGAAACAGATTTTTACTAATGAAGAAAAACTCGAAATTCTATACAAATTTTCTCTGTACTAATTTTTAAAAGAACTTTTTTTGTAAGATTACGATTAAAGAACACACAATATATATGTGTGTGTATATAATAAAATAGTATCTCAAGACTCCTAAAAGATTATTGGTTGGATACAAAGCCTTATACAAATTTTCTGCATATAAATTAATGTGTCGATACACATTAATAGAATGAAAGTAGCACTTCAGGAAATTGCGAGGAAAGGACAACTGACCCATTTTAGTCCTGCTTTCATTGGCCTTTGACCTTATTCGGAGCTTCAAATACTTTATATATATATATATATACACGCACACACACATACACATCAGATAGCTCACGACATAGATCTGAATTAGGCTCATTTCTAAGAGACAGATCTAATACCAGTTCTTTGATTGAAGAAAGTCTGGAAGAAGAAAGAGAAATAATAAGGCAGGATCGGCAAATCTGATTCAATCTTATCAGCAGCCAGGTATTTTTAAATAAGCATTAAGATTAATTTGGAGTCATCTTACAATGGTAATTGTTTCATAGCAGCCAAGTGAGAAATTAAATAGACAAAAATACTCTTATAAAGGATTTTTGCTCTCTGCTTTTCAGTTCCCAATTATATGAGGTGGGAGATTTTTTTTTTTCCAGGTCACTAATTCCTGGAACAAGTTATAATTTTGACTTTTGGGCAGCGGAAGCAAAGTTTTTATCCATCGGATAAGTTGTTTATATTTTTCATAAAAATTAATTGGCTGCTATGGAAGAAGTTTTTCCATACCTAATTCTTGAATCTTTTTGTTTGACCTTATTCGGATCGGTTGTTGATTTAGATTTTGTGAAAATTTTGCTCACCAAATAATACTATATGTTAAAGAGAAAGAAATTAAAGGTTTAGCCATTGAAATATATCAATTGACAGAAATTTAAGTCTATTATCAAAAAATATCAATATAAGTCAGATCAGACCATGTTGGTGTCTTGGTTAAAATCTAGTTTTATCTTTATTCTTACATTTTTTTTATAAGATCTTTTTCTTACATTATTATCTTCGGTATCGGTATTGGTATTGACTAATTTTTAATTGAAATTATTTTAATTCCATTTTTTTTCTTTTACCTTAAATAAGTTTCCTTTTGATTCTCTCTCAATGTTTATGTAATTTATTTCAGACGCATATATGAAGATAATGGCATGCGACGAGGAGATGTCTGGGTCTTTGTCATCCCTTTGCGAAGGAAGAATGGCTTTGAGTAATGATGGCCACGTTACACACATCCACACCACAGACAACAAGTGTCTCTCTCTCTCTCTCTATCTCTCTTTAGACTTAGTATTTTATTCAATCATCAACTTTATATGACATGAGATTAATGAATCAAAATTTGTCTCCACTTTTTGAAGCCAACAGTTTAAGGGCTCTAATACAGCGTAGCATTATTTTTTAGTAACAGTCTTACCATATTTGTTTTCAGTATATTGTTTCTTTTGCAAATGGATTGATAGTGATTTAAATTTCAAAACTCCTTTCACATGTAAACATACCTTTTTCTCTGAGTAGAGATGGCAAAATGTTTATTGAAAAAGAGAAAGTGGAATTTGATTCCATCGACAAACACAAATGTAGACGTTTTCTACCGTGCATATGTGATATGTTAATCGAACCTTATTTTTTGATTACTTTTGTTTTCTTACTGGTGAAAAATATTGATGAAGAAGACGAAGTCTCAGCCCTTCAACGCCGCCTCCAGGTACCATTCTCTATCTACAGAACACTGAGCAATTGGATGATGCAAAGTCAGGTTTAAGGAGAAAAGAGATATAATTAATTTCAGTACTAATTCATTAAAATTCTTGACCAATTAACTAATCTTTGACAGGAAAGCAGGATCGTGGTGAGATCAGAACAAAATGGGATCAAAAGAAGGAAGTTGAAGTCAAAGGTTTGGGATGAGCTCACAAAGTACAGAGGAGAAGATGGAATCGAGTGGACGATATGTAGTCTTTGTGAGAAGCAGTTTGATGGTTCAAGCAAGAAAGGAACGACCCATCTGAAAAATCGTTTAGACAGATGCCTAGCTAATAAGACTATAAGAGAAAATTCAAAGGAGGTGGTGGAGATACAGACCAAACGATAAAAACAATAGATTTAGCTGATATTAATGAAAAATCTGTGATTGATCTGAACAAAAACAGCTTTGATGCCAAAGGAATGACAACGCTCCAAGTCGACTTAGAAGAGAAGGTCGACTTGACCAATGAATTTCTTATTGTACTCTATTGTCATTTTCTTTGCATGTGATTGTTTATATTATTTTTATCCTTTTATAACCATTTCATAATTTTCACATATGTTATGCCAATTAAAATCAGCACAGACAAATGATGAATATTTCAAGTATTAAATCATGAATCTTTTTTTTCCCCTCTTTATATAACGAACAAGCTAACCAAGCATTCGTCTGTGGTAGCAAATTTAAATTAGTAAACTGAATTGATAGTAATTAAGTAGTTTACAGAGGCTGACCACACAAGTCATACTTGAAGAGTTATAATTTCAGTTATATAATTCATTAAAATTGTTGACTAGTTAATTAATATTTGATAGGAAACCGGCATTGTGGTGAGAGAACAACAAAATGAGAAAAATGGAAAAAAGTTGAAGTCAAAGGTTTGGGATGAGTTCACAAAATATAAGGGAGAAGATGGAAAGGAATGGGCTAAATGCAGTATTTGTGAGAAGGAGTTTGATGGTTCAAGCAAGAAAGGAACCACACACCTCAAAAATCATTTACAAAGATGTCGAGCTAATTATAAGAGAAAAGAAGCTGTTTATCACGGGATGAGTTTTGTTACGCAACAACCCGTGTGGTACTTATACGACTTTCTAGCACACAAGTTGCTAAGTAAGCTTAGAACACTTTTTGAACTAGCAAAGCAAGAACGCTTGTGGAAAATGCTAGAGGGAAGTAGAGCAATGTGGCCAAAATATAATTTTATTACACACAAAGAATAAATTACAGAGAGCTTTACAAGAGAACTAGAGAGCTTGTGTGTGTGCTTGAGTGTTGTGTGTGTGGTGTGGTTGGTGAGCTTAGTGGGCAAATGAGGGGGCTCACCCATATTTATAGGTGTTGGAGTGCTAGACCTAGAGAGTTCCAGGCAAGTTGCATAAATATCTAAGGACCTATGCGGAGAATCCTAGAAAATTCTAGCTTATTTACAATTGTAGAGAATTCTAGATCTTGGGCCATGATGGGTGATTTGCTAAACGCACTACGAATGACTTGTTATGTTGGCGGCTCATTTCTAAGCGCATCCCGCTTCTAAGTACATCCTGGTTCTAAACGTACTCTACGTCAAGGCGGACTTTTACTAAGCGGACTCATGTGCGCGGAATTAACCTCTGATTGCGGAAGATTTGAGCGGCCTGTGACATGCTGCTGCTGGGGTTGATGATAAATCAATCAAAATTAGAGATTCAGCCCCTGATTCACCTGTCAATCAATATTTAAAGGATGTAAATAAGAGTTTGCTCTTTGATATGGAAGGAAATATCTTCCAAGAAAACCCTATGACTGACATTGACATGTGAAACTCGCACCCACTCCTACAAGGGTTGAGAAGGGTAATTTTAGGATGCCGCCCTTGCTACACTTAGAGAGAATGTATGCATATATTGACATATAACACTCTTGACCGTGTGTTAGCATTACAACATTGGTTGGTTGTTAAGGGTAATAACGTAATTGTAAAAATAAGAGCGTACAAAGAGAGAGAGAGAGGAGAAACCGAACCGGATCTAACCCAACCCGCGAGCGTGACCCAACTGAATTTCCCATTTTCGACCACTGTTTCGGTCGAGCTTGGTACCGATCAGAAGCTCTTGAGCTGTTGGTCATCTCCATGCCATCCTTGCTGCCAGAAAATATCCGGAAAGCCACCAATCAAAGCCGTGAAAAGCAGCGAGATTGCCGCCTCGATTCGCCGCGATTTCACCTGTTTTCGGTGATGTTGCCGCTTGGGTTTTGTTTCTCACCATGTCCTCTGCCATTTCCGACCATTCACTGCTGTCAGGGACATCGATTTGCCATTGATCGGCCGTTGAAGGATTCATGACCTTGGGAGCTCGATCCGAAGCCATTGCCGCGCGTGGGAGGACACCACCTTTTGCTTTGTCTCCCCCTCCTCGTTCTTTCCTCCCTCTCTCTTAAAAGTATTTAAAGTGACCAAAGAAAAAAAAACACACACACACACACACTTTCTTCTTTTCTCTCTCTTTTTCCCCTTTCCTCTCCACCCATTTTGTTCTTTTATTAGTAAAGCTGGACAACAAAGGTCACTATTCCTGCATCACCACCACTTTGGCATATTGCTTTGCTAGTCAAACAAAATTCTAGAAAATAAAACCAATGTTAATGCTCCTTCTTCTCCTGATCCTTTCACCTCTTCAAAAAATGGTGCTCTAGCTATTCATAACAAAGAAAAAGAAAACCAGCAGGCACCCCAAGTAGCTTTCTTTTTCAGTTTTCTTTTGTATATGGGTGCAATTCTTTTAAGGCGAATTGCAAGTTTTAACTTTTGTTTTTCCATTTTTTGTTTGATACACATACACAAGCGCACGCGTATATATCCGGATGCAGAGGTGGTTTCTTTATCACCAAAGACCTTGTTAGAATCAGATAGATATGTATGTGAGATCTGCAACAAGGGTTTCAAAGAGACCAGAACCTGCAAATGTATACAAAATATGCCTCCACTTGCAAGATGACTCTGAGAGCGGACTCAGCGTGTCAACGAGTTCCAACGGGACTCCTACATATTGCAGCAGGACTTCAAGCTTTAGCTGATTGTACTCCTGTTTAGCTGAGAATTGGGGGGACCTGCCTTTGAGGGAGAACGATTCAGAGGACGTGGTCGTGTTTAATATCTTGCGTGACGCACTCAACGTTGGATAGGTCCCACAGGTGCGGCAAGCCGAAGCTGATCAGGGGTTTCAAGCTAATTTTCCTGTGGCGGATGCTAAAATCTGCTGAGGGAAAGCGTTACGGACGGGTGAGACGGAGACCTCGGGAAAAGTATGGGGCTGAAACACATAACCAGCTTTAGGGTGGCGGGGCACGGATTTGGCTTGGAACTTTCGAGACGCCTGAGGAGGCAGCTTTTCTTATGACCGAGCCGCTTTCAGTATGACGGATTCAAGGGCTTATTTGAATTTTTCTCTATTATTTCGGGTTAGCCTGAGCCGATCAGAATGAGGTTCAAGCGTCAGTCTCGGCGACGGATGGTGGGCCCCTGCATAGGCGGAGACGAAAAATGTCGAAGAAATTGCTACACGAGGAGTGCTAGCAACAGTCGCTTATGCGAGTAACTGTTGCTATCTGCTGCTCCCTTGGATGACATGTGTCTTAGAGTGTGAGTAAATGTGTCAGTTCATTAAATTAGAAAAGCACTCATGTTTTTTTTTTTTTTTTTTTTACAACGCCATCCTCCATCATTTTTGAGCATAAATAATTGTCCATATCATTGTTAAAATTTTTGTAAAAGATTTTTGTAAGGGAAGAAAGTTTTGAGAGATTAAATAATGAAGACAATCCCTATCATTTTTTTTAGTTAATACTCTTCTTATCATTTAGTCTCTCAAAATTTTCTTTTCTAACTTGTTATTCTCTACTTTTATATAAAAAAGACTTTTTTAAACTAATACACTCTCATAAAATTTATCCCTAATTAATCATTGTTAGGTTCACTTGTAAAAAAAAGTAACAGCACTCCTCTTGATTAATTTGTTCTTTTTGCTCCTCTACATTGTTTTTTTGGGTTAAATTTTTGGATCCAGCTACCTTGAAATATGTGTTACCACCAATTTTGTTTTTTGTGATGTTAAATTTCATTTAGCCTTTTATTTTATTTTTTATTTATAGTTTGTTTATAAATTTATGTACTTTGCTGGATATCTTTTAAAATATAATTTTATCTTATTTAATAGTATTTAGTTTCTAAAAAAATAAATATAATAATAAATCTATGACTAAATAATATTAAGTAATATTTACATTTTAATAAAATAAATAATATTAAAACTAATATTTATCTTTTAGAACTCACTATTGATTATTTTATTTTATATTATTTAAAAAATAAATATAGTAATAATCCTGTGACTAAATAATATTAAAGAAAAAATAAGTAATATCAAAAAATTTCTTCTAAATAAAATAAATAATACTAAAAATATTTTTTAAGATTCATTGTTGATTATTTTATTTTATTTAATATTACTTAGTTTTTAAAAAATAAATATACTAATAAGCCTATGACTAAAAAAAATATAAATATTAAATATATTTATTTTAATAAAATAATATTAATTTTTATTCTTTTTAATAAAATATATAATATTATAATAATAATATATTTTTTGAGACTCAATACTGATTAAACAATAAAAATTTGAAAGGTAGATAAGTCCTAATTTTTTTTTTGTTTAAATTGTTGAGGAAATAAAAGGTGATAATTAATAAGAGGATAATTCTTAAATACAAACTATAGAGAGAAACTGAAAATACAAAGTATCTAAAACAAAAAAATGCCCCCAAGGACGTGGTCGGGTTAGTTGCAGTGCAACTGTAATCTCTACCAAAACTCGGGTAAGGGAGTAAATATTTTGATAATGAAGGTAAAGAACTTACCAAGGGCGGATGGGTAGTAATAGTATTAGAGTTGCCAAATGTACAGTGAATGGAAAAAGAAAAATGACTTGAACATGCTATGAAGTTTTATACGAGTATCAACATATTGGAAGCGCAACCATTGAGCAGATATGTCCGAGACAATTGGTTTTTTTAACTTTCATTCTGTTTTCATGTCTTCCATTGGCAAAAAATTTGTTGGCCCAGCTGCTTGCAACCGTTGCAAAACACCCCAATTTTTGTCTTTTTGTGCCTGCAGCTCTTCGCCGTGGGATCTAACGTAAAAATAGCTTCAGTGGTAGGATACGTATGTCTGGTTATTAACATTAATTCAGCTGCGTTCTTCCTTTCTCTTCTTCTTCACGAACCCATTTCTCCATCAAACGGCAGCAGTGTTCTTGGTGCGGCAGCGCGCTGCAATCTGTTTAGGCAGTGTCACGCAACCTTTCATCGTTGCAGAATCGCCGCGGCGCAAGCCTTTGCCGTGCCGACGTCCGCCACCGTTTGTTGCCGACTGGATTTTGTGGCGAGACGATGAAGAAACTTGATTGAATTTGGGAAGGGGAAGAAAGAAAAGGAAAAATATATTCATATATGCTTTGGGGTTTGATAATTTTGTTTGGGTTTGGTTTTGATTGATTAATTGACTTATTGTTATTGACAAATCAGGATATTTTGTTTTTATCTTAGTTTTGTATATGTCCACAGCTGAGAATTGCCATTTCTTAAGGCATTACAAGTATATAACATTCCCCAGCACTTTGGCATGTACACAAGTGCGAACAATTTGAAATATCAAACTTGATTTCACTTCCTCTATTTAACTCAAACCAACCATCTCGGCAAAACAGAGCACTTGTGCATGAAATTTGATTTTCATTGAAACATCAGTGAATTTTTTTTAAAAACATTTTTGTGATCCATGGTTATGCTAAATAGTGAAGTTGGTATTGGCATGGTTGAATTTTTCTTTTTGGGATAATGGTGATATTGCTAAGGCAGAGGCCTTATGCTTTGATTTTCTGCTTGCCAGTGAGATTAGTTTATCTCAGTTCATTGTTGAGTCAAATTCGTTATAGGTTTGTTCAATTTGTGTTAGGACAGTATTATTATTCATACTGATCTGTTTTGAATTATTTCTAATTTACAGCGTCTATTATCACCAAAGCATGATTTCATGATCAGATATGTGTCAAGAGCTTGTAATCACAGAGCAGGTGCGTTGGCTAAATTTGTTCTCCACCGCTGTGATTCTGTAACGTGGGTGGAAGAGTTTCCATAACACATTTCTTGTTATCATGATTTTCTATCCTGTTATAATGACTAGTTCCAGTAGCTTGTAATCTCATAACAGTTAAGGAGCGACCCAGTAGCTGCAAATGAAGGATGTCAAGTTGCCTTCTGTTGATTAATGATTTGAAAATGGAGAAATTCAGGTCGAATATTACAGGGGAAGAGCTTGAAAACCTACCCCATTCCCCACTACTCACATCATTATCAAAATATAAAAGGTAGAAACCACAACCATTTTACAACATATTCTTATCTAACTCTATTAACAATGCATGACAAAATGAATAAATAGTAACTACATTAAAATGCCTCACCCACCAAACATTACTTTATGGGGTTAGTGGCTTGGCTTGCATCAAAACAATAAACATTTCAACACACATTACAATCCTCAAGGACCACAAAGTTATACGATCACGTACATGCATTCAGCCGAAAAAGTAAAAATAAATAAAGTTTTGCTTCCCATGTCAATCTTACATGTGATGTGATGATCTACTCAAAAAAGATTTCAAGAATCCGAAAACATCCATTCAAACAAATCCCCATCGATTCGTGTGGGGTACCATTAACATAACAATAACATATTCTGATATTCCCGCTCTTTCATGTTTCCCACAAAATAAAATCATCCGTTCAAAGATAAGAAAAGAGAAAGTGAATGTAAGGGAAAACGAGACAAAGTCATCTTATGTTAAGAGATAAGGAAAAATAAAAATTAAAGGTATTGAAATATATTAGTTAATAACTTTGAATTGGCTTTTACATCGTTCAAAGGAACCATCTGGGCTCACTATCTCTGATACTAGAACAATGCATCACCCAACTTACAATTGAACCCCTCAAAAAGAATATTACCATCCACTGATCAGAATACTGAAATACATGAGAAAATGCGACATCAAAAGATAAAAAACCCATGTATCTGCTCCTTTCAAGGGTAAATTAACAGCAAAAAACAATGATAATAATATTCCTAAAAGCAGAAATATAGAAAAAGAGACCAGACCTGGACTAAGTTTCTTAACCTTATGCCCAGAGAAAGGCTACTTCCTACCATCCTGTTGTAACTGATAAGAGGATAATGTTTGAAATACAAATTACAGATAGCAACTGAAAATACAAAGTATCTAAAAAATCATTGGTGATGGTCCAAGATCTTAGGGATTGATAAATCGAAGTTCTATCTATTTGCTCAATAGATAGATCGATATGAATTTCTACAAAACAATCATCAAATTGAAACAAAAAGATAAAGAAAAAAAAACTTGGAGGACTGGAGAAATACATTGTCCTTAAAATATTTTGTTTTTATTTTATTTTATATATATCTACTAGCTGAGAATTGCCATTTCTTCAGGCATTACGAGTATATGACATTCCTCAGCAATTTGGCATGTACACGAGGACAAACAATTTGAAGTATCAAACTTGATTTTCACTTACTCTCTTTAATTCAAACTAATCATATTGGCATAACAGAGCACTTGTACATCAAATTTGATTTTGATTGAAGCATCAGTGATGCATTTTTTTTTTAGCATTTTTGTGATCAATGGTTATGCTAAATAGTGAAGTTGGTAGTGGCATAATGGCATGGTTGCATTTTTTTCCCCCTTCTTTTTACATTTTGCATGATGTTGATATTGCTGAGGTACAGGTCTTATGCTTTGGTTTACTGCTTGCCAGTGAAATTGTATTATCTTCGTTAAGTATTGAGTCAAATTCGTTGCGGGTTGTACAATTTGTGTTAGGACAATGTAGTACTCATACTGAGTTGTTTTGAACTATTTCTAATTTAGTCTATTATTACCAAAGCATGATTTCAAGATTAGATATGTGTCAAGAACTTGCAATCACAGGGCAGATAGATTGGCTAAATTTGCTCTCCGCTGCTACGATTCTGCAATGTGGGTGGAAGAGTTTCCATACACATTTCCATAGCACATTTCTTGTTATCTTGATTTTCTACTCTGTTATAATGAGTAGTTCCAGTTTCAAAAAAAGAGTGGTTATAAGAGCACGATGGCTCGAACGGCTTGTGTTTTGAAGTGCAAAGCATCTACTTAGGATGAATATTTTTGCTTTAATCTTCCCAAATTTCAGCGATCAGGCTCTAGCTGATATAGAGCAAATGAATCTCATAACAGTTAAGGAGCGACTCAGTAGCTGCAAATGAAGGATGTCAAGTTGCCTTCTGTTGATTAATGATATGAAAATGGAGAAATTCAGGTCGAATATTACAGGGGAAGATGAAAGGGGAAAATAAAATTACCATAATACTTAATAATAAATTGCAAATACAAAATAAAGTATGGTGTTTTTGACGACATAAAAGACAAAAGAGGGGTATTATGGTAACATAGTTTATTTTACATACGACTGAATTCATTCGGATTATGGTTCGGATTCTAATAACATGCTTTCAAGTGCATTCCGTTTAAAGTGAAAGATAAGGCAAAGAGTTGTGGTGAGCCCCACCTTGCAATTGTAGCTCAATGGTACCAAATAGAGCCCTACGGGTTCGTTACCAAATGTTTGATGTAATAAGCACCTCCTACTCTATCTAAGCCAAAAAAAAAAAAGTTGTCATCCTTCTACTATGCTAAATATTACAAAATAATAAATCACTATATAAATTATTGAAAAATAATACTTTATTATAATAATTTTTAAAAATAATAATTTACTATCATTTGATCAGTCAATTGATTTATAAAATAACAATTTTGTCTTTAATGAATAACTCTTACAATTTTACCCTGCTTTTGGTGTAAAACAACATGTTATTATCATGTAAATTATAATGATAATTAAATGATAATATTGCCCCTACAATTGATCTGTTGCATTATCAATTGTAAATTGTCGTAAATGTAATAAATTATTATTTTTAAATGGTTAATATAGTGAAGTGTTACCTTTCAATAACTCATGTAGTGATTTATTATTTTGCAATACTTACTGTAGTGAAAGGATAATAACCCTGAGACTTAATTATAAATTAGGTCTTCTTTGATGAAAATATAATTTTGCTTATATGAGATCATTGTTACATTATCATTATTACTTTAAAAAAGTTAATGTATTGAAATGTTACCTTTCAATAATTTATGTAGCGGCATGTTATTTTATAATGCTTGACATAATGAAAGGATAATAATAGGAATTTTTTTTTAAAAAAAAAGCACCTCCTACTTCTACTAATAGTTCAATAACATAAATTTACAATCTGTGTAATAGTAGCAAAATTATGTAAAGCAATATAAGAAGATCAGCAGTTTTTGTTCATCTGTGACAAACCTCAAACGACAGTGGCAAACTTATTCATGATGATGGCGGCCAGTTTTGTACCTAGCATTTGTGGTTCAAATATTGGTAGTTGTAAGGGTAACTTAGTAATAAGAGAGGTTTACTTTTATAATAATTTCATTTAAAATGTTTTTATCAGGTACGTTGCTTTATCAATTCATCACCCTATGAAAAGTAGAATACAGAATTTCAACCCACAGCACTTGTTCAGTTAGCCTTTCACACTAAATAAGTATCTTACCACAGCGTCATTCAATGGACAAACACAGACCCTGATCGGAGATTTGAAGACCAATATATACACACACACACATACACACTCACATGCCTTGGAAGGAGAAAGCGAAAATAATGAAGCAGGATCTCCAACTCTGATTCAATTCTGACAGTCCGTTCAGCAGCCTTTTATTTTCAAGTAAGGAACTGCTTATATTAGTTTTTCTTTAGTTCCTTTTCTTTTTCTTCTCTCTTTTTTGGGTACACAAATTTTAATTTATAAGTTTTACAGAGAAGCATGCAATCCATTAATCTTAAAGAGATATAATTTCAGCATTCATTCAAAGTCTCCAAAGGAAATGATTGAGCTCGCAGAAAAAAATGTGGGGAGCTCGTCCGGTGGTAAACGAAAAAGGTCTGAGGTTTGGAATGAGATGACAAAATACAGAGACGAAGATGGAAATGAAAAAGCTGAATGTAATTATTGTAAGAAGACGTTTGACCCTTCAAGCAAGAAAGGAACAACACATCTGAAAAATCATTTGGACAGATGCCGAGCTAAGGGAAAAGGAGCTGGTGGGGATGAAGATAAATCAGATATAGCAAGAGACCAAGGAGAGAAGGTAAACTTGGCCAATTTCTTAATAAACCCTCATGTTGTTTTTGTTTAGAAAAAAAAAAAAATTATATATATATATATATATATATTGGGTTGAAGAATATTATTAGTGCTGTCCAATGTGCCGGTTGAAGGAGTAAGATTTCAGTAGAAACCAATTAGGCTGCCTTTTTGGGATAATTAAAAGATTAGGCGATAAGTTGACTGAGGCTGAGTATGCAAATCCATCCTTAATTAAAGAGTTAAATTTTCAGTGTTCATTTCAAATTCTTGACCAACATATTACAGGAAATGACGGAGGTCCGAGAACAAAACGTAGGGAGATCATCGAGCAATATACCAAAGAGGTCAAAGGTTTGGAATGAGATGACAAAGTGCAGATACAAAGATGGAAATGAAAAGGCTGAATGTAAATATTGTAAGAAGACATTTGACGGTTCGAGTAAAAAAGGAACCACACATCTGAAAAATCATTTAGAGAGATGCCAAGCTAAGAGAAAAGAAGGTGGGGATGAAGATAAGACATTCACAACAGGAGATTCAGCTAATACGATTGTCATTAAAGAAAGATCTCCGATTGATCAGATCAATCACAGCATTGATGCGGAAAGTTTTACCATTGAGCATTGCGGTCCATCAATATTAAACTCCAGAAAGGTTGAAATACTCCAAACTTACCTGTTTATGTTTAGTGTTTAGAGTTCTTTGATTGCTTTTATGTTTGTGGTGTTCTGTGTTTTGGAGTAGTTCACTAGAACAAAAAAGTTTCAGCTTTAAGCAGAAGTTGTGATCATTTTTGCTTTGAAAGGTTTCTTTTTGGACGTATTTTCTTTTCTAGGTTTGTGAATTTCATCTCAGGATTAGTGAGGTTTTAAGATTTGTAACTATGTCTCAGCTCTGGATTTTGGTTAATTTTAAGGTATGGGGACTACTTTTTGAAGTTGATCATTAGAAGCCTCCATTTTGCTGGTTTTGGCTTTTGAGAAGTTCATTTTTTTTTTGTAAAATTGGCTTTTGCTTCTTCAGAGTCTTTAATTTTGACTATTAATTCAGTTTTGGGCTTGGAGGCATTGCTGGTTTTCTGGGTCCTATATTTCCGAAGTTAGCTTGACGTTTGGGTCTCAATTTCAACGGTTTTGCCAAAAAAGTAGGGCTTTATCGCTCTCTGAGCATGTTCTTAGTCTATGAATTTCTGTTCCAAATATCAGAAGTGCCTTCAATTTGCTTGAATTTCTTAGCTTTTTCTGCTTTTGTGGAATTTCATTTAGGTTGTCCTGATTTTTAAATTATATCTTTTTGTGCTTTTCCAGGTTCAAATATCTCTTGGTGTGCCCATGGAGTCCCCACAATCTGTTATCTCAATATTCAAGTCCTCTGTTATTGCTGAGCCTAAGAAGCATAAATCTGATTTCTTTGCTCCCTCTGGCATCAGTGTTCTTGAAGTTCATATACATCAAGCTAGGGACATTCATGACATTGGTGTTTACCACAAGCAAGATGTTTATGCTATGCTCTGCCTCACTAGTGATCCTGAAAACACCATAACCACCAATATCATCTATGCTGGTGGCAGCAATCCTGTTTTCAATGAAAGCCGTCAGCTCAAAGTCAAGACTGTTGATTCCTCCCTCAAATGTGAAATATTTACTGTGAGTAGGATAAAGAGTTTCGTTGAAGATCAGTTATTGGGGTTCACTTTGGTGCCTTTATCATAAGCACTCCTCAATAATGGGAAGTTAGAGAAAGAGTTCTCTCTCTTTTCGACTGATTTCTTACATTCTCCAGCAGGATTTGTTCAGTTGTCTCTTCGATATGCTGCAGATGAATTGATGAAGGCGATGCCTAAGAAGAGAAAGCAATGTGGGAGTACAATCTGTCTCCATGATCAATTTTTTTTCCCTCTAATCTAATATTCTGATCTTATTTATTTTATCAAAAACAAAAAATTTTAATTAGTTATTTTCCTCAATTTCTCTTTTGATACATTGAATGTCATGGCATCAAATTCTTCTGTAGCTTCTGAGGGTGGTGGTACATCAAATACTATGGTAAGTTCATTTGATCATGGAGACAGGATAGGTTTTCAGCAAACAAGCACCGACTGTTATCCCATTGATACTAATGATGCTGATGATTTGGTCCTAAAACAAAGTAGTGGCGTTTATAGAGAAAACAACTCGAATATGTCTAATTTTCTGATTTGTAGGCCAGTTCCGCCGTCACTTGATGAGAAGATGCTTAGGGCATTGTCCTTTTTTAAATTGTCATCCGGAGGGGGCATTTTGGCACAAGTTTGGGTTCCAAGAAAGCAGGAGATGATTATATCTTGAGCACTTCTGACCAGCCGTACTTGCTCGATCAAATGCTCTCAGGGTATCGTGAAGTGTCTAGGAAATTTACCTTCTCTGCAGAAGCAAAACCGGGTACCTTCCTTGGGCTTCCCGGTTGTGTATTCTCCTCTAAAGTTCCTGAATGGACTTCAAATATTGCTTATTACAACGAGGCTGCGTACGTGAGGGTCACACATGCAGTTAATCATGCTGTTCGTGGTTGTATTGCCTTACCAGTTTTTCAGTTTTTGGAGATGCCGTGTTCTGCCGTGCTGGAAATTGTTTCTATGAAAGAGAAGCCAAATTTTGATGCAGAGATGGAAAATATTTGTAATGCACTTCAGGTGAGTTCATATCCCCCCCAATATTGCCTTGTTTTCTTTCTCTTCCCTGTTATGCGATTCTGTGAGACAATACAAATTATTGTTGGCCTGGCCATTCTTATTTTAATTGCATTTGAACTTTGTTCTTTTCTATTGGCTGGAGGGGGGTTATCGTATGACGGGAAAAATATTTAGTGTTCTTTTGAAAGGGTCACTCTGAATCTCTGATGCCCTGGTTTGAACAGGTCCCAATACACTGCAAAGAAATAAAATTTCTTTTATCAGTCTGTATTGGTAGGGTTATTATGAGTACTGAGTTTTTACAAGGAAACATCTAAAAGCCCTTAGTTGAGTGTTTGTATGTACATATATATTTATATTTAACACATACATAAGGTAGGCTAATTTGTTATGAAAAATATTCAATTTTCGGCTAGAGTCATTGCATTGATGTCTTATTATAGTTTTAGGTAGCGTATGTCTTCTCTAGGTTCTCATGAGAAAACAAGGAAAAAAAAAAGTTCATTTGTATCAATTTTTACGGTAATTACTGCCTCGGTAGATGTTATGAAATTAAACAAGTGCTTCCGGATTTGACTTAAATGGTCGGATTATAAATTCAGAAAAACTATGTGCAGGATAGCTCTTTGTACAAAGCTTATGAGGCAACTCCCCAGTTCATGATGATTGTTTGCAGGCTGTTAATTTGAGGACTTTATAATTAAATCTACGTTATGTATTATCTAGCTATTCCTTGTGCATGGATGATGGCAAATTTTAGAATGGAATTGGATGGTAATATGAGAGATGTTCAATTTCATTGTTTGCAGGCTGTCAATTTAAGGACTACTGCTCCTCCTCGTCTTCTTCCCCAGGTTTCATCAGAACTTGTAAATCTTTTTTCTTGCCACTTTTATATTTGTGGTTGAAATTAAAATAAGTGGTTTCTTTATTTGTTTTAAATTTGGGTAGAAGAAGAAGAAGAAGAAGAAAAATCTATCTATGATCACTATTTATTCTGCAATGCTCTGTTTTCTTTAAGATTATCTGTTATTTTCCAGAACATCTCAAGGAATCAAAAGGCAGCCTTAGCTGAGATAACTGATGTTCTACGAGCTGTATGCCATGCACATAGATTGCCACTGGCTCTAACATGGATTCCCTATAATTACGATGAGGAAGCTTTGGACGAAGTTATTAAAGTACGTGTTAGACATAGTAATACTAGTTCAGATGGAAAAAGCGTTCTATGCATTGAGGGTATAGCTTGTTATGTTAATGATAGTGATCTGCAAGGATTTGCTGATGCATGTTCTGAGCATTATCTCGAGGAAGGACAAGGTGTAGCTGGAAAAGCGCTTCAATCAAATCATCCCTTCTTCTTCCCTGATGAAAAGTTATACAATATAACTGAATTTCCACTTGTCCATCATGCACGCAAGTTTGGCCTGAATGCTGCTGTTGCGATTAGGCTAAGGAGCACCTACACCGGTGATGATGATTATATACTTGAATTCTTTCTCCCAGTTACAATAAAAGGGAGCTCTGAACGGCAACTCCTGTTGAATAATCTCTCCGGTGCAATGCAGAGAGTGTGTAGAAGTTTGAGAACAGTTTCAGATGCAGAATTAATACAGGATGAAGGCTCTAAATTTAGGTTTCAGAAGGAAGTAGTGTTTAACTTGCCGCCAATGGTGATGTCTAAGAGAAACTCCCAGCATGCTTTATCGGATAGCGACTTTAACTCAATCAAGAAAATCACCTCGAGCGTGTCTAATTCCAAAAGTGGTCTTGAAGCAGATGGTCCTTCTGAACAGTTATTGCTCTTTAACATATTCTTCAATCTTCTTTTGATCAATTAGTCATTCACTTTCTAGAATTCAAAAAGCATGTTATTTTTTGTTTAATTTACGTTATATGTAATTGTGTATGTGTGCGCGCGATAATGACGTGATAGTCTTCGTGTAGGAGGCATGCCGATTGAATTGGGTTGTCATCTTTGATCTTTCTAGTTGGCTTTAGACTTATATGGAGAGAAAAGAAATTCGTTCAACACCTCCCCCCGCCCGCCCCCACCCCCCCTCTCGCCGCGCCCCATTTTGTATCCATTAGTTTCCCTTGGTTTCATGAAACACTCCTATTGGTCATGAAATGAATGGATAAGTATGTGATGAATACTATGTAAGTATGTTCATGCAAATTATTTATAGTTTTTGGCTCAATTTTGTACATTCATTGCAGGTAATGAGTGGATCGAGAAGGCATATGGAGAAGAAAATGAGTACTGTAGAGAAAAATGTGAGCTTAAGTGTTCTTCAGCAATACTTTTCTGGGAGTCTTAAGGATGCTGCAAAAAGCATTGAGGGTGAGATTTAACATTCCACGTTCTTGCATATTCTTAATAATTAATTGATGTTGATAGGCGGTTTCGTCATGTTTGATGTTGATCACCAAATCAGAGAGAGTGCATGTATCTTTTATTTGTTTATCGTTTTCTTAGAAAATTAGTAAGGCAAAATTTTGTTTAGACTTCAACCGGAAAAGTTATCATGCATAATTATCTTTCCTCAAATAAGTTAAAATACTCTTATCTCCAGAAAGGTGAATTTAGTCCTATCTAATTAATTGGTATATTTTTGGGAAATTTTCTTATATAGCCACTTTCCAAAACTCAATATCAAAACTAGCCATAGAACAAAAAGTCTTATAATAATAACCACAAACATCTTTTATAGACTAAATTACCCCCTCTCCAAATTTCCCTTTTCAAAATCGCTTAAGGCTCATCATTGCCCATCACGCATCGCCCATCATCGCCTAATATCGCCCAACATCACCCATTATTGCCTAACATCGCCCATCATCGCCCGTTATCTCGAAATTTCTTTCTACAACCCCATCATCACAATCTCACTATCACAGCCCCTATTTGCACAACCTCCATTAATGAAAAGTTGTACATTGTCAACGGTATTAGAATTTGAAAACACATTAGAATATGTATTGGCATGAACAATTCAACGATTTTTAAAGATTAATGTTTGCAAAATATAAGCACATTAGGTGTTCGTTAAAATGTCTCTAAGAAAAAAATTTCAATTATCTCAATAAATTTACTGAACTAGTTTCAAGTAATCCACTCTTTAATATAAAAGCTGCTTACTAGTATGAAGTTTACACTTATTTCATAAGTTTTTTTTTTAATTTTTTTATTTATGTTGGGTTTAGGCACCCATCGCCTGGGCATGTTGCAGACGATGGTTGCATGTTGCGGGCGATGTACCACATCACTTGCCATCGCCCGCACATGCTGCATTGTTACCAAATGTATTTTTTAAAATAATAATTTAAAATTTCTCGTATTTAACTTTCAGTTATGTCCTACAATAAAATGCCGCCTTGGACTTTAAAGATACCAACTGAAGATCACTTCCCAGGCGTTCTAACAAATTTAACGAAAATGAAGCGAGTGATTAGCCTTATGGCAAAAGTTGTTCAGAAAATCAATATTTGGGCATTTTACCAATATGAAGGAAATTGGATTTAGTGGCATGCTCGAGCATAATTTATTACTTAGACAAGTAGTTCAAGAAGTTGATAAATATCAAATGTGGTTTCGAGTTAGCGATGAGTTGTTGCGCTTCTCGATTCGAGAATGGTGCCTTATAACAGGACTTAAATAGGTGGTAGTTGGCGAATACGTGATGTCTATTTCGATGGCAATGATGAGTTTCAGCTTCAAGAATTAGATACAAGGTTTGATGCTTTTGATTTTACCCAAATCAATGACAATGATGCATTGAGAATTGCCTTGTTTTATTTTGCGGATAGAGTTTTATGTGCGAGACCTAATGAGAGGTCCATCTATAAATTTATACTATATGCTGTCGCGGATTTGGAATGTTTTAACAACTTTTCTTGGGGAACATATTCATGGAATATTGTTTATGATCAAATGAGTACTTCATTGAATGGGAATGCTGAAAAATTTAAGAAAGAAGCCAGTAACAAGCACAGACATGAGACTTATAATTTTTATGACTTTTGCTATAAAGTGTAGATGCGTAAAATATAAATACAAGTATGTATGTATAATTATAATATAGTGTTTAATGTATTTTTTTTCATTGTAGGCCTATATTTTTGAAGCAGTTAGAGGAATCGCATTAAAGTATGGCACCCTAACAAATGTTAATCGTCCTCGGATCCTTAAATGGATGTTCTCAAAGAACATACTGCATTCAGAACTATTAAAAAAATTTAGAGCAGCTGCTGTAAGTGTATGCAAAACATGTAATTTTGTGTATACATTTGTACACAATTATGCAACCTTAATATTTTCAATTGCTCATACAGATGGAGTCGAAGCAAGTTTTGAAAAAGACTAGTAAAGAGAACAAAGAACCATACTATCAATCTGTGAGGAGATACTGCACTACGATTCCGACTTGGGTCGATGAGGTGAGAAGAATTTACAATTTTGTCTACTTGTTGTGTATTTCGTTGAATTGAAAACTGTATATTACTTTGTGCAGTTTAAGCAATTTGTAGAAAATGAAAAGCATAGTGACACCACATTGCCATCGAATGACTACCATCGATCTCTTATAAATGGCTTTAGACCATACGACCCGCCTAAAAGTTTCTATGAACCAGAGGACTTAGATACCATCGAGGTTAGATTTGTTTGATATTTTAAGTTCAATTTAGAGTCACAAATAACTAAGGAATTTCCCACTAGAGTTAATTTTTTTCTTCAGTTGAGATCGAAGAATCGATATGATTATGTCGTCCATAAACTGAATAAGCTTGAGGTTGATGTTGTTTAAATCAAGACGAAAATGGCTGAAATCAAGATGGCAGTGGTTGAAGATCGGAAGGTGCTTGGAGAGGTTAAGACCGGATTTGATGAGATGAAACATGCAGTCATGAAATTTATCACATCACACACTAATTCTACATTTCCGCAATCATATGGTGAATTCTCATATCAGCGCTCACACTCGGTACACAAGTTATACATGCATCAAAATACACTTCTTATTTAATATTTTTACTCCACAATCCAACACTTATATATTTGGACCATATTTGATAGGTGCCTCTGAGTTTTGGACAATCGGACAATCCCAATAATAAACCATTGGAATATAATGTGAGTGACAAAGGAAAAACTTCAACATACGGCTGGGAGAGGGACCTCAATGATGAAAGTGTTTGTATATTGACAAAGCCACTAGGCGTGAGTTTTTTTGGACATCAATTGAAGAAGTCGCATATTCTAAGTAGTCCATACACAATTCCCCCACTTAAAAGACGGAAATCTCATAATGTTGAAAATCTTCTTGCAACTGAAGTTATACATGTCGATGACGGGGTACGTGTTGATATAGATCCATTGAAAGAGCTTGATAATCCAATATTATTTTCTGAGTTCGAGCAGTGGTATCATGGCGAAATCATTGTAAGTCGGCCCATTGCATTGACGAAAGACTTTTTTGAGATAATTTTGCGTGACAATAAAAGCAGTCCACGCGGATGGCTGAGAGATTAGGTACGTATTCTTAATCACTATACTATCTTGATCATTGAACTTGATGAATCTATTATTATCTAATATTCTACTATTGATTCACAGCATATCCATGCTTACTTATGCTTACTCAGTAAGCGACAACAAATGTATCTGAATGTTTTACCTCAGCGTTGCACATATACAGATAGCTGGTTTTTTGTAAGTAACCTTACTATTAGTTAACTACTACATGATGAGATTGTCCAAGATTTTCATTTTATCATTATATTATGATTAGGTTTTCTTGGAAATGCTGTGGAATGGAGGGAAATGTGATATTTTCGAAATAAGTTATGCTAGTATTAATGGCTATGAATATGGTCGGGATGACACGTTGTCTAGGCCTTGGATGGACGTCAATATTGTACGTAAATAAATAATTATTTTTTGTTTTAATTTATTTAGTTAATAATCATTAGCTTGTAATTACATTTTAATAAATATGCAGGTCTACATTCCAATAAACTTGAAGAGAGAGCACTGGTTGTTGGCCCAAGTGAATCTCGATGAAAAGGAGATATGGTTTTTGGACTTCGCACATGGGCTTTACGAGGATGATGAGTATTTTGAGAAATTGTTACCGCTCAAAGTTATCCCCCATTGGCTAGCGCGCATAGGTTTTTATAAAACACGCGAGGAAAAATGACCTGATGCATGTTGGCTATTGAAGCGATGGAAAGCTTTGCCGCAACAAGTTCCTGGCAGTGGCGATTGTGGAGTGTTTATGCTAATGTATATGTCTTATTTAATGTTAGACTATACACTAACTTTTAGCAGTGACCTTGCGGATTTCTTTAGAAAGAAGATTGCTTTAGATCTCTTTTTGGGAGATATTGTGTAAAAAAATTTAGTCTTGAACATTAATAGAGTATTCATCATATATAGATTGTCCAATTTTGAGCTTTCATATACTTATTTAATATTTTCTGTAAAAAATAGCCCAATTCTGCAGGCCGCGTGGCCAAGCCCACAGCGTGTACCGGAGTGATCGTTGTGTTTTGAGTCAAATTTTTGCATGGTGGTAGGAAAAATGTAAGGATACGGGAAATATTGGTCAATTTTTGAATCGGGCTCAGCAAGTATTTTTTTAATATTTTTTACCCTAAAAAATTACAAAAAAAAAAATGCAAACGCATTGGAATGAGTTCAAACTTCTCGGCAGGGCATCAAAGGCCCCAAAATGAATTTAGAACCCATAAAACTCAAAATGGCATGGTAAAAAATCAAAGAGTTACGGAAAACTATGCTTTTCTGCAAAAAAAAAAAAGCCTCATATGTCCGCAGGCCGCGTGGCCAAGCCCACAGCGCGTACTGGAGTGACCGTCGCGTTTTGAGCTGAATTTTTCCATGGTGGTAGGAAAAAATGTAAGGATACAAGAAATATTGGTCGGTTTTGAATCGGACCCTGCAAGTATTTTTTTAATATTTTTTACCCTCAGAAATTACGAAAATAAAAAAAAATATGCAAACACGTCGGAATAAGTTCAAACTTCTCGGAGTGGCATCGAGGCCCCAAAATGAATTTAGAACCCATAAAACGCGAAATGCCATGGTAACAAATCGAAGAGTTTCGACAAACTGTGCTTTTTTGAAAAAAAAAAAAAAGCCCATGTCCTCAGGCCGTATGGCCAAGCCCACGACGCGTACCGGAGTGACCATCGTGTTTTGAGCCGAATTTTTGCACAGTGGTAGGAAAAAATGTAAGGATACGGGAAATATTGATTGGGTTCAAATCGGGCCCCACAAGTATTTTTTTAATATTTTTTACCCTCAAAAATTGTGAAAATAAAAAGAAAATATGCATACATTCATAATGGTTTGCGATAACAAGTTCCAAAATTAATACATTATCAATCGTATATGATTACAAGTTGCAAAAAAAAACAAATAATTAGTTAGTAGCCACACAAAAACAAATCAAAGACTAATGATTCTTACATGTCTTGTTGTTATAGCGACGTTCCCCACATCGACGACAAATTACAGTTTTTTTAGGTGCATCTTTGCCTCTGGATGGTATTCTTCTTATTTTTCGATGGCCAGGGCAAGATGGTACATCTGGTGGATTTAGTTGCATCACTTAGATGTTTTCTGGAATCTTCCATTTTGTCATTTGATCAAGGGGAATAAAGGGTTCTGAATATGTCGTCAGCAATGCTTCGATTGTGTAGTAATGAGAACAAAGACTTATTGGGTCAACTCGAAGGTATAGGCAAATAGCAATTGCATGAGCATAAACAAATGGATCGAGTTGAAATACTCTTCAATTATATGTCTTGTTCATTACGTTAACAAGACCCTCCTTTATACCACCTTCCTTAACTTGAAATTGATGGTCAGAGACATTGAAAACATATATTTTACTAGCAATATCTTTTCTATGATCGTATATTTTTTGTGCCAATGTTGTAAGGTGAGTTGTCATCAACTCAGCTGCTTTTTTCTCTATCATAAAACCATTGTTGCATTGTAAGTCTAAAGTGTTCAACCAACTAAGTAATAGAAAATTTTCTCGATTCTTTCATTAAAGCGTTCATGCTCTCTACAATGTTTGTTGTTAGAATGCTATACCTTTGACCCTCGAAATGAGATCGAGCCCAATAATTAAAGCCTATGTCCTCCAAACACTTTGCTGCACTTGCATGCATACTCTACAACCCCTCAATTTGCTTTTCAAAATCATATATTTTCACTGCTTGTAGGAAAGCTGGCCTAAAAGAATACTTCCACAGTTTCCCAAGATTCTTGAAATGTGACTTTAGATTACCTTCCAAATGATAAAAACAAAGGCCATGTAGTGCAGTAGGAAATACTTTATAAATTGCTCTACGGATTGATGTGCAATGATCGGATATAAATGCCAACTCTGGTATGTCTCCAATGACTTCATGCAACCTCATCATGAACTATTCCCAAGAGGCATTGTTTTCCGAATCTATAATCCCAATAGTTATAGGATACATTTGATTATTTCCATCCAAGCATGTTGCAATCAACAAGGTTCCTTCATATTTACCTTTTAGAAAAGACCCGTCTACCGCGATCACTCGCCTGATTGACTGTATAAAATCTTTTATATAAGATCTGAGAGCAAGAAAATAATAAAAAAAGTTATTATCATCATCCATTGCAAGTTGAATTATTGTACTGTCATTTAGTTCTTGCAAGACATGAGAATATTTGGGAAGTAAATTATATGACTCTCTCAGGTCTCCTCGTATCGACTTCAAAGCTTTTTCCTTACTTCGATATGCTTGCTGGTATGATAAATTAATTCCATAATCATTCTTTATATCTGAAATGATATCCTTTGGAGTGTATATTCGCTTAGCATCAACAAACTTTTGCTTGATAATTTCACCGACAACCCGACTGTTTGCTTGACGATGACCATTATGGAAAATATCATTTTGACAACCATGCACCGTGTCATATCTCTTTACTAGACATTGCACATTCTCCTTGTCATTCGCCCTCGTTGCTCGAAGTCGTCATTTACATGTATTTACAGCACAACAAACCTCCCAACATATGTTTGTGGACCTATCCACCTTGAACTCAAACTTATCTCTAATGGCAACAATGTTAAGCTCCGTATATAACCGTTCCTTCGTGCTGAACAGCTGTCCAACATAAATACCACTTGAATTAGAACTTCCAGCTATAAGTGTATCCGAAGCTATCCAATCTGATGGCATAACTGGAACCTTCAATTGTAGCGGGTCAACTATACTTGATACTAGAGGCCGACTTCGGCTATATGAATTATTATCTTCCTGAAATTGAGGCATTGCTTCCATATCATCCAATGGATTATCGCAATCTACGTCATCGCAGTCACGAAATGGAGAGTAGTTTTCCGTAGTTAGAAACTTTTGTTCTTCAATATTGGGGAAGAAATCATTACCATGGTTTGGAGTGGATCCATAGCCAAATGTGCTTTCCGTAGTTGGAAACTTTTATTTTTCAGTATCAGGGAAGAAGCCATTACCATAGTTTGGCGTGGATCTATAGTCAAATGTGCACTCAAAGGCATAGATTGGGTTGATGGCATCAAAGGAGTTTATTTTTGTTGAGATGTCATTAAATGAGCTTTAATTGTAACTTTAGGCGATGTAGTTACAAAAATAGGAGTCCTACCATAGTTTATTGGATCAGAGTTCATACATATAATAACGTTTACCATTTCATCATCTAGTATATCCATTGATAAAGAAGCAGTGGGCTGCATGGGACAGTTTGTGCCCCAAACTGTTTTCACTATCATATAATGTTCATCTGAACTTAACTTCAGCACTTGATATATCTTGGCAATAAATTGTTCAAAAGTTGCATCATTTCGAAGTAAAAATGCTTTAATTTTTCTATTCTTGTATTCCGTACGACCATCAGCAACCGTTTCCCATAATCCATTATAACACATCTTAAGCACAATTGTTGATTCCATTAAACCTAAAGCAAATTAAAATAAATATAATTAAATTACTAAAACAATAAATTTATTTCTATAAAAATATCATTGGCAACAAACAATTAACTTTTAAAAAATTTGAACAAGTGAGAAGTGCGGGCGAAGGGTTCCATCGCCAGGGCGAAGGTTGCCTTTGTCCGCGTTTCCTTCTAGTATCGCTGGTGAGAAGTGCGGGCAAAGGGTGTCATCTACCAGGCGATGCATGCCTTCGCCGCACTTAGCCCACGAGAAGGGTGGGCGATGGCGAGCAATGGCAACCTTCGCCCGCGATCGGATTTTCTCAAGAAGTCATAGAAATACATAATTTACCAAACTTTTCCTAATTTTAGGATTCACAAAAGCAAATATCTACCCACATTGTAATAAAAATATAAAGATATTTGTTTCTTCAAATATCTATAAAACCCATGCATAAAACTTAATTAATCTTACAATCTAAATTTCAAAAAACACTAACCTTAATGAGCTTTTTTTTTCCTTCTTTGGCTTGATTGATTTTGTCTTCAGGGCCAGTTAAAAATTGTTGTTTAATGCATATGAAATCGGAGTAGTTTTATGTTTAGTTGTTGGAGGGAATTTGAGAAGTGAAATGAGAGTAGTTTTCTAGCGTTTATGTTTAGTTGTTGTTGAGGTGAAATAAGACAGTAGCTTTGGGCGGTAATGTAGTCCATAAAAGGTGTGTGTGGCTATTATTGTAAGAATTTTTATTCTATGGCTAGTTTTGATATTGAATTTTTGAAAGTGGCTATATAGGAAAATTTCCTTATATTTTTTCACCTGTTGCATTACGTAATAGTAACAGAGCAGTCTTGTGATGACAAGCGCAACATAATATGTTTTCAATCTCCAGACTTTTTAGTGACCCAGTTAATGTGAGGGGGGGTAAAAATATGTAGTTCTATGTTTGAAACAGGGGGAAAAAAAATATGTAGTTCTATGTTTGAAACACCCTCAAGGATCCTTCTTTGGCTGGATAAGCACTATTTTGACCTTTCGACTTTTCAATGTTGTAAACATAATATATATAGTTTTTCATGCTAAATTAAAGATAAATACTACAGACATTCTAAATTGGCAGATAATGGTTGATACTAACAGTTATCTTGTATAAGTTTTAAGTGATGGCCTTGAATAACCAAGTGCTGGATTGCCATAAAAACTAGTCATTATAGAATTATTGCCATTGTTTGCCCACTTTAATTGAATTTATTCATTTAATATCTTTTCTTTTAATTGATGATTTGGTTTGGTTTAAATAAGGTGAATAAATTAGCAATAATAAAATATTTTGTACGTAGCACATAATTTTGTCCGTAACATAACAGTAATACTTATGTAATCAAACGACACCGTAGAGATGCCACTGCGGGGTGGAGCCCACGCGCAAGGGAGACTTTGATCTGGATCATGCCATCACACAAAACCACAAACAATCTTTTATTAATAAAATAAAAATATTATAAAAAGGACGGGGTCTCCGGTTATAGGCATCGTCGTTTAGTATATTATTCAGCTCAATGTGATGTCGTTTCTCTACAATTAAAATGGAATCGAATCCGCCACAACCACCAGGTTTATTGAACAACAAAATTAAATTCGTTCAAATCAATTCTGCCGATCAATTTTTTTATATAATTGTGTGATTTTAATTAATTTACTTTCGTATATGCAGATATTGATTGCTTGCTTTTTCTTTTTTTTCCTCAATCTCTGTGTATGATTAATTTTATTGATCAATTTTTTATATGTTTGTGAATGTAGTTATATGTGCGAGTTATACGAAAAAAAATTATTTTTTCATATACAAAATAAAATAAGATCAGAATATCAAATTAGAGGAGAATCTTTATCCCAGGGCAGAAGCTATTAGGGATGGTAAAAATCTTCAATGGGGATGGGTATTCTCGGAGATTTTTCCCATTCGGAGGGGGGTACAGGGATAATTTTATACGAGATTTCTTATTCGGGGAAGGGACGGGGATGAAGTGGAATCCCCATCCCCTCCCCATTTCCCCCATTTCAATTTTTAATTTTATTTTTATTTTTTAAAATTACTAGTACATAAATAATAAAATTTGAATTATATTATAAAATTATAAATATTGGTAAAAATAACAAATATCAAAATATTTATATTATTAAACTTTTAGGCCTAATTAATTAATTAAAGTCTTAAATTTTTATTTAGGACATTAAAAAGGTCGGGTAAATTCTATTAGCCTAAAAATTTTGTTTTATTAAAAATATTAATTAAGTATTTACATTTATTTCATTTATTTTATTGTCGATATAAAAGTAAATTCTTTTTTTTTTATTGTAGGATTATGAAGATTGACAAAGATAATTATTTTGATAATTTGTATTTTACATGTGACTTTTGTAATGGATCAATGTTAATGTAAGATATATTTCGAACTTTACTTTTATTTGATTTTTTTATTTTAATATAATTAACTCAAAGTCGAAAACAAAAAAATGTATTAATTATTTGGATATCGCGGATCCCCTGTTATTATTTGGGGAGGGAATGAAGATTCTCTCAAGCAATTCTGATGGGAACGGGAAGGGGACAGGGACGAGGACATACGCAAAATATCAGGGATGAGTACGGGGAGATTGGTCCCCTCCCCTTAAGGGTGTCATAAAAGCCCACCCGGCCCGGACCTGGACAATCCGGTCCGGGTCACAAAAAGCCAGATCCGGGTTTGAAATTCTCAAACCTAGGCATTTCAAGGCCCGGGTCTGGGCTTAACACTAAAAACCCAGAACCCGAAACTCGGACCCAGACCCAGATTCTTAATGAATTTTAAAAAAAGAAAATACAAATATATTATATATAAATATATAATTATGAATTTATGATATGTTGGATGTTATTTAGATTTATTGTGTTGTTGAATTTAATTTAATTTAATTTAATTTTTTTATATAGATTTTAATTCATTAATAAGATATACATTTTAAACGTTTTGTAGAAAAAAAAAATATAAGATTAGAGGAGAATCTTTATCCCATTTTCAAAACCCGGCTGCTGCATTAGGCGCCTCCGCTTAAGGTTCGGAGATTCAGACGATGCCGATGATGACGAAGAAGAAGGCTTATTATTATTCGAAACTCTAATAGCCTCAATATTAGAGCCAATTAGGTGAGGAAAGTTAAGCTTGGCTTTCCGGCCGTGAAGCCTGAAAGCTGCTCGATCATAAGCTAATGCAGCATCCTCAGGCGAATCATATGTCCCCAGCCAAACTGGTGCCCCATTCTTGTTCTTGCGGTCCCTTATCTCGGCTGCGAACTTTCCCCACGGCCTCCTCCTCACACCTCTAAATAAACATCTTTGCACACGATGACGACTCTCGAGCGTCTGAGGTCTCGTGGTATCGGCTACGGCCGCGTGATTCGAGTCCCTCGAAGTAGGGATGTCGAAGTCAACCTCGTCATCCTCAATAAGGTACAGGCGAATTGACTCCAGGGTAACAAATTCTGACTCGGAGATTTTTTCCGTGTACATTTTTCGGAAAGATTTTAACAAAGCTTTGTATTAGATCTGCGATGGTTTTGTGTTTTGAATGCATTATTCCCTAGTTTATATATACATCTAGCTATAGTTGCATTTGATAATGTATTGTGGTTGTCTAAATCCATTAATTATGTTCTTTTCTCCACCCATTTTAAAACATTAACATAATTATTAAAATTTTAAAATATTAAATTCTCCATCTCACAATTGCCTTTCATTGAATTAATTTGTTTTCTTCTCCATCTCACAGTTGCGTTGTTATCTTTTGTCTATGGATTCTTAATCTTTGTAAATTCCAATTCTTTCTCTACTATCACTTCTTACAAACTAGCTCTGATTTTTTTTTCTCTTTTATCTATGGATTCTTAATCTTTGTAAATTCCAATACATCTTGTTTGTGTCATTTGAATTGGGATATTTGTTGATTGGATTTTCAAATTGGCATGACGCTTTATATCTTTACAGTGATAATAATAAAAGAAAAAGACTTTAATTGTTAGCTCTCATGGCTATGGGTGCCATGTTCCAAAGGCACCAAACCATGCTATGTGTCTATCTTCTCTGACAAAAAAAGCTATTCCAATAAAATAACACCCAAGTTATTCTGGGAGAATAACACCTGAGGAAAAATTGCCGGAGCTCATAAAGATGGCAAGAGAGAGAATTAGTTCCACAATCCATTGGTCTAGGAAAATCACGTCCAAATGTCACAATGATAGGAAAATATACACGTGCGGAATAATTCCCTATGATCAAATTCAACTCTACATGTATAGAAATGATAGATGACACGTCATAAGCCTGAGAGTTCAAAGCAAAACCCTAAATCCACACCACTCATTATCTATAAATAGAGACCCATCTCTAAGGGAAAGGGGTCTTTTCATTTAAAAAAAACATTGTTCACTCTAGAGACAGAAAATTCATTTTCTTCATATTTCTATTTTCTTCAAACTTTAATCAAACACTAAATTGAGCGTTGGAATGCCTTTTTCAGGTATTCATCTCACCGGAATTAAGGTCAATTAGTGGCACAAGTTCTCCACAAGCTATAAATGTGTGAAGGTGAAATTTCAACCCCTTCAATGGCTAATGGAAAATGATCGATACACAATTCATGATAGTATATAGCAATGTTGATTTTGATTATTCGTAATAGACAAACAGAAGCATTCATTTGCAGTTGAACATTTGCTAAAAATGCGAAAGAATTCAATTAAAAAAAGGATGTAGACTATAGAGAAAAAATATGTGGGGTTCACCATTACTTAATTGTAAAGACATAATGTTACAAAACTTCAAACGAAGGGCTTTTTTTGCACCAGAAAACATTTTCGAATCAGAGATTGTCAAGTTGTTTAAATGTATGGGTGCAAACTTAGAAGCCCAATGGCCATTTTCGGTAGAGTGTTGGTAGAGTTATAAATTTTTATATAAATTAATTTTGTATAAATTGATGTGATATGTATTCATTGATTGAATGAAAGTATAAAATGATAAAAATAAATTATATGGATTAAAAGACATTTAATCTAATTAATTTAATCATGTCACATGTACAAAATAAAATTTATACAAGAATTTGTAACATGATTCATTACTCTTTTCTTTTAATGATGTAATTTTTAAAATAATCACAGTATGTTAAGTGTTTGGTTAATTTTTTTAGTTGTAAATTTTTGGAGTAATTTATGATAGCGCACAATCCTTTATTGATAAAATATGGATCTCAAAATGGTCCAAAAAAAAAAAAAAAAAGAAGTGTTCTAGGGTGTGCAGCGAGTGGCGAGCTTCCATTTTGGGAGCTCGACTGTGGAGCCCACAGCCGTCAATGGGAGCTCCCTGTGCCTGAAGTTGCGCTCTACAACAGCTTGCGTAAAATGATAAAGCATTGATATTTAAACCAATGGCTAACCCACCAAAAAAATAAAATAAAATAAAATCAAAACGGCGTAGTTTTGGTTGAGTTTTCAATTTTATTTGGAACAAAGTCAAAACGACGTGATTTTGGATGTGCTTTTATCTGTCTTTTGTTAGGCTTTGGTTCTTTCGATCAATTTTCGAAATCACATCAGTCGATAGGAGAATCTTTATCCAATTTGGAAATCTGGCTGCTTCATTAATTAGCCGTCTCCGCTTAAGCTTCCGAGATTCAGAAGACGTCGACGACGACGAATATGAAGAAGAAGAAGAAGGCTCCGGAGATAGAGGCTTATTATTATTTGTAACACTAACATCCTCACTATTAGAGTCGGTAACGAAGTGAGGCAAATTAAGCTTTGCCTTCTTGCCGTGAAGTCTGAAAGCTGCTCGATCATAAGCCAATGCAGCATCCTCCGGCGTATAAAACGTCCCCAGCCAAACTCATTACCCATTATTGTCCTTACTTTGGCTTATTTTTATTTATGGTCTATTGCAATCTAGTACTTAATGACTTATTGGGTATATTATATGTAGAATATGAGCAATCAGGACTTTTTTTTTTTTTCCCCGATAAGCTAACCCAATATCACACATATATAGCAGGGCAGTAATAAGACAAAATTAATCAAAATGCTCACTTGCTTGAGAATTGACAATTAAATCAAACGGAGAATTGACGCCACAGTCTCAGATATACGTTTTGACAATTAAAGCTAACCCACAGATTAGCCAGTCTAATTCTACGTTTTGACCTTAATTATGGGATTTCAGCATGGATAGACAAGATTTATTACATATACAAAAGCCTTTGAAGCTAGCATGAATCAGCAGCATATATAGGAAGTAACATAAGCAATCAAATTAAGATATGATAAAATTAATTCGAAAATTATTGTAAAAGCAAGCATCAATAAAGTATTGATGGTCGAAAATTCAATTCCAATAATCCCAAATTTAACTAGAATTTAATTTGAGTTTTGATCAGTAGGCTTCCAAAAAAAAAGGGAAAAAATACTAGAAAAAAGATAGGCAAATGTATTGTCATATGAGATACTGTCACAACTCATAATGAAGACAAACTGTGATGCCTACAAAATCAAGAAAATAGCGATCATTTATATACTAGTTATTGTCCTAATTGACTTTTTAAACTTATGCAATATGAGTTGTGACAGTATGTCATGTGAAAATATAACTTATGCAAATATGCTTACGGTGGGGGTAATTAAACAGTCTTTTTTTCAGTATTATCCTATAATAATATAACTAAAAGAGATGAATAAATAATTATTAATAAAAAAATTAGCTTAATTATTGAATTATTATAGACTATGCCACAGAAATTTCCATGTCAAGATCATTCATGGTCGTGTAACAGCAATGTTGAAGAGATCGATTCAAAATAACATATCCTAGAATTGAAAGGACATAAATAGTCTATCCGTTTTCCTGCAAATTTTTGTTACTTTCCTATATTTGCTGAGATTCCTGGCAGTTCAACAACTAAGAAATATCGTCTTCCTACAATTAGCTCGAATTGAAGCCCACAGCTGCAAAACAGAGCTCAGATCAGATGCCTCCTTCAATAAACAGGCTCTAATATTATTGAGTCAGTAAAATTTTTTCAGTAAATAAAATGGAAATGTAGCAAAACAGAGAAATGCACACTGCTCAAGCGAGTTAGGACTTTGAAATTGGCGTACGACTTGATTAGTGCAGTGTCAATCTTCCTTGATTACTATATTTTTTGACAAGCTGGCCTGATCTCTCTACTATCACTTTTTAATGATCTGATCAGAAAGCACCTGGAACTTTAGTGGTACAACAACAACGGTATAAAGAATTGGAAACATGTACTCGTCAAGCACAAATGGTATCACTGCCTTACGTTGAAACAAACATATTTATTGAGAAAGGAAATTACAGTAGAGCCTCTTAGAGTACAAAATCTTTGAGGTTGACAATTTTATCAATGAAATTGCAGATGATGATGCTAAGCAACGAGATGGCATAGAGAGACCAGGTAGCATACTTGAGCTTCGCGGAATAGGGAATTGTAGTGGCCAAGACCAATGCAGTGGCAGCAATGATGACAGCAGCTTTCTCAAGCACTTGGGATGCAACAGTAAACTTGTGCATAATAAGTTTTGAAACAAAGAGTGAAAGGAATGTCAGTAAGATAGCAAATGAAAGCACGTAGTATAAAGGAGAAAGTTCTGAGTTAGTCTGAGCAAACAGGATGGTGATCTCAAGGGCCGACGAGAAGCATAAACACTAATTTTTGTAATTTGGAAGATAAGTTGATTTGATTTTATGCTTATATTATTAAAAATATATTCTATCTTTACTAATTTTGTCAAAATTGTCATTTAAAAATTATATTTACTACATAATATTAATTTTTATTTTATAATTATAGTTTTTTTCTTTCACATCAGCTGTAACTTAAAAAGTACAACATATCAATTCCAAACAAGGCCTAAGATCTTTGCAATTCATCGTCAATTAGAGCTAATTTCTTCATGCATCCCCACTCTATAGACACTAAAACATTAGCTGAATATTTCTTTAATCATTACAGTTTAAGTTAATTATATAGTTAGCTCATATTTTTTGAAAAATTATCCAACAGGTTTTTGTTGTATATTTTGTTTCCTTTAAAATCATAAAAATGACCCACTTCTTATCATCTATTTTTCACTTGTTGCATGTCAATTTTTTTTTCAAGCTATGTTAAATAAAAATATTATTTCATCCTTATAAAGTTAAGTCCAACAATTACGAAAATTACAATAGTGGTGTTTAGAATAATTTTTAAAAATAAAAGAAGCAATTAAAAAAATTAATTTAAACTATAGGGACTCTTAAAACGTTAATCCTAAAACATTAGTGCTCATTTGCGCCGACACTGTTTATGTGTCCTCCTGTGGATGGTCCAACTCGCCTAACGGGAAGGGAAATCCAATGGACTGTCTCCATTTGTTAAGTTTGATAATGGTTACCTGAGACTTTGCATTATTACGTTTATATTGATACACCATTAAATTTTTGAAAATATCTGGAGGCTCTACCTTTTTTTATTTTTTATTTTAAAAGTATGAATTATGAGGTGGATAAAATTTAAATTTATTTTTTCGTCCTTTACTTTTTTAAAATTTTAATTCAAATCATCAGTCAAGTAAACTGCTTCAAAACTATTCGATCACGCCCCTCGGGATAAGCCCACCATTTAAATAAGAATTACATAAATAATGAAAGGTTATTTTAATTTAATTTTTTTTATGTAAATCTAGTTTTTAAAATCTCTTAATCTCCCTTAAAATTTAGATTTGGGTGGCCGAAAAAATATATTAAACTATTTTAAGAAAACACTTAACTAAACCACCGTGGTCAATTTTTATTTTTTATTTTTATAAAAAATAGGGTTCTAAAGGAGACGGCTAGAGGGACACAAAACGAGGGTGTGCCACCCCATACATATTCGAATACAAAATAGAACTCAATCCTAAAGGGATAAAATTAAAAAAATGCACTCCAACTGGCAAATTCAAAGCATGCGTAGCAAGGAAATCGGCCGCTGAATTTGCTTCACGATATGTGTGATTAATTTGAATACTCCAATCCCTCCGCATGAGCTCCTTAATCATCTGGATGGTAGCCAAAAGGTCATTGACATTGACGTTGTCCTCCTTTATAAGCTGCACCACACTACAGTTATCAATTCCAACTTGGATCCTTATATAACCAAGGTCCCATGCCATTCTTAACCCATGCAAAACACCCCAGAGTTCAGCCTTCATAACTGAGCACAATCTAATATTTGTGCGGAAACCATGAATGAATCTACCATAACAGTCCCGCAACAGACCTCCTGCACCCGCATCTCCATTTCCTTTCCTTGCACCGTCCGTATTTAAACACGCATAAGGCCATGGAGGAGGAGCCCAACGAATCCATTTCTGAATTCTTGTATTCCTTCTATAAACTATGGTTAAGAGGATAGAACAAATATTTTCAGCCCTTGCCTTCATATCACGAACAATCGAATCGCCATTCCATCTCTTGTTATTAAACAACACATGATTCCTCTTATACCAAATTCTCCAAGCAGCAACACCAAACGTGACTTGCCAATATAAACTTCCCATATCACGTGTCCGTCTCCTAAGATTCGTCATGAGCCATTGCCGAAGAGGTTGGCTAAAAAAATCATGTTGCCAAAAACTTGTTGGTAAAATTTAAACTCAATTGCTATTGATGCCAATGTGCAAGTGTACACAACAAGTAATAAAGTAATAAGTATTTAAGATTATTTCCAAAGGGATTAATGTTACTAGAAATGCTACAGCAATCGCAACAATGCTTCTCTCAATTTCAAGATGAATAAATTTTAAGATGTTGCTACTGAAATGAATAATTATAAAGAAATAAAACAAATAACTGCAATAACAATATAACTAAATGAGTAGCGTAAAAGAATCAATTAAGAAGGAGGTAGTTGAATGATCAAACTCTCTTCATGGGCTGACTGCTTTTCATCATATTAACATCCGTTGCTATAGCAATTCCGACAGAACTGGGCAGAATTATTTTGCATCCTCAGCTGTTGCATGTTGGATTACCCATACCTTTAAGAATCCTAACAACGACTAGTTGCTATTCTACATGAGGCATGGCATTCTGAACATTCATTTTATCAACCCCACAAGGTGAATGACTATGTCTAGTTCTTCACAAATCTTAACTTCAAGTATAGTCCTTATGGGATTCAAGCTAAACTTTATCCAGGAAACTCAAATTAAGATCAAGTATTACTATAATAATATCCAATAAGATAGGCCCTTTTGCGACTCTATCTTAACTTAAATCATTAAATGGGTGGTCAGCCGAAATAACAGTTGTAATAAGAGCTACTAGAGTAAAATGCTCTAACAATCATACAACAAATCATAAGAACAGTTATAAACCCATTCCGAGTGTTTGTCACTCAACTACAAGCAAGTTTAGTTCATACTTTGAAAAAGAAAAACAAACATCAAACTAATGGTCACGAAATACATTGGTTCAATTAAAGAGTAGAGAAGAGAACAAGTAAAGGATAATAAGATCTGAATCCAAATAACTCTATTGGATTTTTCACTGATGCAGATTCGGTTCCCCTGAATTCTTCTTATTTTCTTATTTTTCCTCTTGATTTCTCAATGTTAATTTCCTTGCCGCCATCTCATGTGGTGCGCTCCTTCTCTTATAACTGAAAATTAAGGTAAGCAAAAGCCTAAGGCGTGCGAGAGTCAAATTAGGAAACTGCAGATTGCAATCTTACAGATTTCCCATGCAGAATTGCTCCAGAACTGCTACAGCAATGGGTGCTACAACAACGACTCTAGCACTTTACTGCTTCAAATTTGGTTTCACTTCTCTTGTGACCATATTCTTCAATTTGTGCCAGTCTATTGCTTCTGCATTCTGTCCCTGAATCATAAGCTTCCGAAAACCTACGATTTTGCACACAATTTGATCACAAATTAATCTAAATCAAGCAAAACGTATTAGAACTAAACTAAAATGAATATTTATGTAAAATGCAACAAAAATGCAATGAAAACATATTATTCACCCTCAAATAATCCCAATTTAAGTCTAAAAGTGTCATGATAACTATCATTTCATAGAGTTATCACTAGCCGCGGGAACAAGCTTCCTCCAAACACCTTTCGAGTGTGCACAGTCCTAAATTGTATGCAGAGAGCTCTCAACCTGTGCATGGCACCACCCACATAAAGGATCAATGTCAAAGTGTCTTCTAGCAAGCTCATATCTTGTCTTCAATCGATCATGGCATAATAACCATAAGAAAATTCTTATGCTTTGAGGCCCCTGCCATTGCCATAAATGCCTCCAGTAACGGTTGTCTTCAATGGGAGAATGATTCGTAAGGACATGATAAGCTGAATGGACTGTGAAAGTTCCCGTATTGGAAGCCCCCCAATACACCCTATCATCACCTCTCGCTGTCGACGGAGGAACCATGGAAGCAATCCTTAAAACGGCATGGTTATTCAAGAAAGAGCTAAATTTGTTCCACAACCAATTCCCATTCTGATCAACACAGTCCGCCACCGTCATATTATGCATACTATCAAGAATTGAGGCCACCGTATAGGTGACTAAGGGGCCACCATTAGTAACCCAAATATCATCCGAAAACTTTACCCTTTGGCCATTGCCAACACTCCATCGCAAACCCTTCTGGAATTCTTTTCAAATTCTACCCACGAAACGCCATAAATAAGAACCACTTTTAGTGGGAGCATCAGTAATAGCAAATCACTAGGTAAAACATATTTTGAAAGTAAGAGCTGAGAACAAAGCTTGCTAGGATTCATGGTTAAATCCCAAGCCACTTTCATTAATAAAGCTTTGTTCATAATTTCCAAGTCTTTGAACCCGAGTCCTCCATTAGTCTTGGGTCTACAAATGTTGTTCCAGCTAACAAGGCTTATCTTACGTTGAGAGCTAGCCCCACTCCATATGAATCTTCAACAAAGTTGATCAATTCTAATTCTGACACTAGAGGGGAGATACGTGGTTTGCATAGCATAAATCAGGATTGCCTGAATCACTAATTAAGCAAGAGTAATTTACCATGCCAAAGATAAATGCTTGGCTGCCCATCCTGATATTCTCTGATCAACTTTGTCAACAATATTGTGATACATTTTCTTAGAAACCCGATCATGTAAAACAGGCATGCCAAGATATCTTCCCAAATTATTTGTAATTGAGATGGCTAAAGCATTGCCAATTCCACTAGCTAAAGTGAAAGGGACGTTTTTGGACCGCCGCGGTCAATTTTAAGTTGTATATTAAGTGTTTACTATTAAATTGTATTATATCATTAATACATTTGATTTTTTTCATTTTTCCTTTTTTGGTTTCAAAATTTTCCGACCGAAACTTGGTGGGTCCTTGTGTGCATGTGCTTCTCATACCAAACTTATAATGATATGCTTAAATTGAGTTAGAATAGAGTGGATGTAGATAAGAAAAAAAAAAGAAGGAAGACTTTCTTATCTATTGAAATTAATTTATATCACCTACTTTTTTTTATTATTTTTATAATATTAAAAAATTTTGCACCAAAAAAATTTAATTGAAAAGAGGGATAAATGAGTCATTTACCTGAGAACTTATTTTGGAAATATAAAATGTATGGATATTTGAAACCATTAATTTCTTTCAACACCCATTTTTAAAATTATCAAATTTAACTTAATTTTTGAATTCATAAATTCTCAAAAATCACAAAATTACCCTTGACCACTACTTTCTCTTTTTATTGTAACAATAGTCAAAACCTAAACTAACTTCTCTCTCTTTTAATTTTTGTTTTTATTCTTTCTTACTAAATCAAATTTGTCTTTCTCTAAATTTTCACTAAGAGTATCAATTCTTACCTATTATGATCATTAAGTTTGTGCTTATGCAATTTGACTAAAAAATTTCTAATAGATTAAAGGTATAGAAATTTTTATTTTTAATTCTTACACGATGGATATTATTTATTTCAATTTATTTTAGATTACAATAAGGCCGAATTTGTTAATTTTTAAATAATTTCATTTGTTAAATGCAATATTTATTTCATGTATTACAATAAACTTTTGACAAGGGAAGGAGATGAAGGGAGAGAGAACTAAGTAATTGATTAAATTATATTTTCACAATAAAAAATTTAATTCAAAAAATGAGTGCGGTAAGAATTTAATAGATTCAAATAGCTCTACCCAAAATATATATTTATTATAAGAAAAATGCTTTAAAAAAGTATAAGATAAATATCTTTTTATTATTTTTTTAAAACACATACATATATATATATATATCTTATTTTTAGTACATAAATTAATTTTTATTTATATGATTTATTTAGTTTATAATAAATATAAATTAAAGTGTATTTAAAAATAATAATAATGTCATAAAAGTTTACTGCAAGGGAAATTATTATTTATTATAAGATAATAAAAAGTAAATCATATATATTAATTTTATTAGGGAACGAACTAGCGATCTCCCAAAAGATAGCCAACCCCATTCCGAAAAGCATCTATTAGGTCAAGGGAAACAAACAACTAATTCACAAGCATTTAAAAGACAAATAAGAATGATGATGCTACGCCTACATATTAATTGTTTATTAATGCATGCAGGGACTGAACCCGATCAATTGGAATCTTTCTCCATCATCATCTTTTTGCACATACATTAATTTGAAGTGTTTAGCGATGCCTGCATTTAAATGTCATGTCAGGCTTCATGCCATAAAGAAATTCCAGGTGCTTTCTGATCAGATCTTAAAAAAATGATAGTAGAGAGATCAGGCCAGCTTGTCAAAAATATAGCAATCAAGGAAGATTGAAACTGCACTAATCAAGTCGTACGCCAATATCAAAGTCCTAACTCGCTTGAGCAGTGTGTGTTTCTCTGATTTGCTACATTTCCATTTTATTTTCTGAAAAAATTTACTGACTCAATAATATTTTAGAGTCTGTTCATTGAAGGAGGCATCTGATCAGAGCTCTGTTTTGCAGCTGTGAGCTTCAATTCGAGCTAATTGTAAGAAGACGATATTTCTTAGTTGTTGAACTGCCAGGAATCTGAGCAAATAGAAGAAAATAACCAAAGTTTGCAGGAAAGTTTACCCCACCGTAAGCATATTTGCATAAGTTATATTCTCAAGTTTAATAAACGGTAAATTTATTATACTCGAAGAGCACATAATATTTCCGTCGAAAAATCATCCAGTCAAACAAGAGAATCAGAAATTCTTTATGGAAAGAGCTAATTCACCCATCCGACAGGCTAATTTATTACAAATATTTGTAGAATAGATATTTAAAAAGTCAATTAAGACAATAACTAGTATACAGATGATCCTTATTTTATTGATTTTGTAGGCATCACAGTTTGTCTTCATTATGAGTTGTGACAGTATCTCATGTGACAATATCTTTACCTATCTTTTTTCTAGTTTTTTCCCCTTTTCTTTTGGGAGCCTAATAATCAAAACTCAAATTAAAAACTAGTTAAATTTGGGATTGTTGGAATTGAATTTTCGAGCATCAATACTTTATTGATGCTTGATTTCACAATAATTTTCGAATTAATTTTATCATATCTTAATTTGATTGTTTATGTTACTTCCTATATATGCTGCTGATTCATGCTAGCTTGAAAGGCTTTCGTCTATGTAATAAATCTGTTTCTATCCACGTTGAAATCTCATTATTAGGGTCAAAACGTAGAATTAGACTCGCTGATCCGTGGGTTAGCTTTAATTGTCAAAACGTAGATCTGAGACTCCGGCGTCAATTCATTTTCGAATTAATTTTATCATATCTTAATGGATAATGGACAGAAAATGGATGTTGAATAAAAATTAAAATGGGTGTTGATTAAAAAATTAAAAAATGTTTCAGATACTGAATTGTTTAATTTATGACAAGTTTTAGTTAATCAAAAAACAAACTAATTGGAATATAGCGTTGAGTTGATCCGTTCCAGAAATTAATTTTTTCTTTAATCATTTAGGCACTAGAAATTATTGAATCATTAACCCTAAACCCACTTGTGTTCTCAGAAAGGTGTGGCTTAAGCAGCCCACAGGAGTGCCAATAGTACCACTCATTAAGATTAGGACACACCCCCCAGTAACGTCCAAAAGGGCTTTGTATTTACGGGCTCGACGCAATCAGCGATTCCGAAATTTCCTTCTACTTCCTTTTGTCTAGTTTATGGGCTTGACCCAATACAATTTCTACCATATCTGTCTCCCTTTTTATACATGTTGCAATGGTGTTGGGAGCAACACCGTCACAGCATGTTCAATGATCCAAATCCTTGTAAAATTCTTTTAGGCTATTATTGAAAAGTTGAATCTGCATTTTAAAAAATGTTTACGTCGGACTAGAGAATGATTATGTCATCAACTTATATTGTTCATTAACAAACTAACGCCTGCTATTATTTCTTTCCAGTACATTAAGATATAATAACCACATGCTAGTTTTGCGATATTTTGTTTCGGAGCCTGTTCACATGAAGAAATCTAACTTTGCTTTTAAACTACTAATGACCGTTGCTACTTCCTCGAAACAAACAAACAATATATAAATAAATGTATGTATGTGAGACAAATAGATGATTATTATGATTCATAAAAAGCTATTGCTCAAGCATGGTTACCCATCAAAATTATAGAAGATATTGGAATATACCTGTAAGATTTTCCTGAAGCCATTTTGAATTCTTCGGGCTAATGTGGTTGTCCCACCACCAAGAGTACATGCGCCTAGACTCCTGATGTAGCAAGGGTGCCATGACTCCAGCAAAGAACAAAATTGCAACTAGTTTGGATGTTGGCAAGGCTGGGGTTTTATACCAAAAATAAGTACCCAGGAAATACGACCATGCCAGAGTAGCAGCTTAACATATTACTGAAATTCTAGTTATGTAACCGAAGAGGGGGGTGAATTGGGAATCTAAACATTATTCAGTTCTAACAAAAAACTCAATGCAAATCTAAAATGAATTTAAAGCAATAACAAATAAATCAATCACAAATAAATGAATTTAAAGCAATAACAAATAAATCAATCACAATATAAAAAGATAAGGGAAGAGAGATTCAAACAAATGGATTTTTACGTGGTTCGGCCAACCTCGCCTACGTCCACGCCTCCAAGCTTTCCGGGCTAGAGGATTCCACTAAGCAAGTCTCCAAGACTTCAAATGCTTACAATTGACTTCCAAGGTGTTAATAAATCTTTACAACAAGAGATTATTTCCAATCTCTTAACCCAAGTGTATCCCAACACTTACAATCACTCAAAACAAAAGATTATAAATTATTTTTCTCTCACACAGTATTTAAGATTACAAATCAATGCCTAATTTGTGAAATAAATGAAGCAAGAATGTGTTTTAAAGCTCTATGAAGATTGTATTCTCGAATATAAGCCCAATGGTAGTGTTGTGATCAATCTTTATTTGAATTTGAATGAGATTATTTATAGCTGGAGCCGAAAACTAGTCGTTATTGACTTTCTACTCATTGTCAAATTGCCGTTAACTCAATGTCAGATCGCCGTTTGACTGGTCAATATGACCGTTGAGCTGAATTTTCAAATTGTCGGTTTGCCATTTTCAAAATGTCGGATCGTCGTCAGTGTCCACAGGCTAATCTCTCAATTATGTTCCAGGTCGGCGAGCTGTTATCAACATGTTGGATCGCCGTTAGTTTTCATAGACTAAACTTCAATTCTATTCGAGCTGTTATGAGGATGTCGGCGAGCCGTTAGTATTAAGAGACTATCTTCAGTTCTGTTTGATGTCGGCGAGCCGTTATCAGGGATGTCGGCAAGTCGTTATTGTCCAGAAACTGATCTTCAATTCTGTTTGATGTCCATTTTCAGAATTTTAAGAAATCCTTGTTATTTTCAAAATTCTCAAGGTTTTTTTTATTATTTTCAATTGATACCATTACCATGAGACATTTTTCATAGAATATAAAACTTTTATAGAATGAGAATTATGATTTAAAAGAATATGAAAAATATTTGAGCTTTTAAAGGATTAATAAATCTTAATCAAGTTTGTTATCATCAAAATCAAAAATAAAGAAATATTTATGTTAACAATCTCCCCCTTTTTTATGATGACAAACTTTACAAGAAAATATTTGTACAATTTTGCTCCCCTTAAATATGTGCTCCCCCTTTGTAAAATATTTGTAGAATTTAGCTCCTCCTAAATATGTGCCCATCAATTTTTAACAACACTCAACTCAAATATTTTATTCAACAGATTATATATAAATTATTCTTCCCCTTCAGCATAAAAAAGAAATGAGTTCGAAGAGATTAAAAAAAAATCAGAGATTACCCATGTCATAAAAGAAATTTTGGCAGAATTTCCCCTTAAAACTGAATATATCCTCATAAAAAAGGTAGTTAAAACTGAAATGCAAGTGTGCAACCCAAGAGGGGGGTGAATTGGATTTTTGAAACTTAAACTAAGCAAATCACAACACAATTCAATCTAATGCCTTAATGGAAGTGAAAGCAATAAATTCAATAAAAAGCAATAATAAAACAATAAGGAAAGAGAGATTCAAACACGAGATTTTTACGTGGTTCGGCCAACCTCGCCTACGTCCACGCCTCCAAGCTTTCCAGGCTAGAGGATTCCACTAAGCAAGCCACCAAGGCTTCAAATACTTACAATTGACTTCCTAGGTGTCAATAAACCTTTACAATAAGAGATAATCTCCAATCTCTTAACCCAAGTGTATCCCAACACTTACAATCACTCAAAAACAAAAGATTACAAATTGTTTTTCTCTTACACAATATTTAAGATTACAAATCAAAGCCCAATGTATGAGATAGATGAAGCAAGAATGCGTTTTTAAAGCTCTATGAAGGTTGTTCACGAATATAAGCTCAATGGTAGTGTTGTGATAAAAAATTGTTTGAATTAGAATGAGCTTATTTATAGTTGGAGCTGAAAACTAGCCGTTATTCACTTTTTGCTCACTGTCGGATCGCCGTTAGTGGGATGTCGGATCGCCGTTTGTCTGGTCAATATGACCGTTGGGCTGGATTTTCAAAATGTCGGATCGCCGTTATAGCGATGTCGGATCGCCGTTAGTTTCCAGAAGCTTAAACTTCTTTTCTGTTTGAAGTCGGCGAGCCGTTATAAACGATGTCGGCGAGCCGTTATTTTCCAGAGGCTAATTTCGCAATTCCATTCCAGGTCGGTGAACCGTTATCTTCATGTCGGATTTCCATTCTGTTTTATGTCGGCGAGCCGTTATCAAGGATGTCGGCGAGCCGTTATCTTCCAGAAGCTAATTCTCAATTCTGCCCCAGGTCGGCGAGCCGTTATCAACATGTCGGTGAGCCGTTATCTTCCAAAAACTGATTTCTCAGTTCTGATCGATATCGGCGAACCGTTATCAGAAAATGTCGGCGAGCCGTTATCTTCCAGAAACAGATTTCTCAGTTCTGTTCGATATCGGCGAACCGTTATGTAGGAATATAGGCGAGCCGTTATTGACTATTTTCGAAATACTCCCGTTTTTGACCATTTTCAAAATACTCAAGGTTTTTCAATATGAAGCTATTGCTTATTAAACATTTTTCATAGAATGTAAAAATCTTCATGGTGTGAGAATTATGATTTGAAAGAGTATAAAAATTTTAGACTTTTAAAGATTAATTAATCTTCATCAAGTTTGTTATCATCAAAACAATATTAAGGAATATTAGTGTTAACAATCTCCCCCTTTTTGATGATGACAAACTTTGAGAAAAAAAAATATTTGTCCAATTTTGCTCCCCCTAAATATGTGCTCTCCCTTTGAAAAAGAATTGTAGAGTTTAGCTCCCTATTTTCATACACACTTTTTAAACCATGCTTAAACTCAAATCAAATATTTTATTAACAGATTTTAAGTTATTCTCCCCCTTCAGCATCAAAAAGAAATGAATGCGATTAGCTGAAAAAATAGAAGTTACCATGTCTTGCGAAAATTTTGGCAGAACTTCCCCTTAAAAACTGAACATATCCGCAAAAACAAAACAGTTAAAACACTTCCATATAAACTCCAATTTAGCAACAACCTTCCATTCCAACACAATCTTCATCAACATACTCAAAAGATAGTCATATCATCAAAACACAATCATACACAAAATTCAAAAATCCAACAAAATCAATCACAATCATAAACAAGGTTCAAGTATCCATAAAAAACAAATAACATCATATAAAGTGCATGAAATGAGCAATGTTTGTGCGAAATGCATATGAGCAGAAACTAGAGTGGAAATGTGAAGAGGAAGGCTAGGGATCATAGCCGAGATGACCAGAATCTTACATTTGCCAAAGAATCAACTCCATCTGCTGATCAAGCACCTGCTGCCGAAAGGTTGTGAAGTCAGAGTGAAGGCTGCCTTCTTTGGGAGAGTGTATCAACTCTGTCGAAGAGAGCTGTTGAAGGCGGTCCTCATGAGCGAGGATGCGGCGGGAGGCATCGATCGGCTCGGCACATCATCCGAGAAGATTTGCTGCGTCGTCGTGGCTCGCTGCTTTGTTAGTCTGTTGTTCTTGCTGCCTTTGTGGTGTGCTTGCTGCTGCCTTGCTGCTTTGCTCGGCGAGGACACGTGGTCTAGCTCAAGGCGAAAGTCGGGCGGCTCATCCGCGGAATAGATATCGTTGAGCATGCGATTATCCTGCAGGGCAAGTAAGGTGTCTTCATTCTTGGAGGAGGTTGTTTTTACCCTTTTGCCCACGTTTTTAAAGAATCCTATCGAAGACATAATATCACGACCTAGTTTTCGGGTCTCGACATACAGGCTCGATGATAGGAACATCGAAATGTCTCATAATCCTAGTAATAATGCTGCCATATGGAAGGGACCGGTTGGTCACTTTAGGAGTGGACAACATATGACGAAGGATAATGTAGGATAAGCTCACATTTCGTGTACGGATAAGGGAGTCTAGTATACCGACATCTAACCTAGTTACCTCATCGGTATGACCCTGTCTAGGTGTGACCATATGTTGGAGGATGATGTGGATAACTCGAACCTGAAATGGAAGAAGCTGAGACCTAAAGGACAGAGAACATATGTCATTGGATAGATCTCTACGTCTACAAATGTTCCGTACTCCATCCTTATGACGGAATCCACTAAATTCAAGCTCCTTCCTAGTGGTATAAATATCGATGCCTCCGTAACGAATCCCAAGAATACGACACAAATCTTCCTCACTAAACTCAATACGAACTCCTCCTACATATGTAATAACATGATATTGCCTAGAGGGGGATAGTTCCATATTGGAATAAAAGACACGCACAAGATTTTCATAAACATGTTCTTATACTAAAGGCCTCATTCCAATGCCTAAGCATGTGCGTAATACTACTCCCACAAATAGTAATATCGGAAAATTCTTCAATATCAAGATAAAAGGAGGGAGTTACCGGTTTTCCCATGAACTTATCGTGAAAACGCTGAATTTGAGCGGAGTCGCATTGCGAAAATGGAGACTTTCAAAGTCCCGAGAAGGAAGGAAGGGGAGGGAGGTTCGGGTTCACGTGTGCAAGTATTTTTGGTTCGGGCACGCCTTGGTCGTGAAGCCATTGTTGTTTTGGTAAGAAAATAAACGAATGGAAAGAGAGATGGAGGGTTTAAAGAGAGATTATTAACGAAATTTGAAAGAAATTTGAGCTAATTTGGACAAGAATGCTGTCGCGGGTTCTAGGGTTATGATTTTGGGATTTTTCAATTTCTAGCTTTAAAAACGAATTTAGATCGGTTAAAAGGATGCTAAGGATGATGAAAAAGGTTTCTAGAGCTTCAAATTGACGCAAAAAGATGAAGGAATGACCGATTTGAGAAAGAAAATGGTGAGTGATCGCGGGTTGAGAGAGAGAGAAAAAAGGTCGCGGGTTGGAATAAGGAAGAAGACGAGTCATGTTCACTTATCGGTGATATCGGCGAGCCGTTATGTACATATCGGCGAGCCGACGGCGTCAGAATGTGTATCAAATGTCTTTCTAAAAAACGGTGAGCCGTTATCAACGATATCGCGAACCGGCGAAGAGTCGAGAATGTATTTTTAGAGAACGGTGAGCCGTATATCGAGATATCGCGACAACCGGACGTCGCCCGAATGGTATCAAGCTGTCTTTAGAAAACGGTGAGCCGTTATCTGAGATATCGGCGAACCGACATCGTCCAGAATGTGTATCAAGCTGTCTTTAGAAAACAGTGAGCCGTTATGAGATATCGGCGAACCGCGGCGTCGTAATGCTTGGCAACGTTTACGCCGAAAAACGGTTAGCCGTTTATTGAAATAACGGCGATCCGTTTTATACAACTTATGATTTCGCACATCTAGTTTAGTATTTGGCCAACAAATAATATATTTCAAGATCATTTAATTGATCCAAAAATGTTTTATAAGCCATTTTAATGCATGATTCATAAGCTTACATACATTCAAAAATGTTTTACATGCATTCAATTCATAGAAACATTCAAGAATCAATAAAGCAAAATCATGCTTAAGCATTTCATGGCTATTAAATCATCAAAATATCAATCAATCAAACAATTTTGTAGACTCAATGACATGAATAGAAATGTTAATGTGAAAATTTCATCATCCCAAGTTCATGCCGAATTTTTGAAAATTGCTCTTCGCCAAGAGGTTTGGTAAATATATCGGCAAGTTGTTTTTCTGTAGAAATAAACTTTAATGCAATGTCTCCCTTTTGAACATGATCTCTCAAGAAATGATGTCTTATTTCTATATGCTTGGTTCTAGAGTGTTGAATGGGATTCTTTGAAAGATTTATGGCGCTAGTATTATCACACTTGATAGGAATTTGTTCAAGAATAATGCTATAGTCTTTAAGAGTTTGTTTTATCCAAAGGGCTTGTGCACAACAACTTCCTGCGGCAATATATTCCGCCTCAGTGGTTGAGAGTGCAACCGAATTTTGTTTCTTACTAAACCATGAAACAAGTGAATGACCAAGAAAATAGCAAGTTCCACTAGTACTTTTTCTATCAACTTTGTAACCAGCAAAGTCGGCATCCGAATAACAAGTTAAATCTATATGTGTTCCTCTAGGATACCAAAGACCAAGATCTATAGTTCCATTCAAATAGCGAAAAATTCTTTTAACAAAGCAAGCAAATGAGATTCCTTGGGACATGATTGAAATCTTGCACACAAACATACACTAAACATGATATCGGGTCTACTTGCGGTTAAGTAAAGTAAAGAGCCGATCATACCTCGATATTTTTAATGTCAACTTCTTTACCTTTTTCATCTTTGTCAAGCTTAATCGTTGTGCTCATTGGAGTGCTCTTGGGTTTGAGCCATCAATGCCAAATCTTTTTAGCAAATCTTTGACATATTTCGCTTGGTTTATGAAAATTACCTCATTGTTTTGCTTGATTTGAAGTCCAAGGAAATATTTCAGTTCTCCCATCATACTCATCTCAAATTTCGACTCATACAAGATGAAAACTCTTTGCACAAAGATTCATTAGTAGAACCAAAAATAATATCATCAACATAAATTTGAACAACAAGTATATCTTGATTCTTATTCTTAATAAAAAGAGTTGTATCTGCTTTTCCCATCGAAAAACCATTATCCAACAAGAAATTTTTAAGCCTATCATACCATGCTCTAGGTGCTTGTTTTAAACCATACAATGCTTTTGATAATTTGTAAACATGATTTGGAAATTTTTCATTTTCAAAACCAGGGAGTTGTTTCACATATACTTCCTCCATAATATAACCATTTAAGAAAGTACTTTTGGCATCCATTTGAAATAAAACGAAATCTTTATAACATGCAAATGCTAACAACATCCTAATAGATTCTAATCTAGCTACAGGTGCAAATGTTTCATCAAAATCAATTCCTTCTTCTTGGTTGTAACCTTGAGCCACTAATCTAGCTTTATTTCTTACAATCACACGGATTCATCCATTTTGTTTCTAAATACCCATTTGGTACCTATAACAGATTGATGTTCGGATTAAGGACTAATTCCCACACATTGTTTCTCTCAAATTGATTCAACTCCTCTTGCAGTGCCATAATCCAAGACTCATCAGTTTCCGCATCCGCAAGGGATTTTGGTTCAATTTGAGAAATAAATGCAGCATGTTCGCAAGTGTTCTAAGTGATGATCTAGTTGTAACACCTCGTGAGGGATCTCCTAAAATTACATCTGTAGGGTGAGAAGAGACATACCTCCACTCCTTGGGGAGTGTTTGAGAATTACCTCCATTTTGCTCTGCATTTGTTTCTTCATGATGCTCTTCTTGAATTCCATGAGGTGCATCCTTTTGGTTGTCATTTGATGATTCTTCTTGATGTTCTTCTTTTGCATTATTATCAACAACTCCTTTCTCCGCAGAGGAGGGATTAGACTCATCAAAAGAGACATGCATAGATTCTTCTACAACCAAAGTTCTTTTATTATAAACTCTATAAGCTTTGCTTGAGTTTGAATAGCCAAGAAAAATACCAACATCGATTTTGAATCAAATTTACCTAGATTATCTTTTGTGTTCAAAACAAAACATTTGCATCCGAAAACTTTGAAATAGCCAATGTTGGGTTTTCTATCTTTCCAAAGCTCATATGGAGTTTTATTAAGATTAGGTCTAATCAACACACGATTCAAAACATAACATGCGGTGTTGCCGGCTTGCCCAAAAATATTTTGGCAAAGAATTTTCATTTAGCATGGTCCTAGCCATTTCTTGAATGGACCTATTCTTTCTTTCTACAACTCCATTTTGTTGAGGAGTCCTAGGAGATGAAAATTGATGCTCAATGCCAAATTCATTACAAAACTTCTCAAATGCATGATTTTCAAATTCTCCACCATGGTCACTTCTAATACAAGTAATTGAATAACCTTTTTCATTTTGAACCTTTTTACAGAAAATTCTAAATGCATCAAAGGCATCATCCTTATTAGTTAAGAACAATACCCATGTGAATCTAGAGTAATCATCCACAATTACAAAAGCATAGTATTTGCCACTTAAACTAGCATATCTAGACGGACCAAATAAATCTATGTGAAGTAATTGAAGAGGTTTTGAAGTAGAGATATTTTTCTTGCTTTTGAAAGAAGTTTTGATTTGTTTTCCAAATTGGCAAGCTTCACAAATTCTATCTTTTTGAAAATTGATTTTTGGAAGACCTTTAACCAAATCATTTTTCGCAATTTTTGAAATCAAATCCATACTAGCATGACCTAATCTTCTATGCCACAGCCAACCATCATCATGCAATGCGGAAAAACATTTGTCATGAATGGATGCACATTCTATGTCAATTGTATAAACATTACCATATCTATTTCCAACAAACAGAATTTTCCCATCACATGCATTCTCAATAACACATCTTGATTTATCAAAAGCAATTTTATAACCCTTGTCACACAATTGACTAATGCTAATCAAATTGTGTTTCAAATTTTCAACTAAGCACACATTTTCAATTAGAGTTGAGGAAATTTTACCAACATTACCAATTCCGAGAATTTTTCCTTTTGAATTATCTCCAAATGATACTTCTCCACCATTTTCGATCTTGGTAAAACTTGAAAACCAAGAATAATTCCCTGTCATATGTCTTGAACAACCGCTGTCCAAGTACCACTTATTCTTCTTCTTCAAGCCCTGCAGAAAAAGTCTCAAGTTTTAGGTACCCAAACCTTTTTGGGTCCTTGAGAGTTAGTAACGGTTCCTTTTGGAACCCAAATGCATTTGACACCATAATATGCATTTCTTTTCACAGGACATCTATATTTCATGTGACCATTTTGATTACAATAATGACAAACGATTTTATGATCACTTGTGGAGGTAGTTTTAACAAAATAATTCTTATAATATTTTTGCTTTAAATTAGGCTTATACCCAAGTCCTCCTTTATCAAATACACATTTTTGAGAGTTAAGCATGTTATCCAATATCTTTTGCCCATTTGTAAATTTCAGCACAATCTCATTTAGATCATTGCTCTTCTTTCTAAGCATTTCATTTTCATTTTTCAAGTCATTCACATGTGATTCTAAATGCTCACGTGATGTGCTAGAATTCTCAAATAATGTAACTTTATCATGCAATATTTTATTTTCCAATTCTAGACAAGTAATCTTTTCATTAAATGATTCATTTTCATTTTTAAGCTCTACCATTTTCTTTTAAGGCAAACATTCTTTTTACCCATCTTCATCAATTCATCATGCAATTCTTTAAAGGCATCATGTAATTCATCATATGTAGGAAGACTACTTACCTCATCAAGTTCATCACATGATTTTCTCCAACGGCCATGAGAGCTAAGTTTGTCATTTCTTGTTGCTCTTCCTCATCACTTGTTTCCTCATCGCTATCATCCCATGTGGCCACCATAGCTTTCTTCTTGAGTTTGTTGAGAGAGGACATTCGGTCGTATGTGTCCGGGCTTCTTGCATTCATAGCAAGTGATTGGTTCTTTCTTCTCCTTTTTATTCTTGTAACCTCGAACTTTCTCTGCTCATTATTCTTCTTGTAGAATTTTCTGAATCTTCTTGTAGCCTGAATCTTCTAACCAACATTGCCACTCCTCATCATCCATCTCACTTCCTCATCACTCTCATGTTTTGAGGCTTTGAGGCGATGCTTTTCTTCTTTTCCTCATGCCCTTTTTTCTGCTGCCAAATCCTCTTCATATGAAATGAGAGAGCCAATTAAATCATCAATAGGTAAAACATTTAAATCCTTGGCTTCCTCAATGGCAGTCCTTTTGGTCTCCATTCTTTAGGAGGCGACCTAATGATTTTCTTAACTTTCTCGCTATTAGAAAAGGGTTTTTCCTAGGGCTCCTAAAGTGTTCACTATGTCCATGAATCTAGTATACATAGAATATACACTCTCATTTTGTTCCATTTGGAATAATTCATATTGTCGAGTGTACCTACTAATTTTTGACTCTTTTACTTGATTCGTGCCTTCATACACGACCTCAAGTTTGTGCCAAATTTCATTAGCACTTTCACAACTGGACACTCTATGAAACTCCTTCTTATCAAGAGCACAAAATAAGGCATTCATAGCTTTGGAATTTAGAGAAGCTTTTCTCTTCTCCAAATCATTTCATTCGTGATGGTTTTGGAATATCTTCCCCTACTTCGTTTTTAGTCAAGGGCATGAATGGACCATCACATACAACTTCCCAAATTTCATAGTCTAGTGCTTGTAAATAAATTCTCATCCTAGTTTTCCAATATGGGTAGTCATTCCGTCAAAGAACGGTGGTCTTGTTGTGGATTGTCCTTCCCTAAAGGTTGAATCATTTTGGGTTGCCATGGATCTTTTACTCTAGACTGTTAAGTCCTAACAAGAGAACCAAGCTCTGATACCAATTGAAATGCAAGTGTGCAACCTAAGAGGGGGTGAATTGGATTTTGAAACTTAAGCTAAGCAAATCACAACACAATTCAATCTAATGCCTTAATGGAAGTGAAAGCAATAAATTCAATAAAAGCAATAATAAAAGAATAAGGAAGGAGAGATTCAAACACGAGATTTTTACATGGTTCGGCCAACCTCGCCTACGTCCACGCCTCCAAGCTTTCCGGGCTAGAGGATTCCACTAAGCAAGCCACCAAGGCTTCAAATGCTTACAATTGACTTCCTAGGTGTCAATAAACCTTTACAATAAGAGATAATCCCCAATCTCTTAACCCAAGTGTATCCCAACACTTACAATTACTCAAAACAAAAGATTACAAATTGTTTTTCTCTCACACAATATTTAAGATTACAAATCAAAGCCCAATGTATGAGATAGATGAAGCAAGAATGCGTTTTTAAAGCTCTATGAAGGTTGTTCACGAATATAAGCTCAATGGTAGTGTTGTGATAAAAAATTGTTTGAATTAGAATGAGCTTATTTATAGTTGGAGCTGAAAACTAGCCGTTATTCACTTTTTGCTCACTGTCGGATCACCGTTAGTGGGATGTCGGATCGCCGTTTGTCTGGTCAATATGACCGTTCGGCTGGATTTTCAAAATGTCGGCGAGCCGTTATAGCGATGTCGGATCGCCGTTAGTGTCCAGAAGCTAAAACTTCATTTCTGTTTGCAGTCGGCGAGCCGTTATAAACGATGTCGGCGAGCCGTTATTTTCCAGAGGCTAATTTCGCAATTCCATTCCAGGTCGGCGAACCGTTATCTTCATGTCGGATTTCCATTCTGTTTGATGTCGGCGAGCCGTTATCTTCCAGAAGTTAATTCTCAATTCTGCCCGAGGGGGGGGAGCCGTTATCAACATGTCGGTGAGCCGTTATCTTCCAAAAACTGATTTCTCAGTTCTGATCGATATCGGCGAACCGTTATCAGAAAATGTCGGTGCGCCGTTATCTTCCAGAAACAGATTTCTCAGTTCTGTTCGATATCGGCGAACCGTTATGTAGGAATATAGGCGAGCCGTTATTGACTATTTTCGAAATACTCCCGTTTTTGACCATTTTCAAAATACTCAAGGTTTTTCAATACGGTTATTGCTTATTAAACATTTTTCATAGAATGTAAAAATCTTCATGGTGTGAGAATTATGATTTGAAAGAGTATAAAAATTTTAGACTTTTAAAGATTAATTAATCTTCATCAAGTTTGTTATCATCAAAACAATATTAAGGAATATTAGTGTTAACAAAAACACTCTCATATAAACTCCAATTTAACAACCGACCTCCATACCAATAAAATCTTCATCAACATTATCAAAATGCAACCATACCATCAAAATTAACACAATCACAAACATGGTTCAAATATCCAATGAAATCAACATAATCATAAACGAGGTTCAAATATCCACCAAAAACAACATAAACATAAGTAAAAATCAAATAGCATCATAAAACTACATGCGATGAGCAATGTTTGTGCGAAATGCATACGTGTAGAAACTGGGATGGGGGCTGTGAAGAGGAACTGCCGGGATCATAGCCAAGATGACCAAGAATACGGCGTTGTCCGACAAGTAACTCCATCTGCTGATCAAGCATCTGTTGCTGAAAAGTTACGAAGTCAGAGTGGAGCTACTGTTGTTGCTGGGAGAGGGCATCGACTCTGTCAAAGAGCTGCTGAAGACGGTCCTCATGAATAGAGGATGCAGCAGGAGGCACAGTCAGCTTGGCTGGCTCGTCATCCTAAGAAGATGCTGCTGCTGCTACTTGGCGAGGGACACGTGGTCTAGCTCCAAGGCGAAAATCGAATAACTCATCCTCAGAATAGACGTCATTTAGCGTACGATCATCCTCCAAAACAAGCAAAGTGTCTTCATTTTTAGAGGAAGTTGTCTTTACCTACTTTCCACGTTTCTTAAAGAATCTGATTACAGACATAATCTCTCGACCTAGCTTCCGAGTCTCCACATAAACAGGCTCAGTGATAAGTACACCAAAGCATCTCAAAATCCTAGAAATGATGCTGCCATATGGAAGGGATCGGTTGGTCACTTTAGGTGTGGACAACATATGATGAAGGATAATGTAGGATAAGCTTACATGTCATGTATGGATGAGGGAATCTAATATACCGACATTTAGCTTAGTTACCTTATCGGTATAACCCTATCTAAGTGTGACCATGTGTTGGAGTATGATATGAAGTATGCGAACCTGAAATAGGAGAAGCTGAGACCTAAAGGGTAAAGAGCATATGTCATCGGAAAGATCCTGACGTCTACAAATGTTCCGTACTCCATCCACATGACAGAAATCATTAAATTGAAGCTCTTTCCTAGTTGTGTAAATGTCTAAACCTCTATAATGAATTCCAAGAATACTACATAAGTCTTCTTCTTCTAACTCAATACGAACTCCTTCTACGAAAGTAATAATTTGAGCTTGTCGGGAAGAGGAGAGTTCCATATTGGAGTAAAATACTCGCACAGGGTTTTCATAAATATGTTCTTCTATACTTAAAGCCTTATTCCAATGACTAAGCATGTGAGTAATACCACTACCACAAATAGTAACATCCAAAAAATCTGCAATGTCAAGATAAAAAGAGGGAGTTACTGGTTTGTCCATGAAAATGAAGACTCTTGAAGTCCTGAGAGAGAGGCCTAGGAGGACTATAATCACACAGGGCAGCATTTTTAGTTTGAGCACGCCGTGGTCATGAAGCTATTGATGATTTTGGAAGAAAAGAAATAGTTAGAAAGGGAGAGGAAAGGTCTAGAGAGTGATTATGAGATGAAATTTGACGAGAAATGAAAGAAATTTGGGCCAAGTTGGGCAAGGATAGTGCTGCGGGTTCTAGGGTTTTAGAAAGGGATTTTTCAATTTTTGAGGCAAAAGCTTGTTTTAATCGATGAAAAAGTGTCTAAAGATGATAATAATTGTTTTTAATGCTTCAATTTGGTGAAAACGATCAAGAAAAATGATGGATTTTAGAGAAAAAGAAAGTTGTAGTCGTGGGTTGAGAGAGAAAGAGAAATAGTGTAAAAACGAAATGAAGAAGAAGACGAGTCACTATCCACTTATCACGGGATATCGGTGAGCCATTATAGAGATATCGGCGAGCCGACAGTGTCCAGTATGTGTGTCAAACTGTCCTTTGAAAATGGTGAGCCATTATATGAGATATCGGCAAACCGACAACGTCCAGAATGCTTGCCAAGGTTTCTGCCCGAAAACGGTTAGCCGTTTATTGAAATAACGGCAATCCGTTTTCTACAACTTATGATTTCGCACATCTAGTTTAGTATTTGGCCAACAAATAATATATTTCAAGATCATTTAATTGATCCAAAAATGTTTTATAAGCCATTTTAATGCATGATTCAAAAATGTTTTACATTCATGCAAAAATGTTTTACATGCATTCAATAAACATTCAAGAATCAATAAAGCAAACTCATCACTTGTTTATCATGCTTAAGCATTTCATAGCCATTAAATCATCAAATCATCAATCAATCAAACAATTTAGTAGACTTGATGACATGAATAGACATGTTAATGCGAAAATTTCATCATCCCAAGTTCATGCTGAAGTTTTGAAAATTGTTCTTCTCCAAGAGGTTTAGTAAAAATATCGGCAAGCTATTTTTCTGCAGAAATAAACTCTAATGCAATGTCTCCCTTTTGAACATGATCTCTCAAGAAATGATGTCTTATTTCTATATGCTTGGTTCTAGAGTGTTGAATGAGATTCTTGGAAAGGTTTATAGTACTAGTATTACCAAACTTAATAGGAAGTTGCTCAAGGTTAATGTCATAGTCTTTAAGTGTTTGTTTCATCCAAAGAGTTTGTGCACAACAACTTCCCGCAGCTACATATTCAGCCTCGGTAGTTGAAAGTGCCACAAAATTTTGTTTCTTGCTAAATCATGAAACAAATGAATGACCTAGAATATGACAAGTTCCACTAGTGCTTTTCCTATCAACTTTATAACCGGCAAAATCCGCATCCGAATAACATGTCAAATCTATATGAGTTCCTCTAGGATACCAAAGGGCGAGATCTATGGTTCCACTTAAATAACGAAAAATTCATTTTACGGCAAGTAAATGGGATTACTTGGGACATGGTTGAAATCTTGCACATAAACATACACTAAACATGATATTGGGTCTACTTACAGTTAAATAAAGTAAAGATCCGATCATACCTCGATATAATTTGATATCCACTTCTTTCCCTTTTTCATCTTTTTCAAACTTCGTTGTTGTGCTCATTTGAGTATTTTTGGTTTTTGAGTCATCAATGCCAAATCGCTTAAGCAAGTCTTTCATATACTTGGCTTGATTAATGAAAATTCATTCCTCATTTTGCTTAATTTGCAGCCCAAGGAAATAGGTGCTTGTTTTAATCCATACAAAGCTTTAAATAGCTTATAATCATTGTTAACATATATGTTAACATAATGATTTTGATGATAACAAACAAGATTAAGAATGATTAATTTTTTTAAGCTCAAATTGTAAGAGAAGCTTACATTTAGGGGGAGCAATTTATGAAATCATTCTTTAAATACATGAAAGGTTTTTGTCATCATCAAAAAGGGGAGATTGTTAACATTTATGTTAACATAACGTTGATTTTGATGATAACAAACAAAATTAAGAATGATTAAGTTTTTGAAAGCTTAAATTATTTTTCATACATTTTAAATAAATCATTATTTTCACATTATAAAGGTTTTATATCTAATGGAAAAATAATTTTATGAAATTGGTTGTTTTTCAAGTTTATGGTTTAATTGAAAGAATTTTTGAAATATTTGAAATCAACAAGTATTGCTTGAAATTTTGGAGAAAAACTTATTTGAAACGTTTTATAGCATTTTGTGTCATATCATAATTTCAGAATGTTTTGGGATTCACAAAGTAATTTTTACAAATTCTGAAATTGGACTTAATTGTAAAATTTATAACATTTTGGGCCATACTACAGTTTCGTAAAGTTTTGGGGTCAAACTGTAATTTTAGCAAACAGTGCACTGCACCGTTACTGTAGCAAGCGGCATTCCGGTTATGCTAAACGGCAATCCGGTTATGGGGCAGAAACTCTCCGGATGAAAAGCGGCAATCCGGATTTCGTAAGTGTAATCCGGTTATGGGCGTAAAGCCACGGAGCATAAACGGCAATCCGGTTGTGCTAAGCGGTAATCCGGTTATGGGGCAGAAAGGTTCTGGAGTATAAACGGCAATCCGGATATCACAAGCGGCATTCCGGATACTCAAAAATTCAAATTTTTGCCTTAACGGTAACATGCAAGCGGAATTCCGGATACCATAAACGGTAATCCGGTTATGAGTAAAAAGTGAATAACGGCTAGTTTTTTAGCTCCAACTATAAAAACTCAAAGCCAATTCATTTTCAATAACTCAAGCAAGCAAAATCAAAGAGCACACAACATATATCAAGCTCTCAAATCGCAAATCAAAAACATTGAATCATCTTTTGTTCTTCAATTTGTTCATCTACTCTTAAAGAGAGTTTTGTTGTAATCTTTATTTTTCTCATCAAATTTGTGAGTGTATAAGTGTGGGAAACACTTGAGTGAAGAGATTGGGGGATAATCTCTTGTTGTAAAGGTTCATTGACACCTTGGAAGTCAATTGTAAACATTTGAAGCCTTGGAAAGGCTTGGATAGTGAAATCCTCAAGCTTGGGTTGCTTGGAGGCGTGGACGTAGGCGGGGATAGCCGAACCACGTAAAAATCCTTGAGTTTGCTTTCTCCTCCCTAACTCATTTATTATTGTGCCTTTATTGAATTTATTGTTTTGAATTTATTAAGGCATTAGTTTTAATTGTTGTGCGATTTGCTTAGCTTAATTTTTAAAATCCCAATTCACCCCCCCTCTTGGGTTGCCTAGTTAGTATTTCATTTGGTATCAGAGCGAGGTGCTCTTGTGTAGACTTAACCGTCTAGAGTTAAAGATCCATAGCAACTCAAATTAGCTCAACCTTAATGGAAGGCCAATCTACCACTAGACCTCCATTCTTTGATGGCAATGACTATTCTTATTGGAAAACTAGAATGAGAGTATTTTTACAAGCCTTAGACTATGAAATATGGGAAATAGTTTGTGATGGTTCATTCATTCCTAGGAAGAATGCTTTAAGTGAGTCGGATAAGAAAAAGATGTCTTTAAATTCAAAGGCTATGAATGCTTTGTTTTGTGCCTTAGATAAAAAGGAATTTCATAGAGTTTCAAATTGTTCTAATGCTTATGAAATTTGGAGAAAACTTGAAGTTGTGTATGAGAAGACTACAAACAAGGAGGAATTTCATGAAGTGTCGAATTTGGCACTTATGGCAATTGGAGATGAATCGGATGATGAGCTTGATGAGGTAAATGATCATACCTATGATGAATTATATGATGCTTTTAAAGAATTGCATGATGAGTGGATGAAACTTGGTAAAAAGAATGCATGCCTTAAGAAGAAAATGCTAGAACTTACAAATGAAAATGAATCTCTATGTGCAAAGATTACATGCCTAGAATTAGAGAATAAAACATTGCATGATAAAGTTGCACTATCAAATGAGAAATGTAACATTTCACACGAGCATCTAAAATCTAATGTAGATGACTTGAAAAATGAAAAGGATGGTTTACAAAAATGCAATGATTCATTAAATGAAAAGATTAAAGTACTAGAATTAGAGAATAAAACTTTGCATAATAGAGTTGCATTATCAAATGAGAATTCTAGCACTTCACATGAGCATTTAGAATCACATGTGAATGAGTTGAAAAATGAAAATGAAATGCTTAGAAATAAGAACAATGATCTAAAGGAGATTGTGCTAAAATTTACAAATGGGCAAAAGATGTTGGATAACTTGCTAAACTCCCAAAAATGTGTGTTTGACAAATGTGGTATTGGTTATAAGCCTAATTTGAAGCAAAAGTATTATAAAAACTACTTTTTGTGAAGAATACATCCATTAATGATCAAATTGTATGTCATTATTGCAATCAAAATGGTCATATGAAAAATAGATGTCCAGTTAAAAGAAATGCATATTATGGAGCAAAATGTATTTGGGTTCCAAAAGGAACCATTGCTAACACTCAAGGACCCAAGAATATTTGGGTACCAAAAGGCACAACTTGAATTTTTTTTTGTAGGTACCACAAATAAGGAAGGGTGAAGAGTTCCTTGATGAAGCTTGTGAGGATAATCACTTGATTATGGTCTAAGCAAAAATAATGAGGCAAGATGGTTTAATTGTTTTGGTAACAATTATTGCCTTATTGATTATAAGTGATGGTCTTTTAATCTTAGTAAATATTTAACATTTCATTTGGTATCATAACATTAAGTGCATTAACATGAAATGGATAAGCTTATCTTGCCTATTTATTATGTTGAGTAGATCATGATAAATAGATAATAGATTGAATTTGCGAAAGTATGCTTGTAAGTTTACTTGATGGAATTATCAATGTGTATAACATTGAGTGATTTATCATGATGCCTTTGTTTGATTTTGATGATTGTATGATCTTTGATTTCATCTTCTCAATTGTCTATCATCATTATCCATCTCTTATATATGTGTGAATTCATATGCCATTAATTGTGTTATATCATCATTCATTTATAAAATTCGCACACATGACTTATTGCACTTATGAATTTGATCACTTATTCTTTAAGCTCATAATGATGGCTTATCTTAATAGTTATGTTGATTTTGATGATCTATAGATTGCCATTATGTACTTATGCTTTACTTAAGTTTTGATGATAAAGAATATACCTTCATAATTACATTATTTTTGATGAAGTTTGATCATATGCAATCTATGATTGGCAAATGGATGCATTTTTTTTGTACTTTATTAATGTATTGTTGAATATGCATTACTTGCTTTAAATGATATTGAAAGGTGGAGAAATACATATACTTCAAGATTTTTAAGCTTATGATATTTTTTAAGTTATATTGAAATGTCACATTAGATCTTTGATAAGTTTAATTGTCTTGATTTCTAAAATGTTATTAGTAATTATAGAGCTTGGATAGTTGATAATATGTTCTTATAACTTTTCCATGCCAATTTGGTAAACAAATCAAAACCTCTTTGCGAAGAACAATTTTAAAAAATTCGGCATAAACTTGGGATGATTTGATGTCTTGATGATTTTGATGATTGATGATTATATGTGTGTTGCTTGATGAATTGATGGAGTTGTTGGTTTGTTATAATTGTTTAAGCTTATATGGAAGTGTTTTAACCATGTTGTGTATTTGAGGATTTGTTCATTTTTAAGGAGAGATTTTGTCGAAATTTTTGCTCGCTCAAAATGGGTAATATCTTCATTGAATTATTTTTTATGATCGTATTTTAATTGCATCTATCTATTTTTTTTGATAAATGAGGAGATAAATATGATATGTTTTTGGATAAAATCATTTTGGTTAAATTTTTAAATTGGTCATATATTTAGGGGAGCATACAATATAATTTTGGATAATATGCATTTTGAACATTTTTGTTATCAAAAGGGAAGACAAAGTATTTTGATGATGTAAATTGAGGAAGTAATATGCATTTTGATCATTTTTATGGTTGATATATGATCATGGTAATGATTTTGAGATATAATGATGATTTGATTACGTATTTTTTTAATATGATGATTTTATGTCATGAGTTGTTGATTTGATCATTGATGGAATGATGATTCATGATCATTTCATGGTTGAATGGATTATGTGATGATTTATGTATAGAGTTGGTTTGTATGATGATTTATGATAATTTGGGAGTAATATTGCTAAACTTGTATTTGAGGTGATGCTTGTTGTTAGGGAGATTCTATCAAAATTTCTACTCGGACAACATGGGTAACAAATTTGCTACTCTTATTCTTTTCCTTTAAGTTTTCTTTTTAATGATGAAGAGGGAGAAGAATACATGTTTTTAAATTTATAAAATTTTCTATTCTTTTCTTTGCCAATTAAGTTTTTCTTTTTGATGATGAGGGGGAGAAGAAAAATGCATGTATTTAAATTTGTTAATTTAGCTAATTGGCAAATTGTAAGAGAAGCTTACATTTAAGGGGAGAAATTTTTGGAATCATTCTTTAAATACATGAAAGGTTTGTCATCATCAAAGGGGGAGATTGTTAACATATATGTTAACATAATGATTTTGATGATAACAAACAAGATTAAGAATGATTAATTTTTTTAAGCTCAAATTGTAAGAGAAGCTTACATTTAGGGGGAGCAATTTATGAAATCATTCTTTAAATACATGAAAGGTTTGTCATCATCAAAAGGAGAGATTGTTAACATTTATGTTAACATAACGTTGATTTTGATGATAACAAACAAAATTAAGAATGATTAAGTTTTTGAAAGCTTAAATTATTTTTCATACATTTTAAATAAATCATTATTTTCACATTATAAAGGTTTTATATCTAATGGAAAAATAATTTTATGAAATTGGTTGTTTTTCAAGTTTATGGTTTAATTGAAAGAATTTTTGAAATATTTGAAATCAACAAGTATTGCTTGAAATTTTGGAGAAAAACTTATTTGAAACGTTTTATAGCATTTTGTGTCATATCATAATTTCAGAATGTTTTGGGATTCACAAAGTAATTTTTACAAATTCTGAAATTGGACTTAATTGTAAATTTTTATAACATTTTGGGCCATACTACGGTTTAAGTAAAGTTTTGGGGTCAAACTGTAATTTTAGCAAACAGTGCACTGCACCGTTACTGTAGCAAGCGGCATTCCGGTTATGCTAAACGGCAATCCGGTTATGGGGCAGAAACTCTCCGGATGAAGCAGCAATCCGGATTTTAGCGTGTAATAATCGGTTATGGGCGAAAGCTTCACGGAGCATAAGCGGCAATCCGGTTGTGCTAAGCGGTAATCCGGTTATGGGGCAGAAAGGTTCTGGAGTATAAACGGCAATCCGGATATCACAAGCGGCATTCCGGATACTCAAAAATTCAAATTTTTGCCTTAACGGTAACATGCTGGAATTAGGATCTGATACCATAAATCAGGTTATGAGTAAAAGTGAATAACGGCTAGTTTTCAGCTCCAACTATAAAAACTCAAAGCCAATTCATTTTCAACAACTCAAGCAAGCAAAATCAAAGAGCACACAACATATATCAAGCTCTCAAATCGCAAATCAAAAACATTGAATCATCTTTTGTTCTTCAATTTGTTCATCTACTCTTAAAGAGAGTTTTGTTGTAATCTTTATTTTCTCATCAAATTTGTGAGTGTATAAGTGTGGGAAACACTTGAGTGAAGAGATTGGGGATAATCTCTTGTTGTAAAGGTTCATTGACACCTTGGAAGTCAATTGTAAACATTTGAAGCCTTGGAAAGGCTTGGATAGTGAAATCCTCAAGCTTGGGTTGCTTGGAGGCGTGGACGTAGGCGGGGATAGCCGAACCACGTAAAAATCCTTGAGTTTGCTTTCTCCTCCCTAACTCATTTATTATTGTGCCTTTATTGAATTTATTGTTTTGAATTTATTAAGGCATTAGTTTTAATTGTTGTGCGATTTCTTAGCTTAATTTTTAAAATCCCAATTCACCCCCTCTTGGGTTGCCTAGTTAGTATTTCAATCATGATTTGGAAATTTTTCATTTTCAAAACCAGGTGGTTGTTTTACATACACTTCTTCCATAATATAACCATTAAAGAAAGCACTCTTTACATCCATGTGAAATAAAATAAAATCTTTATGACCTGCAAATGCCAACAACATTCTAATTGATTCTAGTTTAGCTACGGGTGCAAATGTTTCATCAAAGTCAATTCCCTCTTCTTGGTTGTATCCTTGAGCCACTAATCTATCTTTATTCCGTACAACCACACCGGTTTCATCCTCTTATTTCTAAATACCCACTTAGTACCTATAACGGATTGATGTTCCGGTTTAGGAACTAATTCCCACATATTGTTTCTCCTAAATTGATTTAACTCCTCTTGCATTGCCATAATCCAAGAATCATCATTTTCAGCATCCGCAAAAGATTTTGGTTCAATTTGAGAAATAAGTGCAGCATGCTCACAAGTATTTTTAAATGATGATCTAGTAGTTATACCACGTGAGGAATCTCCTAAAATTGCATCCTTATGGTGAGAAAAAACATACCTCCACTCCTTAGGGAATGTTTGAGAAATACCTTCATGTTGCTTCATATTTGTTTGCTCTTCTTGTCTATCCTCTTGATTTCTTTATGGTGCATCCTTTTGTTTGTCCTTTGATGATTCTTCTTGTAACTCTCCATCTACATCATCATAAACAACTTCTTTCTCCACAGGCAAAGGGTTAGACTCATCAAATATAACATGCATAGATTCTTCCACAACCAAGGTTCTTTTATTATACACTCTATAGGCTTTGCTTGTATTAGAATATCTAAGAAAAATACCAACATCAGATTTTGGATCAAATTTACCTAGATTATCTTTTGTGTTCAAAACAAAACATTGCATCAAAAAATTTTGAAGTAGCCAATGTTGGATATTTTATCTTTCCAAAGCTCATATAGAGTTTTATTAAGATTAGGTCTAATCAACACCCAATTTAAAACATAATATGCGGCGTTACAGCTTCGGTCCAAAATATTTTGATAAATTATTCTCATTCAACATAGTCCTAGTTATTTCTTGAATAAACCTATTCTTTCTCTCAACAACTCCGTTTTGTTGTGGAGTCCTAGGTGATAAAAATTGATGCTCAATGCCAAAATCTTACAAAGATTTTCAAAAGTATAATTTTCAAATCCTCCACCATGATCACTTCTAATATAAGTAATAGAATAACCTTTTTATAGAAAATTCTAAATGCATCAAAAGCATCATCTTTATTAGCTAAGAACAATACCCATGTGTATCTAGAATAATTATCCACAATCACAAAAGCATAATGTTAGCCATTTAAACTAGCATGACTTGAAGGTCCAAATAAATCTATGTGAAGAAATTGAAGTGGTTTTGAAGTGGAAATATGATTTTTGTTTTTAAAAGATGTTTTGATTTGTTTTCCAAATTGACAAACTTCACAAATTCTATCATTTTAAAAATTGATTTTTGGAAGACTTTTGACTAAATCATTTTTTGAAATTTTTTAAATCAAATACATGCTTGCATGTCCTAGTCTTCTATGTCACAACCAACTATCATCATGCAATGCCAAAAAACATTTATAATTGGTAGGTGCACATTCTATGTCAATGATACAAACATTACCACATCTATTTCTAACAAATAAAACCTTACCATCACATGAATTCTCAATGACACAGCTAGATTTATCAAAAATAACTTTATAATCTTTGTCACATAGTTGACTAATACTAATCAAGTTGTGTTTCAAATTCTCAACCAAACATACATTCTCAATTAGAGTTAAGGATACTTTACCAACATTACCAATTCTGAGAATTTTTCCTTTTGAGTTGTCTCCAAAAGATACATCTCCACTATTTTCAATTTTGGTGAAGCTTGAGAACCATGCATAGTTTCCAGTCATATGCCTTGAACAACCACTGTCCAAGTACCATTTATTTTTCTTTTTCTTCAAGCCTTGTAAAGAAAAACTTAAGTCTTAGGTACCCAAAGCTTTTTAGGTCCTTGAGTGTTAGTAATGGTTCCTTTTGGAACCCAAATACATTTCATACCATAATATGTGTCATGACCCAACCTAGACCTGGCAAGATATTGTCCATTTTGGGTCTTAATAAGACCCGCACGGGTTTGTTCCTAGGGCGTCCATACACCCCAAAACGTGTTTTACCAATTAAGGTGTAGATCACCCCTTATAAACCCAGCATCTCTCCCGTGCTTTGCCGATGTGGGATTTTCCTAGGGTGTTACATGTACCCCCCTTAGGGACTTAGCATCCTTGCTGAGGTTTGCCCCACCATCGCTAAAGAGGACATGCAGAGCCGCTCTGATACCATAATGTCATGATCCAACCTAGACCTGGCAAGATATTGTCCGCTTTGAGCGTTAACAAGGCCCGCTCGGTTTTGTTCTTGGGGCGCCCATACACCCCAAAACGTATCTTGCTAATTAAGGTATAGATCACCTCTTATAAACCCAGCATCTCTCCCGTACTTCGTCGATGTGGGATTTACCTAGGGTGTTACAATATGCATTTCTTTTCACTAGACACCTATTTTTCATGTGACCATCTTGATTACAATAATGACATACAACTTGACTATTTATAGATGTGCTTTTCACAAAATAGTTCTTATAATATTTTTATTTCAAATTTGGCTTATAACTAATACCTCATTTGTCAAACACACATTTTTCTGAATTGAGCATGTTATCCAACATCTTTTGTCCATTTGTAAATTTTAGCACAATTTCATTTAGTTCATTGTTATTCTTCTTTAGAACTTCATTTTCTTTCATTAATTCATCTACATTTGATTTTTCATTCTCATAAGTGCTTTGTTTAGCTTTAAAACATGCAATCTTATCATGCAACATTTTAATCTCTAATTCTAATTCTTTTATCTTCTTATTATTGCATTTTTCTAGGGCATCCTTTTCATTTGTAAGTTATAGCATTTTCTTTCTAAGGTATGTATTCTTTTTACCAATTTTCATCAACTCATAATACAATTCATCATGGTAGGATCACTTACCTCATTAAGATCATCATCATCTCCTATTGCCATAAGTGTTAGGTTTGATACTTCTTGCGACTCTTCTTCATCACTTGAGTCTTCATCGCTATCATCCCAAGTTGCAACCATGGCTTTCTTCTTGAGTTTGTTGATAAGTGGGCACTCCGATCTTATATGCCCGGGCTTTTTGGATTCATAGCATATGATTATCTCTTTCTTCTCCTTTTGATTCTTGAAGTTTCTGAATTTTCTTTACTCATCGGTTTTCTTGAAAAACTTTCTGAACCTCCTTGCTAGCATGGCCAACTCCTCATCATCCGGTTCATTCTCCCCATCACTTTCATATTTTGAAGATTTGAGAGCAATACTTTTCTTCTTCTCCTCATGCCCTTTCTCTGCTGCCAAATCCTCTTCATATAAAATGAGAGAGCCAATTAAATCATCAAGAGGTAAAGTATTTAAATTTTTGGCCTCTTCAATAGCAGTTCTCTTAGGTCTCCATTCTTTTGGAAGTGACCGAATGATTTTCTTTACTTTCTCACTATTTGAGAAAGTTTTTCCTAGGGCTCCTAGGGTGTTTACTATATCCGAAAATCTAGTATACATAGAGAACACACTCTCATTTTGTTTCATTTGGAACAATTCATATTATCGAGTCTACCTACTAATTTTAGACTCTTTCACTTGATTAGTTCCTTTATAATCAACTTCAAGTTTGTATCATATTTCAGTTGCACTTTCACAACTTGACACTCTATGAAATTCCTTCTTATCTAGTACAAAAAATAAGGCATTCATACCTTTAGAATTTAGAGATGCTTTTTTCTTTTCCAATTCATTCCATCCCTGTGAAGGTTTTGGAATATCTTCCCGACTTCATTTTTAGTCAAAGGCATAAATGAACCATCATATACAACTTCCCAAATTTCATAATTTAGTACTTGTAAATAAATTCTCATCCTAGTTTTCAATATGGGTAGTCATTTCCGTCAAAGAACGGTGGTCTAGTTGTGGACTGTCCTTCTCTAAAGGTTGAATCATATTGGGTTGCTATGGATCTTTTACTCTAGACAGTTAAATCTTAACAAGAGAACCAAACTTTGATACCAAATGAAATTCTAGTTATGCAACCAAAGAGGGGAGTGATTTGTGAATCTAAAAATTATTCAATTTTAAAACAAAAAACTCAATGCAATTCTAAAATGAATTTAAAGTAATAACAAATAAATCAATCACAAATATAAAAAGATAAAGGAAGAGAGATTCAAACACGGAAATTTTTAATGTCCACGCCTCCAAGCTTTCTGGGCTAGAGGATTCCACTAAGCAAGCCTCCAAGGCTTCAAATGCTTACAATTAACTTCCAAGGTGTCAACAAACCTTTACAACAAGAGATTATTCCCAATCTCTTAACCCAAGTGTATCCCAACACTTACAATCACTCAAAACAAAAGATTACAAATTATTTTTCTCTCACACAATATTTAAGATTACAAATCAATGCCTAATGTGTGAAATAGATGAAGCAAGAATGTGTTTTAAAGCTCTATGAAGATTGTATTCTCGAATATAAGCCCAATGGTAGTGTTGTGATCAATCTTTGTTTGAATTTGAATGAGCTTATTTATATTTGGAGCTAAAACTAGCCGTTATTGACTTTCTGTTGATTGTCATATCAGCGTTTGACTACTAGAAAAATGGGAAACACTGATACTTAGTTTCTGATACTAAATAAAAAAGTATCAGCATTTGATGACCTAAGCGGATTTTAACACATTTTACATATAAGTGTCAGTGATCATTGATACTTTAGTATCAGAACAAAGCACTGATACTAATTGGAGAATTAATTTTTATTTTATTTTATTTTTAATTATCCTAAATCTAAACGGCATCGTTCTAATTGCTAAAATGCTATCACTATAAATTGAACAGTTGAAGTGTTTGGCTCCACGTTTCCCCCTTCCTCCAAAATCGGTTTCCCTCCTCGCCTGTGCAGGAACCCTAAACAAAGTCAGCTGCACTTGTGACCCCGAAATCTTTATTTTTCTAACTCAAATTTGAGGCCTCTTGTTTGTTCCACTCAATTCGAAATCCCCTTCAATTTCCTCAAGCCCCTCTTGCTAGCATTTTCACTTCAATTACTCTACGGCCAGATTCACACTAATTAACAAGCATGCCTTTCTTTGAACATGCAAGTAGAAATTGATAAGCCACAGCACCTAGCGATTTTGAAGAAGAAGATTTAAAAGAGGATTCAAGCAACAAGCCCGTCGAACCTGTAAAAGAAGTAAGCCATTATAGTTTCTTCAGTTTTGACTAAAATCAGAGCAGTAATAGAAAACTTTCGACAAAATAATTATGCCCAATAATGGAACACATCAATTTGAAACACTTGGAGCTAGTTCTATTTTTTATTTTATCCAATTTGGGTGGGTATTGTTTTTTTACATTTGCATGTTTTTTCTGTTGTTGGGTATTGTATTTTTACGGGTAGAATTTAAAACAAGATTTGTCAAAAGAAGATGATACAAAATCGTGCCTATAAAGTATTTGACAAAATGTATGAGTTATTGATTATTGTAATAAGAATAAGTTGTTTGCTTATTTTCTTTTTATTTCAAATTATACATAATTAAGCTTTCTTTTGCCACTGGTATTATATGTATAGCATTTTGAATTCGTAATGATTTTCTGAAATTACTTATAAGAGGTAGAAATTTAATCCACCTTTTTCACCATGTTGGATAAGCTTCTAAAATTGTATCTATTGGCTGTGATTTTTTCATACTTTGTTTCCAAATCACATTATATAGTTATCAGTCTTTCATTTGTAATTGGAATCATATAAATAGCTTTGGTATTGAATTTTTAAAGATTTTGTGAATTTGACTGTAGTATGTAGAAATTTAGTTCATCTTCCTGGTCATCCTGGATATACTATGAAAACTGTATCTATTGGTTGAGGTGTTATCGTTGTTTCTTTCTAATTTATGTTATATACTTATCAATCTGTCATTTGACATTGGTATTATATGAATACAATCTACATTGATTTTTTAAAGATGTTTTTAATATTGGTTCTAAGATACAGAAGTTTAATTTACCTTTCTGACCATGGTTAATATATTTAATGATAAAAAATACGATATTGTTATAGTTTGCATGTGGTTGGCAGATTGTTTCATCAACTAATTCAATTTTACAAATTTTTGTTTCTTTCTTTGTGCTAAAATCTTCTACAAAATTACGAGAGGTGTTTCATTCTTTGAAGGTATGAATGCATGTTTAAAATAAATACATTTTCACTTTAGCTATACATTGGTGACTTATGATAATGGGTTCATTGACATCAAATGTCTTGTTATGTCCTCTGTTGCTTTACTTGTGAGAAAGGCATGCATGGTTGCTTAATTTAATTGTTTGGTGTATGTTGGGAATAATGCATGATTGCTTAATTTAACAATTTGGTGTATATTGGGAATGATGCATGGCAACTTAATTTCACTATTTGTTTCATTTAAATAAAATTTTACATTAACAGGCATCATTGTTGAAATGGATAAATCTTGGATATGGTCGAGAAGAGTGTCCAAAGAATATGAAGATGGAGTGGAGGGCTTTGTGAATTTTGCTACGCTTAATTCTGAAAATCGTAGATTAGTTAGATGTCCTTGTAATGAGTGTTGTAACCTAGAGTTCCATACTCCTGAACGAATAAAGGGTTATTTATTTCAAAATGGTTTTTGCCAACATACATAGTTTGGGATAAACATAGAGAGGTTGATTCAAATCGACCTGCAAGCTGCCCAAAATATTCTGAAAATCACGAATTTATTTTCCAAGATCACAGTAATGTCAAGGACATGATCCATGATACATATGAACAATGTGATCAAAATCCTAAGTTTTTTAGGGATATACTTGAGGATCTTTGAGAAGCCTTGGTATTTAGGTTCAAAGTATTCTAAGTTGTCGTGGTTAATGAAATTGTATAATGTGAAAAGGAAGTATGGGTGGTCTGACCAAGGGTTTAGTGCTTTGTTAGAAGTACTTTCTGACATGTTTCCAGAAAAGAATAATGTTCCAAAGTCTATGTATGAGGCCAAAAAAACAATGAGAGTGCTAGGATTAAATTATGAGAAAATACACGCATGCAAGAATGATTGTATTTTGTTACAGAAAAGAGTATGCAGATTTGAATGAGTGTCCTACTTGTGGAGAGTCTAGGTGGAAAAACAAAAACATGTCAAAACAAGTAGTAACCGGTGTGCAAAGGTATTGTGGTATTTTCCTCCTATTCCTAGGTTCAAACGTATGTTTCAATCGCCTCAAACTGCTGAGAACTTGACTTGGCATGCTATTCACCGAACTAAAGATGGAAAACTTCGCCATCCAGATTCAGATTCAAAGATGGCATTTAGTTGACTCTAAGTGGCCTGATTTTGGCCAAGAACCTAGAAATCTTCGTCTAGCTCTATCAAGCTGATGGGGTTAATCCACACAAAGACTCTCGGTTCTACCTACGATTCTTTGGCGATTATGTTGGTCATTTACAATCTTCCTCCATGGATGTGTATGAAGAGAAAATTCATTATGTTGTCTTTATTGATATCTGGGCCTAAACAACCAGGGAATGATCTAGATGTCTACCTAGCGCCCTTAATTGATGATTTGAAAACCCTTTGGAATGTTGGTGTAGAAACTTATGATGCTTTTTAAAAAGCAAACCTTCAATTGCATTTGGTCTGTCTTGATGTGGACTATTAGTGACTTTCCCGCATTTGGGAATCTTTCAGGTTGTACTGTTAAAGGTTACTATGCTTGTCCAGTCTGTGGCCTAGACAAAAAGTCACAGTGGCTTGCACATAGTAAAAAGTGTGTATTTTTAGGGCAAATCGATTTTTGCCACATGACCACTCATTTAGATCATGAAGAAGGTTTTCAATAATAAGGCAGAATGGGATGAACTAAAAAACTTTGTCCGGCCAAGAAATTTTAAAACGGTAGATGGTATTAACTATAAGAGTGGTAAGCATAGAGGCAGTAAACGAAAGCGTGATGATTGTGATGATGATATTGACAAATTATTCAAAAGAAAATCAATTTTTTTTATTTAGAGTATTGGCAACATTTATTAGTTCGCCATGTGTTAAATGTGATGCATAGAGAAAAATGTTTGTGAGAGCATCTATGGCACATTACTTCATCAACTGGAAAGACAAAAGATGGGGTCAAGGCTAGAAGAGATCTAATTGAATTACTGACAGGGCAAATTAATTCCTAGTGAAAATGATAAAAATTCCATACTGCAAAGACTTACACCTTTAGTAAAAAAGAAAAAATGTTCTGTCAAACTTTGTTTGAAACCAAAGTTCCGAAGGTTATTCTTCTAACTTCGCAGAGTCTTATAAACTTGGATGATTGTCGGCTTCAAGGTCTTAAATCTCATGACTGCCACACTTTGATGCAACAATTACTGCCCTTAGCAATCCGTGGTTGTTTGCCAGAAAATGTTAGAAAAGCTATTATTAGAATGTGCTTTTACTTCAATGCATTGTGTAGTAAGGTGCTAAAAGAATCTCTTGACAAACTGGAAAAACAACATTATGTCACTATGTGCTTGTTTGAGCAATTCTTCCAACCTTCTTTTTTTGACATAATGGTCCACTTGACGGTGCATCTTGTTGACCAAGTCCGATTATGTGGACCGGTTCACCTTTCTTTGGATGTATCCTTTTGAGAGAAACATGAAATTACTAAATGGCTATATTCGTAACCATTGTCGCCCTGAGGGATTCATTGCCGAAAGTGTTATGTGGCAGAGGAAGCACTTGAATTTTGTGCTGAATATTTGTCCAATCATGATTTCATTGGACTGCCACCTAGTTGGTTGGTAAATTATACAATTGAAAAGCCCTTAGGAGGCGGAGAGGCTAGGATGGTTGATGCTTCATTGTTGCAGCAAGCACATCTTTGTGTTTTAGAAAACACCATTGAGTGTGAAACTTATATCAAGTAAGTTTATTATAATCGTGATTTTCTTGCTGAAAACTAATTTAACTTATAGCAAATTTAAATACCACGACATTTTCATAATCATATTGTAGGGAGCATAAATTGTACTTGCAAACAAAATACCCAAAGCAATCAAAACGTGGCCACTGGTTAGAAATTGAGCATGTTCATACCTTTACTGATTGGTTACAACATAATGTTTGAATATACAACTAGTTTGAACTAGCATTGTTTCATTTATTTTTAAAATTTATAAGTATTTATTTAATAGTAGGTAGCAAATGTATTACAGTTGGTATACATGTACCAGAAACAGTAAAGTGGCAAACAAACCTCGCTCTACTGTGATAGCATATTCAGGGTATTTTATCAATGGTTTCAAATTTACAACTAAGAACCGTGATAATAACCGTGTTACATAAAATAGTGGAATCAACGTTTCAGCAACAACATTACAAGTTTCAAGTTCGAAGGATAAAAATCCACACACTGGTGTAATGGAGTATTATGGGGTCCTTTTTGAGATTTGGGAGCTTGATTATCTCATGGCCAAGAGAGTTGTTTTTAAGTGTGACTGGGTAGATAGTAGATAGGTTAAGATTAATGATTTAAGGTTCACTATTGTTGATCTTAATCGTATTGGTCATAAGTCTGATTGATTTATTTTAGCTTCACATACAAAGCAAGTATTTTATGTGAAAGATCAAGTAGATCCAAAAAAGTCAATTGTTTGTTCAGTAGATCAAAGAGTCAATAAATCAGTACATTATGATGGGAATGTTAACATGGTCATACATGAACTTTTATCTACAGAATATCCATCTCCGAACATGGATATGGATCAAGATGATGTTGGAATTTATGATAGACCTAATTGTGATGATGTCCCTATTGATAATGACTCAGCAGAGGAATGACAGTAGTTTATTCGCAAGTTTCTTAACTTTGTTCTGCTTTTTACATATATATTTACGTTGACTACTTGTGTTTTTGGAATCTATTTTGATTAATAATTTGTGCATTGGTTTTATATTTTAGTGAGATGTCCGAGAAAGAAGAAAATGAAGAGATGAGTGTGCCGAATGTGATGAGAGACCGACGAGGAGGACAAAAACAAAGAAGAAGCATTTGATGAAATTAAACACTGACCACAAAAATCATAGTCGAGTACAATGACTATGGAATTTCTGTTGGAGAAGGTGGCACTGAATTGAGATCATACATTGGTGTTGTGGTCAGAGATAATGTTTCAATTTTTATGCGATGATTGGCGACGTGTTCCCCGGAGATTAAAGAAAAACTTTGGGACCATGTCTTTGGTAATATATGATTTCTTATTTATTTCAGTAATTCTATAGTTTAGTTTCTGAAAATAAATTTATTTTATTTCTAACGCATATGTTGGAATAGAGTAAGTTTGTATTGGACACGAGGAGCAAAAAATATGTGCTGCGGACAATGGGAACTTCTTTAAGGAACTTCAGATCAGCCTTAAACACTGAATTTATCCAGCCAAACAAGGATCACCGGAAAAAGTTAAAGTTGCCACCTAGGGAGTATCCTAGAATTACAAAGTCAGAATGGAAAGAGTTTGTTGATAGGATGCTTGGTACTGAATTTCAAGTAAGTTTTATTACAGTAGTGATTAATTCTTTTGTTACTCTTACTTTGTGAATGGACATGATTAATGAATTTCAAATGTTTTCTCTAAGGAAAAAAGCCGAAAAGGGAAGCAATTACGTGCAAAGATTAAATACAACCATCGCTTAGGTAGTTCAGGATATGGTGGCCTACTATATCGAAAGGTCTCTTATCACAACCTTTTCTACTTTGAATTCCATAAACTTCAGATGTGTAGAAACTTTATGTTGGCTTTGTAAATTTAAGAAAAAATTAGTTATATTTTTTTTGTTAACATAAAATAGAAGGCAGAGCTTGGAGTGTCTATTAAAGAGATCGACCGTAGTCAATTGTGGTTGATGGCTCGAAAGAACAGCAGTGGCGGTTATGAGGATGATGTACAGCAAGTGGCAGAGAAGATTGTAGGTGTTACTTTTTTGTTACTTGGTTTGCAATGATTTTTTTACATATTTTTTAATTCAATGCCTTGTAAGTTATTGAGGTTTTCTGGAATCTAATGTTATTACAGGAGGATTTAAAGAGTCAGGTAGAGGAAGGCTCCTTTCACTGTCATGGGGTCAATGACATTCTAACTACAGCTCTTGAAAAGCAGCCAAATGGTAGTAGAGTCCAAGGTCTGGGGGTGTCAATAACCCCAAATATGTATTTTCATGTGCCAACTGCATCAAACTCAGACATGGACAGAATGAATATGGAAAGAAAGGTTTTTGAGGAAAGGTATCAGATGATGATGACTCGGCTAGATATGATGGATGCAAAACTGAATGCTTATAGTCGAACAGAGGTTGGTAGTTGCAGTGCAGTCAATACCAAATCGCCCATTAGTTGCGATGCTGGCTTGAAAGCTCAATCAAAGCTAAAACTAAAGGTTATTATCTTTGTAACTCTTTGAATTTGATATTTAATTTATTTAATTAATTGATATTTAATGTTTACTTATTGAATAGGTTACGGATTTTGTGAATGAACCATCTCCAAAATTGACATCACTGAACAAGGTGAACATGGAGAATGATGATGCCAGCACACGAACTCCTCCAATTCCGATTGAGACTGAGGCAGAACAAGCCAAAAAGACTCCAAAAAGGACTCCGAAGAAGACTTCAATAAAGACCCCAAGAAAGTCTCCAAGATTGAAAGAGATTACAGCCCGACAAAGCAAAGCAGCAGACCCTTATGTTATCGAAGTTGGAGTTAAGCCTCCTCCTCCAATGAAGGCAAAGGTGATGAAACCAAATGCCAATAGGAAGCTGGTATTGAGGAAGAACACTAGGTCAGCTGCACAGCAGAGAAAGAACACTAGTCAAAGCATTAATATGTTTTCCTTAATAGTTGACAGTTTTCTTGACGAAGAGTTATTGATCGAAAATGATGAGTCAATTTTTGGTTATGCATCGAAAACACTGTTGAACAAGGCTATTTGTCAAGTCGTCATCGATTTTAGTTGCTTGAGAAATGAGGTGATCGAGCTATGGGCAAAGTAAGTCATTATTTTTAAATTATTAATGTTTTATTTAACTTTTTAAAGTAACCCATTACACTAAGAACACTAATAATAATTTTATTGATCTTGGATGTATTGTCGCATAGGCGTTTGCATGAAGTTATGGAAAATGATGGGGAGTCGTTTCCAGTGGGATTTAGCCAAGTTATGATCAGTTCACTCAATCCAACAGAGGAGGCTATAACAATAAAGTCTCGTTGTGTATATGAACTGTTGAAAACGGCCTAATTGGACGATTGGTATTAATCCCATACAACCCAGGGTAAGGACTTCTATCTTCATATGTTCAATATATTAACATCCACAATTCAGAAATCATAGAATATATAGTTATTTTATATATTGATATAACTAGATATAATGGTTTTGTTCTTCTTTGTTGTAGCAATCATTGGGTGTTGGTTGCAATCGATATGTTGGCCTCCACTGTATATTATTTGGATTCAGTATTTACCCATAAAGTGAATTTGTCATTTAGAGCGAATAATAGAGCGAGTTAAGTTTCCATACTTATATTTTAATATTTTATATGGTTAAATTTTAGTAGATCGAGTGTTATATTCTTTGTATGCTTTCATATTCAGGGGAGTTAGGATGTATCATGCAACAAAGCAAAAAACAAAGCTGAATTTGAAATGGATGTTAGTCCAAGTAAGGATATAAGTGATATGTTCATTTTGACTAAGTAGATTTTGGTATAATATAATTGATATTAAAACTAATTTCTTAAATTTATAGTGCCCTCAGCAATTAAGCGATTTTGAATGTGGGTATTTTGTTATGAAGTACATGCAAGACATTGTGCAAAATCCGAACATATTGAAGCAGAATGTAAGTTTCAAACCTCTGCTTCATTAGTTATTTTAATTATGAACATTTTGTTTATATAAAAATTTTCTTTCTCATTTTTCTGTAATTGAAGTTCAAGGGGATAACGGAGTACACTGATGAGGATATTTTAAAGGTTCGTGATGAGTGGGCTGCATATGTGGCTAACTTAATCACCAGTTTAAGAAAATAGGTAAATATCACTTGTTTGTTTGTGTTTTATAATTAAAGGTTCATGAATAATGTGCCTGTGTTGGTGTGATTTTGTTGGGATGTGCATGTGCCTGTGCCTGTGCCTGTGTTGGTTTGATTTTGTTGGGATGTGCCTGTGCTGCAATGTGTCTGTGTTGGTTTGATTTTGTTGGGATGTGCCTGTGCCTATCTTTTTGCAATGTACTGTGTTGGTTTGATTTTGTTGGGATGTACATGATAATGTGACTGTCTTTGGTTTGATTTGGTTGGGATGTGCCTGTGCTTGTGCATGCAATGCCGGGTCTTTGGTTTGATTTGGTTGGGATGTGCCTGTGCTGTAATGTGCCTGTGTTGGTTTGATTTTGTTGGGATGTGCCTGTGCCTGTGCCGTAATGTGCTTGTCGCAATGTACCTGTGTTGGTTTGATTTTGTTGGGATGTGCCGCAATGTGCCTGTGCTGGTTTGATTTGGTTGGGATGTGCCTGTGCTTGTGCCGCAATGTGCCTGTGCTTTGCAAATGTGTGTTGGTTTGATTTTGTTGGGATGTGCCATGTGCATGTGCCGTAATGTGCTTGTCTTTGCAATGTACCTGTGTTGGTTTGATTTTGTTGGGATTAATCATAATTCCGATTGCCTATTATTGCTACTGCTACTCAGGCAATTGAAGATAGCAATGCTGCTGATGCCTTTTCTTTTGCTGCTGATGCCTTTTCTTTTTTTTGCATTTGCCTCCAATGTTTTTCTTTGCTACTCGGGCCGAGGGATAGACCAATGTTGCAGCTGCTGCTTCTTATTCTAGTCTATTTGCCTTATTAACTGCTACCAAAGTTGTTGCCAAAACAAGATTTTTCTTTGTTTCCAAATTAACTGTGGTTTTTGCTAATATTATGCCAATCAAGTTATATTTCATGAATTCCGTTGTTGAACTAATTTGGTGAATTGTATGTTGATTGTTAAATGTAGAATGGAGCTTGATGACATTTGTTAAATTAAGATTATTGGGGTTTGTTCCATAACTATTGTTGAAAATTATTGTTTAATGGCTTTAAATTTAGGCTATTGGTAATTGTAATAAAGAAAATTTTATTATTTTTAAAAATTTTTAAAATCTATTGACACCAACTTAGCATCTACAAATATTAATATTTTTAAATCACAACACAAATTATACTAGCGCATCAAAACATACTTCATACCATAGAATCACTATTTGCGTGACTGTATAAAATCACAATTATTTTGATATTATCGAATCACAAATTGTTTGACACTGTAATATCAAAGCGTTGGTGATGCTTTAAATGTCAGCATTTCTTTGATACTAAGATATCATGGAATCTTTGATACTAAGGTATCATGGAATCTTTGATACAAAAAATATGTGTCAGAAGATTTCTTGCACCGTGATCAGTGACACTAAACTCGGTGTCACTAAAAACCGTTACTGATACCAAAATAGTATCAGAGAAGGCCATTTTTCTACTAGTGTTTGACTGGTCAATATGACCGTTGGGCTGAATTTTCAAATTATCGGATCGCCGTTTTCAAAATGTCAGATCACTGTTAGTATCCAGAGGCTAATCTCTCAATTCTGTTCCAGGTCAGCGAGCCATTATCAACATGTCGGATCACCGTTAGTTTCCAAAGACTAAACTTCTATCTTGTTCGAGCCGTTATCAGGAATGTCGGCGAGCAGTTATTGTCTATTTTCAGAATTTTAAGAAATCCTTGTTATTTTCAAAATTCTCAAGGTTTTTTTTTGTTTTCAATTGATACCATTACCATGGATATTTTTAATAGAATATAAAACTTTTATAGAATGGGAATTATGATTTAAAAGAATATAAAAACTATTTGAGCTTTTAAATGATTAATAAATCTTAATGAAATTTGTTATCATTAAAATAAATAATAAAGAAATATTTATGTTAACAATTACCACCATCAAACTATATCCTAAAAGAGCCTTTATATATCAGCATGCCTCACTTCTTGAACACTCACCAGGATAACCAAGTAACTGTAAAAATAAAAGATGATCAGAAACTGATTATTCACATCAACTTATTTAGACAATGGGATGAACTGATAGCTAACTCATCAAGTTCAACGGAGATTGGAAATTACCTGTTCAATTGAGCATCGCTCTTGTCAATTTAAGCAAATGCATCTCTTTACTTCAATAACCTTTTAAAATCGCAAATGCATGCTGACATATGAAAAAAGTAAAGGCAAATTAGATCTTCAATTTCTATAGATAAAGAAGGCACAACGAAGTTAAGATTAACAATATACAAGCACTCATAAGTAGCAAATGTAATTGCTTAGAAACAAACACATAAACACAATCCTTTTTTAAAAGGACTTGTTTTTTTTTTTTTTAATGTAAACAAAATCATTTTTTATGTAATTAAATCCAAAAGGACTTGTTTTTTATTTTCAACCATTTTTGCATGCCTTACATTTCCACCTCCTTTTTGAGGAACAAGAGAAGCCAGAATGAGAACTGTCGTGCCAAGCATAACAATGTAGTTTTGAAAACCAAGAAGAATAGCTTCAACTACATCAGAAATGCACCATCAAGTTTTCAAAGAAAAAATTCTCCTTGAAAAACTAAGGTCCTCAATAGAGCAGTTACTAAAATTGACACATAACATCATATATCAACTTCTTAATATACCCAAAAACAAAATTAATATGCAAAACAATCATTACTTTTAATACTAGTATTACTTCTAGAAAAAAATTTCAATATTTTCTTTTAGTGATGTGATTAGAATCTGCAATATTTAATTAGAGAAAATACCAAATTACTTTTGCACAAAAGCGGTATCAACCAAAAGAGGAGAGGAGTGATAAAAGCTACTTTTGATTGACAAAAAAAGCACAAATGAAAGCATATCCTAAACTATTAAAACACCAAAAACTTGCTTAGGATATACTCAAACCGACCAATAAAACACTCATTATAATTACAAATCCAAAACATAAATCTCAATCACTTGCCACAATAAAATAAAAATTAAAAAATTAAAATGGAAGAAAATAAGAATTAAAGAACAAATATTTAAAATTGGTGGCTTATAGTGAAATTTGAAAGCCCTGTAGCAAACTCAATTTCCATTAGGCAAACCTGTGAATAATCCAGGGAAATTACAACATCCAAGGGTTTTGATGAGAAAAGTAATCAATCGAAATTATATCAATTCGAGGAGACAAGAAATTGAGAAGTTGCAGATGTGAAATTGGGAAAGATAAGGCAAAAAGAATAAGTTCTAAGAAAGAAATAAATAAAATAAATAAACCATAAGATTCATATGTAAAATTAATATTCTTTAAGGAACTATCAAATCTAATCGGTCGGCTTAAGAACACAAATAGATTTCCCACAAATGAAATTAAAGCAGGGAATACATATAAAACGACAGAATGAAAGATATCAGTCAAAGTCTGGACAAACCTCTTGTTATACTTGACACGGTAAAAAACCTAATTTCATTTTTTCTTTCCCCTGCAGCCGCCAATTGCTTTACATCCATTGCAACCATTTTGAATAGTAGCCCACACCATTGCTTTTTCATGCCATCGGCGGCACAAGGAGAGACCCTCCATTACGCTGCCATTGCCACTGCCGTCGACTGATTTGTGCTGGAAACGGCCACCAGAAGCTCACACCTCTGGTCTACGACATCTGCATAACCAGCATGAAACACTCTTCGTTGCCACTGCACTACGTTGTTTTTAATCAACACACGTCGCCAGCCCTTGCCGGAGCCTCGCGTACAACCAGTAGTGGCCACGAACACTGCCATGTTTCCGCTGCATCAAGAAACGCAGACAATTGCAGCACTCCTACCATGGTGGCTGTGTATGTGAGCATTTACTTAGGTCCATTGAGAGTGGCATTGAGGCGGCTAGGGTTTTAGGTTGCTTTATGACAGAAGAGTTTGGTGAGAGAATAAGTGGGAGCCCCAACACTTAAAAAAAAATTGAGGGTTTATTTTTAATTTTAATATTTTTTTATTTTATAATAAATATTGTAAATTTATAAGAAAAACGGCATCGTTCCAATTTATGTGAAATTACACGTTTCTTAATTCATATGATATTTTATTTCAAACAATATAAAAAATTTTGGTCAAAAAAGTGCCAAAATCAAGTCAACATTAAAATTCTATCATAAATTCTTGATATAATATATTCAATCACAAAGTCATCATATATCCTTGACATAATTTATTTCTATCACAAGTCTGTCATGAATACTTGATAGACACAAAATCTATCATGACTTGGTCATGCCTTTATGATCTACGTAGAACCTGTCATCTATTATCAGTTTTCTTGCGGTGAAATATTTGAGAAGCAAGCAAGTAAATAAATCATGATTCTTCTAGAGACCCAGCAACCACTTGTGAAACTACAATGGTTATCACATCAACTCTCAGCACGAAAACGTGTTAAGTGGCCAACAACTCCTAACAACCCTCAGACTAAGTCCAGCACTTACCATACTATGTCCTATATAATTGAAACGTAAATAGATTATTGACAGCAAAACAAAATAATAACTTAATATAATGACATGTAACAATGTACATTTTTTTTTTTTTTGGTCAATTATGCGTTAGTGTTTGATGCCCTTCTTTCAAAAATAAATAAAAATTGATGCAAATGTACCGCAATGTCAGTACTAATCTAATTTTGTGAGGGAGATGTGACCAGTAATGATTAAAATATACAAGCGATGAAATTTGAATTGCGATATAAATGCATAAATGACATAATATTAATTATTAAATATAGCAAGTAAATTTTGATGCCATCATTTTAAAAAATTAACAATAAATAAATAAATTGATACTCATGTGCATGTCTAATGCTTTATTAATATAAGATTAAAATTCTCTTTTCATCTGGATTTTTTATTTGAGCAAATACAATTATTGGTAGTTAACATATAGAACCACAATTAAAAAGTATACCTGGACCGTGCGCACGTACATGTCGAAAGAATTAAAGAAAAGGAGCTCTGTAGATTCTGTTTGTTTGATAAGAAATGAATGGAAAATTTTATTGATGCGAAGAGAAAATTTGTAAGCTGGATTCTTATCTTGACCGTGCGCACGTACATGCAACAAACTCGTGTGCACATTTCCAGCTGACTATAACAACCCACTGACTTTGGAGGGAAATAACAACTTGTTTAACTGTTTTACAACTTCGCTGCTGACTCATCATTCTACTGAAAAACCTAGCCGACTTCAACTGCCGACTCGGCATTTATTCTTAACAGAAAGATAATGATAAAAAAGTTGCTTCAGAATTCATGGGCACGCACCCACGCTACTTGTAGAACTCCATAACCCATAAATTGTAAAAAAAGCATTCAAATCTGATGCCACTAAATCCAGCTTCAGTAGCCAAGGTCGTGAATTCATGCTTTGTTCGCTCCTTTCCTCCCGGATATTGAGTCATCACCAGCACATCAGCTAGGGAATTTAGTTTTGAATGAGTGCTAATCTCAGGCAGTTCTGGAAGTACTGCCTCCACAACAATTACCTTTCCTTCTTCGGGAATACTTTTGTAGCAATTCTTCAATAACTTCAAGCAATGTTCATCGCTCCAATCGTGCAGTATCCACTACAAAATTTGAAATAGTATGAAATTTGTTCAGGGATCGAACACCTAATACCTGCAAATTAAATTCAAATGAAACTTACCTTGATCAAAATGGCGTCGCCATTTGGAACACTTTGAAACATGTCACCCCCTACATGCTTAACACCTGTACCATATACAATTTAGTTTCCTCTGTTAGGATCTGGCGGTATGGGCAGAGAATTCATAAGAGCACTGATTCGGGAAGAAATTTTAGATAAAATTCTGACAAAAACAACAATAAATCAAACCTTATTTTTTCACTGAAATGCAAATCTGGTAAATCGAGTCTGTTTTGATGTTTTTTGTCAGTTTTTTCTTGTTGCAACATTTTGTGCTTTTACCCTTTTTTTCCAATTGACAATGTATATTTCTTCATAACAATGACATTAAAAAAAATAAAGAGATTGGAATCAATTTTCTAATTAACTTCCTACTTTCTCCAGGATTTATATTGGGGTGATTAATTAAAGAAAGCTACTTAAAAGCCACTTGACCAAGTCCCTAACATTATTATAAATATAATTGATTGTTCATACCAGGATACTCAGGGGAATGCTTTATAACGTGAGGCAAGTCAAAATTGATGCCCTTAATGTGGGGATACTTGGAAGTAATTGCATTAAGGGTATTGCCAAGGGAACCGCCAACATCAACCAATTGCTTTATGTGCTCGAAACCCTTGTAAGCCTCAAGGATTTTCTGAAGGACCAAAGTGGTATGGTTGTACATCGCTGTGCTGAAAACTTCATTGAACCTGGGGTCCAATCCCTGGTACTCGAAAGCGTTCGTTCCGTGGACTCGGTCAAATGGAACTCCTCCTTCAATAATAGTTTCTTTCAGTTGGGACCTACATGACCAATCAATCAATCATCATTTTGCGTTTGGCTTAACTTTTTTAGATACAATGATTAGTGGTTGATAAAAGCAAAAATAATAAAGGGATATATCTATATTATATATATGACGATGTATACGTTTCATAAAATCCCTCAACAGATAAGATGAGTAGAGGATTCATTGCCATAAAAAATTTTATGTTATATCTTAACTCATAACTGTCACATACGTCTTTATGAAAACGAGCAAAAAAATGGAAATCAGGGTAATATTATCATACGGGTCGGTTACTAAATTTTAGCAACGTCACAAATTAGGAGTCATGCAGTTTGTAGTACCTTTACATATAGCTAGGTCCTGCTGTTTTTATTTTGTTTTCCCTAAAAGATTTTATTTCTAATTCTCTCCAGGCATGTGATCGTACCACCCCAAGTGAATCTTTTAATTGAGCGAAATTCTACGGGTGAAGTGAAGAAATTTTTGTTCTTCCAGGATTTCTATCAGAACTGAAGAAAACTCAATTACGGCTTTCAATAGAACAAAATACATTGTCTTTTTCATATATGTTACACTCATGTCCTCTATAATTAAAAAAAAAAAATACCTCCGAAAGAAAACATATTTCCTCATGTCCTCTGTAGCTGCAAGTAATTAAAACACCACCAACAATAGTTTGCCCGTTCCTGAATTCATATGTCTAGAAGTATATTTAATAATGATTTATAAGTTTGAGAGTGAACATTCTACGTTTTATCGCTCACTTATATGAACACATTTGTTTTTCTTTTTCGATGACCTGAATTTAGAAATAAGTTGAGTATGAAGTCGATTATGATTTAAGACGTGAGAGAAATGCATGATTGGATCTGAAGGCGTAGAAAGAGACATTGTATTATAAACCCATGTATTTTTACCCTAACTTAGAAAAAGAAAAATTCAGAGGATTAAATGATAGAGTGGACAAACCAGCTGTCGAGAAAGGCCTCGTCCTGAATTAAAGCCAATACAGGGCCTAATGAGACACCATCTTGATTAGGCACAAAGTATTTGGAAACATCATTCAAACCGTATAGCCTGTGAGAACCATCGACATCATCAATTGAGCATTCAACAATACCATAGCTAGCCAGAAGCCTGAGTATCCGGTCCAGCATCATGGGTGCGTCTTTGTTCTTGGTGGCGGGCAGCTGAGCGGCAATCTCTGAAGCTGATAGCTTTGCTCCAGGACCAGCTTTGGCTATGATCTCGAAAAGTGCCAACTTAATTACTGCTTTCATGGCCGTGTGGAGCACTGAACCCGCCGTCACTTCACAAGCATATGCAAAGTTTTCGTCTCTCGCTTCGTTAGCCATATTTTCTTGAATTTCCTTATCTGATTTCCTCAGAAACAATGCATTTATAGTGAAGTGAAGAGTTGCTGAGTGTCCAATATTTTAGGTTGTAAAATTACAGTATTCTCAAACTGACCCTTAGTCTGCTTTAATCAAATTCAAGAAAATTTATCAAATATAAAAGACATATTTAATTTTAAAATTAGTCCTTACTTAATTCTGACATACAAACATGGTCTCAATTGCCATAAAGGCAACTTACAAAGAGTTGTAACCGAAAACATTTATAAGCCTTTTTTTTCTTTGTAATTTTCAGGTTCATATATATATATATATATATATATATATATATAATCATTCTGCCAATGAAGCGCCTGCCAATCAGAGAAGTTAATTTTTTTAATTCATTCGGCCCCACCCCTGAGTACTATAGCTTCGACTCCAGATGAATGACGCTTTTCATTCACGTTATTCTTTGACAGATTGTGATTCCAGAGGCTGCCGACAAAACAAGATTCCGGAGGATGCTTATAAGAAAAATACAATATTTATTGAATATTTTAATAATTGTTATCTTTTCAAGGATTTAAAAATCTATAGGTGTAACGGACAGCTAATGCAATATAAGTGTTATCTAATATATGAGTTGATGAACCACCACGTGCGAAATAAAAATCAAAAAATAATAGCAGTCAATAATGGCATTCAAAATAAAAAAATTTAAAACAAAAAGGAAATAAAGCCATTGGATTCTTTTTTTATTTTTTCTGAATATTAATACGATAAAATAAAAGAACGTGTTAATATTTATCATAAAAATATTGTTGATACAATCCTACGTCAATTTTGTTATATTATAGTACAATTCGAAAGTTTTATTTTATTTTAAAATATATTTATCCTATTGTATTTATAAAAGAAATTATAAAATAATTCAATTAGGATAAAATTTTACCTCCAATGATAGTTGTTCAAGATTCAAGCGTTTTATATAGTCACTAAATTTTATAAAAAAAGTATCTTCGGCCTTATCCTACTTTATAACCTTTCTCTTGTGATGGAAAATAAATTCTTAGGAAATATAGATTTGGATAGGTTAGAGATTCTTTTTATAATAGACTAGAGAACCTTTTTACAATAGTATTTTATAACTTACAAGACTTTCCACTCCTTCTATCAAAGAAGTGAAATTTATAACCTTTATCACTTCCATTATGAAAATGATTAGTAAACTATAAGGCTATCCCTCGAAATAAGTAATTAGATTATTAATATGAGTTTATCTATTTATTTATTTAAAAAAATCACTTATTATGTGAACTATATAATAAAAATTTGTGGAGATATATCTACCCACATTTAATTATATAATTGAGACAAGAAATTAGAGGTCCATGAAGTAGTATTTAGATTTGCAACCTCAAAGTTGAGGTTGTGAAAGGCAAAAGAAAAAGCAGAAGCATATGTTTTTGGAAAGGAACCCATATAAGCAACTACAAATTAAGCAAAAAACTAACTTTTTTTTCCTTTTATGTCAGAAAATCAGAATGTGTACCATAAATGAACAAGTAGAAAATAAACTAATACAATCTAAAATAATAAATCAATTATAAGCGACATATTTTTTTAGACGGAAAACCTAAATCGAGAAAAAAAAAACCACGGCACCATAATCTAATATAAACTTCAATTATATTAATAATGAGATTTACAACACAGATTCTTCTCTAGATAATATTAAAGACTATTAAGAACATCAAAAATCTCAATAATCTTGGCTTATAGTAATAATCTAATATTTGTCTCTTTAACAAATGAGTAATCTCAGATAACATGCAATGGTAAAATAAAATAAAAATCAAGACAGTAAGAATGTACAGGGCGATGTCAAAAACTTACCCTCCAAATTTGGGAGAAAATAGAGTTAAGTTTGCCTTCCAATCAACCAATCAAAGATTAAAACCCTTACCTCCAAATTGGAATAATCGGTCGTTGTATTCTTTTTCACTCTCATCGTTTCTATATTTTCAAGGCTGCCGCTTTACTTATTTACTTTTTCTTTTATTGCCACGTAATTTTGAAAGCCAAATTTAATGGTAATTTTCAATTAGTTATAATTTGTTTTCTTTAATTATTTGAACACCCAAACTAATGGAAACTTTGAGTTGGGCCACCCAAATGAAATGGACCTAATAATTCTTCCCCACCAGATGATGTGGAGGGCACCACCAAGCCCATTCTCGGCTTACATTCTTTTCCATTAGAGTCCTAAATTTGTTATCAACCTTATGTCCTTATTATCCAACAAAATCTGTAATACAAATAGCTTTTTAGTTGATTTTTTTCTTTATTATGACATCCAAGTATGAGTTTCCTTTATTGTTTTGTATTGGTTGACAAGGAAGAAAACTACACCGAAGACAATTCTTTCTCTCACTGAAATCTTCACTTTTGTACTTTTTCCTTTTTCGTTATGCTTGCAATTCTTCTCCTTTTCTCTATTCTATTGTACATTTGATAAGTGCAGCATGTAAATTGCTTTTGGTTCCTGGATGCTTAAGGTTATATAAATATTTATGTGAGTACTAGCGAAAGATGTTTATGTTGATTCTTAGTTTTTAAATCTATTCTACTTGCTGCAGGTTCTTTGATTAGAAAATAGTAAAATGTTTTTTTTTTTGCCCCCTTAGAGAATAGTAAAATGCTTGTTAAACATTGTTTTTTACATGTTGCTATAATCCAGGGCTGCATATAAGGGATGTATAGATACTACAATTAAGGGCATGCTAAGCGAATGGAGAGGCAACAACAGCAATCTGAAGGGCAAATAAAAATAATGGTGGTGATTGAAGGAACTGAGAAGAATTACTGGCCTCTTACTACTTAAGACTTTACAAGTGATTTACCACTGGAATTTGGTGGACTTTGATTTTTTTTACAAGTATTTTGATGTTGGTGAATATTTATTTTAGGATATCTTTTGAAAATTTGGGATTGATGTAGTTTAGATGCTTCAGTGACATAGTTTGTATTTAACTGTAGTTTGAATATATATAAAATTTCGTGTATTTTATTTATTGGATTTTTTTACTAGTATTATATTATGTATTTATTTTATATTGACCAATTTTATTTATAAAAACAAATTTATAGAATTTGTAAAATAATAATAATAATAATAATAAATAATATAATATTAATTCAGTAAAAATAATAATAAAATTTACAATATTATTAATATTTTAAAATAATTTAATAGAAATAATACTAATTTTCCAGCCAAAAAATTCCTAAATATTTAAATAATTTTGATTTCCCACTAAAATGTAGTGTGATGCGTGTATGACTTTTAACAGCTATCGTAAACTCATGACGGGAAAAATTTTGTCATAAATTAATGATAGTGACATAGATGACATATATTTTGTCTGTCATGCACCCCTCTTTATGACGGTTATTTCTCGTCATCTATTGCCTGTTTTCTTGTAGTGCTTGCCAAATCACGCTTATAGAACTATTTCTTATCATCCTTAAATCATTCTTAAAGATTCAAAAACTCAAATCGAGCCTCAAATTCACAAATCCCAATTTCAAACCCTAAGGGCAGCCGATCAAGTTTCATCATTTTTGATCGGATTCTTTCCCTCTCTCGACCAAATTGAGCCTCAACATCACTTCCTCCACTCTCTTTTAACACAATAATCAATTCCATTTCATTCATTTTCATCTTTCTCAACTTTCGCCATTTTCTCCAGTATCACCATGGCTAGCTCATCTCGTCAAACTCGGAGGAGGAAAGCAGCTCCCATTAGGAATCCTATACCACCACGGGAAACTTCTGAATTCGAAAGAATTCATTTCCCCACAGCCCCATTGGCCAAGCGCTTCGAGGATCGGTTTATGGGCCGAAAGGTACTTGACTCTTATTTTGTTGATATAGAAGATTTTAAAGAGTTAATTGTTTGTGGTAGAAGTGTTAGGAATATGCTACAACCCTAGGAGTCAGCTATAAATTTTGATTATAGAGTTTATCCTAATCTAGTCTGTATTTTCTATTCGAACATGGAACTTTCCGTAACTCGACAAGATAGGATAGTTACTCATGTTGGTGGCATATCTATTGATTTTGATGATGAAGACTAAACGGTATTCTTGGAATACCGAATGATGGTCATGAGATTTATACCTCTAGGAAAGCTCTTTCATTTGCCGATTTTATTCATAGTGACGGTGTTCATAACATTTATCAGCGTCGAGGTCTCACTGATGATATTTGTGCATTACCTTTTCGATCTCTATTATTGCCTCTCCGAGTTTGTATCCTTCATATTATTTTACAGCACATTATTACTCCTAGGAAAGGTCATTCAGATGAGGTAACGAGATTGGATGTTGGGTTATTAGATAGTCTCATTACGGGGCGTTTTATTAACCTTGGATACGTCATTATGCTACACATGCTTAGTACCCTTGCAGTAAATCACCGCTTGCTCCCTTGTGGTAGTATCATTTCTAAGATACTACGACACTTCCAAGTGTCTCTTCGGGATGCTATGTACACGGAGCCCAAATGGATTGCTTCGGAAGCCATGACTAGTATTGGATTTGCTAGGAAGAACGGTAAATGGCTCAAAACCTCAAACTCCAAGAATTGGGGCACTTTAGTTGCTCCGGAAGATAATCGGATTCTTAATTATATTTATACCCCGATCAGCTTCCCGATTTTGGACCAGGAGCTCACCCTCCACCTCCTTGTGAACGATCTGTCCCCCAGCCTTCAGTTGATTTCAATACTGAGGAACGTGAGATGAATATTGATCTTCCCTCCGCTTTCGAGTCGCCTCCAGCTCCCGAGCAGTCTTCCGCTCCCGACGACTTCAGCCAGATGATGACCACCAGCTTCGAACACTTTACTGCAATTAGTTGATGATGTTCGTAAGCTTTATGAGCGACAGCAACGGATTCTCGACCGCATAGATACTTTCTCCCGGTAACAGCAGCAGCTTCACTCTCAGTTTTAGACTTTTCAGCAGTACACTATTGATCAGCAGCTTGAGCTCATTGCAGGACAGCGTCACCTCCTTACTTATTCCGGATACGACCCTGGCAGTTCATCTTTGTAGCCTCCCTCTTAGTTTGGATTGCATTCTATCTATTGATGGTTTTGATGATAGATGATTCTACGTGTGTGGATTGATGCTTTGATGGAGTTGTTGGTGCATGACATTTGCTTAATTATATTTGGGAGTGTTTTAACCTTGGTTTGTATTTGAGCATTTGTCCAATTTTAAGGGGAGACTCTGCCGAAATTTTTGCGCGCATTATATAGGTAATTCTTTCGTTTTAAAGTATGTCCTCTCTATATTTTCTTTTTGATGGTAAATGGGGAGATAATGGATATTGAGTATTCATATGATCGGTTTTGAATGATTTATAAAAAAATTAGTTTTTGGTTAAAATTTAAATTGGCCATACATTTAGGGGGAGTACATGCTCAATATATTGAAAGAGTTTGTCATCATGAAAAAGAGGGAGAATGTTAACATGTATAAGATCATTATAATAATTTTGATGATAACAAACTTTAAATATGCTTGATTAAAAGGTTGGAGTTTTTCTTTAATAAACATTTCATTAAATAGCCATATAACATTCTTAAATGAATTCATAAAATATGAATTATCATTATCTTTAAACCAAAAAAAAATGCTGATTAAAACTTTGATTCTGGAAACAAATGGTGAATAGTTAATTTTAAAATGATTAACCGATAATTTCCAAAGATGGGTAATTCCTTAAGACTTGAACTGATTAACGAAAACAGGCAATGCAAGTAACCTAAGACGGCCACTGGAATTAAATGGTAAACCGTTTATATCAAAGGGCTAACCGATAATTTCTAGAATGTCATTCTACACTAATCTTTAACCGTTTAGCAAGAATGATTAGGAGAAATTTATTTTGCAAGTCTCTAGAAATTTTGATGAAACCGATAGTGGCAAATGGTCAACCGTTTATTTGGATTTCAGCTCAACAAGTTACTTAGGATAGTCAAAATGGTTAACCGATAACGGTTAACGGCAATCTATTTTGCCTAGAAAGTCAACAACGGCTATATTTCAACTCCAACTATAAATAAGCTCAATCAAATTCAAACAAGGACTGATCACAACGTTATCATTGAGCCCATTATCAAGAATACAAAATTCATTGAGCTTTAAATACATTCTTGTTTCATTTATTCTCACAATTATTTTCCTTTATTTTATTATTCAACGTTGTGAGTTGTGAAAATAGAGTCTTCAAAGTATTGGTATGGTCGGTCACCAATGTTGATTCCCCATTCAAAGAGTATAGAGTCTCCTCTTTAAAAAATATTGTTGTATTACGACTTGGCCTCGTACAATTTTTGAGAGTATCCCATATTTCCTTTCTGTCTTTTTCTTTGCCACACTAGATAATACTCTATCTGCAAGTGTCAAGTGTAGATCGAGTAATGGAGTTGTCGATATATCTCATTCCAGTTGTCATCGAGTTATCTCTCGTGGGCCTTTCTCTAATTGCTACCAAGCAATTATTCTTCCTCAATAGAGCCTTCATCTTTATTTTTCACAATGAAAAATTATTTTTGATGAACTTCTTGTTGTGCAAATTTTGTTGAACTCATTTGCGAATCTATTGTAGAATAGATCAATGGTGTTGAGTGTCGATCCCACAAGGAGGTGGATTTTAATTGTGTGTCGAATTAATTTTGTAAATGGGTGGTTGGATCGATGGGGAAATTAATTTAAAGGATGCTAGGATGGGAAAATTGATTTAAAGGATACTAGAATTTAAATTGGAATAGCGGAATTAAATTGAATTGGGAACTATTGAAATAAAGTGCTTGGGTATCTGAATCCGTATCAACATGCACCATAGGCTAAATATTCTTTATTAATACTAATTAAATCATGAGTAGGGAATCCACCAATCATGAACCCCGCTCTAATCAATATGGTGTTAAGGGCTTATCGTGCCAAATAATAATAACCTTATACTAGGGTCTTGGGTAAAATCAAGGCGGTAACTAGACAAGATTATTATTATTTGTCGACAAAAAGTCAAAACCTCCACAGAAATTAGAGGGGAAGAGAAAATAAATTTACCAAATAAAGCCCATGACACATGTTGAGACTTCACCTTCAACCCAAGCTTGAAAGAAAATTAGCTACTCATTATTGAACTAGGGGTAAAATGGGAATTTTATTAAAATACGTAGAAAATACAAGATGGAGAAGGAATTACAGAAAACTAAGCTCAAAAATGGATTCAGGGGTGTCAAATTAGGGGGGGGAGGCCCCCTTTTTATAGATACATTGAGTGAATCATGGCCATCGGATTAAAAATAGTTTGGATGCGAGATTGCGCCGTCGTCATCGGTGAAACGATGAAACGGTTTGACCACGGGTTTGACCACGCGGTTTGAACAGTAACACGGTTTGCACACGGTTTGAACGATACTTGATGCGAGCGAGTGTCGTGAGCGATATCCATGAAACGATCAGTACATGTGAATAGTGCGTGCGTGTGAGCGTCCATTTTCCTTTTATGCTCCTCTTAAGGTTTTATTTGTCACGAGTTCAAAAGTGACGTCCGTTTTGCTATCCGAAATCTCGTTCATTGTGAAATGACCATGATACCCCTAAAATACACAAAATACTTAATTAAAACAAAACATATATAATTAAATAACAAAGGACTTAAATAAATAAAATTAGAGATGTTAGTGAGATTTAAAGTGTAAAATGATGAATTTCTCCTTTATAAATATACACTTTCTAACACTCAACACACCCCAACCAGAACTTATTGCTAGTCCTAACAAATAAAGCGAAAAAAAAATTCAAACCCAAATTTTTTTTTTTTTTTTTTTTTAAACAAACTTGTTTATTCAATCAGACTAATGATAGCAATCAAATAAAAGTATAAGCATTATCTCCAGTCTAAAGAAACATCACACCCACATCAACCATCCACATGAATCAACCAAGTAAATACAGCTACTTTAAAAAATGACATGTCAAACCCCAAAATCTCAGGTAATAGTGACACTCTCACAAAGGAAATTAAACCCAATAAAAATTGTCACTTGATGAATGATAAATGGAGTGAAGATAGTAAAGAAATAATATCACACACTCTCACCAAGATGAAAGAAATATACCCATAGCTTAGAAATAATACGATCTCAAGTCAAACAGAATATTAGTCAACCCAATGTATTTTTTTTTCTTTTCTTTTTTTTTTATGCATTACTACATCTTTATAGCCCATATAATTTGAAGCTTCTACTTGGACTATAGTTCCTAAAATCAAGAAGGACTTTTATTAGGATATAACGTAGGCTAGGGACATGGCTAACAAAGAAAGGAAAATAGAAAAAACAAAATATATGTTTGAGAAAAATAATATCTTTTGGAAACTAAAAAGTAAGTGCATTTTACTTATTTATTATTGTATTATATATCTCTCTTTTTTTTTTTTTTTTTTTTTTTTTTTTTTTTTTAGAAATTTTTTTTTTTTTTTTTTTTTTTTTTTTTTTCTTTTTTTTTTTTTTTTGGTATTGCACAACTTTACTAAACAAAACAATTATTTATATTTTTCTCAAACATGAATAGGTGATGGAACTTGTAAGATATTGGGTAATACTCCAAATTGGAGTGGGTGAAGACGATAAGTTGACAAAGAAAAGTTTTTTTTTTTTTTTTTTATAAAAGGCTCAAAAGGGCTAACTATGGATATTTCACATAAGGGATAGCTAGAAAGGCTCAAACGGGTCAAAGACGGCCTTTCCATCATCTTTTAGGGCTCTAGATACTCCTCCATATCTACTAGTTAAATGGACCTTTAGATGTAGCAACGCATTTTTTTTTTTTTTAACTTTTTTTTTTTTTTTTAAAGGGTTGACTCCAAGGAAATCTAAAGATCATGTATAAAATAATAATACTGCTAAACTGTATGAAGAATGGGCAAAAAGGGTTACTCTCCAAGAAAAATAATAGGCTCAAAAGCTCACTTGGTATTTATTATGACATGTCAATTCTTTCAAGCAACTCATATTTATCTCCGACATCAACATGTAGAGTAGCAAACATAGTGTAACATCACTCAAGACCAAAGATAATACAAATACTAAAATTCGAAAATCATCATGTCATCCAAAAATAAAAACAAAATCACACAATTTTTTTTTTTTTTAAACAACATTCTACCCCTCAACCTATTCTAAACATGAAAGGAAAGTATGCATGCAGAAATGTGAAAATGATGCAGAAAAACTAATTGAAAATGTTACAAATAAAATGATAGAAAAATGATTTTTTTTTTTTTAACTAAGAAGATGCGTTTCTAGAGGCACTACACTCTATATTCAGCCATCTTCGACTCAAAATTTGAAAATGCATATTTATAAAGGAGAAGTCAAAAAGTTAGAAAGATCACACGAAAAATAAAAAATTTTTTTTTTTTTCCTTTTTTTTTTTTTACTAAGAAGATGCGTTTTAGAGTAACTACACTCCATATTGACCATCTTCAACACAAGCAGTTGATTAGTGAGTTAGTTTCTACAACAAAAAATTAGTAAAAACTTAACCAACATTCCACAATTGTCAACTATCCCTCCCCCAACAGAACTAAACATTGTCCTCAATGTTTTAAAGGAAAAGAAGTAGAGTTTAGAAGACATCACTGGGTGGTGCAACACAAAATAAAATATTTGAGGCGGAGATTTAAATCTAATTTGTACTTCTTCTGCTGCTTATTGTTACCATCGTTATTTGTACACTCCAACACCAAGGTCTTGGGATCGGCTCTGCAGTCGATAAGCATGTAACAGATCAAGTAGCTCATTAGCGGTGTGAGCACAAATAAAAAGCTTTTTCATAGTAGAGGAATGAAGTAGTTTTTATTGCATGGTTAAGAAATGCGATAAAGCCATCATAAAAATTATTGACATTTAACAAACCGATGGGTTTCGATGAATGTGCGAGATGGGCCCAAGATGCTAAAGTGATAAGTGCCTCAGAGTTGCAAGATCTCTGGTAAGAAAATAAAAGCATCGGCATGATTAAGCATTTCGGTTATTCTTTCTTGCATACGAGACAACTAACTCTTCTCCGGTCGGTGAGTTAGACAAGCGACCTAAAGGTTTTAGGGTTTGTGGTATGATGCCTAACACTTGACTTCCTCGACAAAAGCGGTTTACGAGACCAATTTTGATAACCCTCGGTCACCCCGCCGTATACTAAGTGTAATTTTCTCTCTGCTATGCATCGACCAAGATCAATGGTGCCTCAAAGAACTCTTTATATTTGCCATAGTTAAATCAGGAAAGCACACAAATGTTCTTGAATTGTTTATTGGGAGTAGCTGCCATTATGATACTTCTCAAAAATAATTTGTGAGTGTAAGCGAAAAGAATCATATTTAAGGATCTTGGCGGCAATGGGTCTGCAATTTGTGAATGAGGTGTCATGTCTATGTCAATTAATCATGTAATGCACATGGCTTGAGAGTCAAAAAAGGAAAGCAGATAAAAAGGAAAAGCAAGTAATGACAAATATAAAATTATTAAAGACAATAATGCAAATGGTAAAACAACGGTAAAATAAAACAACGGTAAAGTAAAAGGATATTTACGGGTAGTTGCGTTGTGGCTCACATCTTCCTCGGTTTACGTCCGAAAGCGGCTTCAACGCCCTCATGGGTCGAGGATAGGCTTCCCATCAGTTTTCTTATAAAGCGGCAAGCAGAGTCGTTTATAGTGATTCAGAAGGCGTATCGTGCATGCTCTTTACGGAATGATGGCCGTAAGCGGAGAATCGCTCTTGCACATATCCAGCAGGATGCGTTTGAGAGACAAAAGGATATCATCCAATGACTCCTTATTCAAGCCATCACTAATGAATTGAATCTTATCTTCTCTGTTATCGGACATTCTAAAGAACATCGTTTTTATTGCATATCATTACGGCACACTTATGACAAGCAAGCAGAAATTTTCGAGCTCTTCGCTTTCTTGCATAATTTCCTTTACCACAACCAGGCATGTATGCAATAAATTTAGGAGGCAACTCACCAAAGCGTACTTTAGCCTCGATTAACCGGCGAATATCGGCGGTATGTTATTCCTCATGAGCAATCGCATGCGTTCGGATCGAGCTTTATAGATTGTGAGGAGGGCATTACGAGGAAGTGAAGGGAATCGACTATGAAGCTTTGCTAAGATCTCGTTTCTATCCATACCTTCGCCTCGGAAGATCGGTAATTATGGGAAGCTGAAGTAACCGACTTGATTGTCACGAATACAGTTATCAGCCACTTAGGGGTGACAAACTAAAACACACAAACTAAAACACACAAACGGAATAACAAACAAATAAAAACACAAAGAAAATCACAATCGTCCTCTTATGGAATTTACCTCAAGCTCATTTGGATGTTGTAGACACTTGCTTCTCAATGTCTCGAGTTGGCTTTCTAAATCCTCAGCGTGGGATATTAACTCGGTGGTTGTAGCTTCCAAATACGATGTGTTTTACAAAATCGTATCGGCCTCGAGATGAGATTGGACACGTTGAAGTCGTCTAAGGATGTTCAAGAGGAACTGTCTCATGATTAAAAGTAAAAAAAAAAAAACCCAATGGTTAAACAAACACACTTATGCACAAATGATTTCAATTAGCAGAAAAAAATAAATAAATAAATAAATAAATCACCGAAAGAAAAATCTTAATTCAAATGTGGTGGGTCACTTAAATTTATTTGGTGTCCTCTCCATGTGGTTGGTACTCTAGATATGGCTTTAATCTTTGACCATTAACTTTAAACGTGACACCATTTTTGGGTCTTAATTTCAATTCCCGTGTGGAAAAAGCAGTATGAACAATGAAGGGCGGACCATCGAGGCGTAGCTTACACAGGAATAAGTGCAAGCGAGAATTGAATAAAAGTACTTTCGACACTGGGTGAAAGATTTTTCATGTCTAACTTATCATGAAAGACTTTCATTATTTGCTTGTAAACCTTGGCATTTTTCGTATGCATCATTCGAATTTCTTCAAGTTCGCATTTATGTCGTCTTTCGAGCCGACTTGCTGCATGTCAAAATTGAATTTCTTGATGGCCCGATCGCATACGATGCTCGAGTTCAGGTAGGTGGCAAGCTTTTCCATACACTAGCTTTGTAGGGTGACATCCCGATTGGGGTTTTGAGCGTTCTATATGCCCATAATGCATCATCAAGTCTTAATGACCAATCTTTTAATGCGGCCTCACGGTCTTTTCTAAGATGTGCTTTATTTCTCGATTGGAGATCTCAACAGCCTTTGGTTTTGCGGATGATACGAGTCGCCACTTTATGAGTGATGGAGTACTTTGTCAAAAGTGCTTTGAATGATTTGTTGCAAAAGTGGGTACCACCATCGCGATTATTGTTCGAGGAATCAAAGCGTGAAACAATGTTGCTCTTTAAAAACCCTATCACCACTTTATGATCATTGGTTACGCATGGAATTGCCTACCCCGTTTGAAACATAGTCAGACTGACCAATATGTATTGATGGCCAAAAGATGGGGAAAGGGTCCCGTGAAGTCGATACCCATACATCAAAAATCTCAACCACTAAAATTGGATTTAGTGGCATCATGTTCCTTCGTGTAATGCTCCCCGTTCGTTGACACCTATCACATGAAGAACAAAAGGTGTAAGCATCTCGAAATATAGTTGGCCAATAGAAACCACATTGTAGAACTTTAGTCCCTGTTTTCTTAGTATTTGAAATGGCCTCCACAAGCTTGTTCATGGCGAGCGAAAGGATGTTATGAACTTCATTCTCAGGACACATCGTCGAATAATTTGATCACAATACTTAAGCGGATAGGGGTCATCCCGAAAAAATTCTTTATTTCATGAAAAGAATTTAGCCTTGTCTTGCTTGGTCAATGCTCGGAAGTTTACTGTAACAAGATAATTAACGATATATCAGCATACCAAGGTAATACTTCCACTCTCATTAATTGTTCATCGGAAATGACTCATTCAATGTTAAGGGTTACGTGTTGATGTCAAAGTGGAGGCGAGAGAGATGGTCGCCCTGACATTTTGAACCTTTCTTATCTTTGAATTCCAAGTCAAACTCTGCAAAAGTAACACCAGCGAATTAGTCTAGCTTTTGCATCTTTCTTTGTGAGAAGATATTTGAGCGCATGATCTGTGAATACAATTATTTTACAACCAATGAGATAAGATCGAAATTTTTCTAATGCAAACACTCTTTGCTAGCATTTCTTTTGAGTAGTTGAATAGTTCAATTTGTGCATCGTTTAATGTCATACTAGCATAGTAAATAACATGAGGAATTCGATCTACTCTTTGTCTATCTGCTCTCTTTGCATGTCGGATGCATCACACATAAGTTCGAATGGTAAGCTCCGGTTTGGTGGCTGAATGATGGGTGATGTTGTCAACAAATGCTTTAGTTTTCAAATGCTACAAGACATGAATCATTAAAGACAAAATGTACATCTTAGCAAGTAGATTGCATAAGGGTCTAGAAACTTTGCTAAAATCTTTAATAAAACGTCTATAAAAACCAGCATGCCCAAGGAAAGATCTTACTTCTCATTTGTTTTAGGTGGAGGAAGATTAGAAATGAGATCCACCTTGGCTTTGTCAACCTCAATACCTTTGCATGAAATGATGTGACCGAGAACTATACCTTGTTTTACCATGAAATGGCATTTCTCCCAATTTAAGACCAAATTCTTCTCATACATCTCTGCCAAAACTTGTGTTAGATGATGTAAACATTGATCAAATGAATCTCCAAAAATAGAAAAATCATCCATAAAGACCTCGAGAAATCGTTCAACCATATCGGAAAAAATGCTTAACATACAACGTTGAAATGTAGCGGTGCATTACATAATCAAATGGCATTCTCTATATGCAAAAGTGCCAAAAGGGCAAGTGAAAGTGGTTTTCTCTTGATCTTTTGGTCTATGGAAATCGATTGTATCACGAATAGCCATCTAGAAAGCAATAAAATTCGTGGCTGCTTAATCTATCAAGCATTTGATCAATAAATGGTAAAGGAAAATGGTCTTTCGTGTGTGAGAATTTAATTTTCTATAATCAATGCATACACGCCATCTGTAGTCACTCTAGTGGGTATCAATTCATTATCGGCATTGGTAACTCTTTGTGACTCGACTTTTTAGGGACAACTTGCCAGGTGACCCATGAACTATCGAAATGGGGTAAATGATACTGCGTCTAATAGTTTAAGGACTTAGTTCTAACAACTTCTTTCGTATTAGGATTTAACCAAGCGTTGCATTTCCTAGTAGATTTAGCATTTTCATCAAGGTGAATGTAATGCATGCGATCTCTTTGGGTTTATACCTTTTTATACTGCTATGGTCCATCTAATGCTCCTTTGTGCTCTTTTAAAACATCCAACAACTTACCTTTTTGTTCGTCATTTAGGGATGATGAGATGATTCCGGTAGAGTGCTTTCTTCTCCAAAGAATGCATATTCCAAAGTGTTGGGTAATGGTTTGAGCTCGAGTTTCGGTGGTGATTACGATGATGGGATGATTTTCTTCTCGATGGTGCTAGTTGTTCAACTCTTGACTTCCATTTATTAGTGTCCATGGATGGTGTTGAGTCAAGTAGGCGTTGACCTCATCGGTGATCTGTCAACATCAAAATCCAAACCAAAGTGAGTTAAACATGTTTGTAAAGGATCATCACTAAGGTTTGAAAGAAAAGTATCATCAACTAATGCTTGATTAAATCCACATCAACAATTCCATCATCTGCATTGTGAGGTTGTTTGGCAATGTTGAAGATGTTGAGCTCCGTGGTCATATTGCCAAAGGACAAGCTGCATATTTCGATTCTGCATTGAATGTGAGCATCGGCGGTTGCCAAGAATGGTCGGCCTAGGATAATGGGGATGTGCTTCCTTGAATCTGTATTGGTTGAGTGTCAATTACAATGAAATCAACGGGAAAATAAAACTTGTCTACTGGATAAGCACGTCCTCCACTTGATACCACGAGGATTTTCGTGGGCCGTCTATAATTTGTAACACCCTTTGGAGTTGGGTGTAATTCTCCCGATCAAGTTTCACAAATCTTGAGTAAGGCAAAAGATTAACACTAGCTCTAAATCCAACAAAGCATTCTCAATTGTGTGGTTCCTATACTACATGAGATAGTGGGGAGCACAGGTCTTTACATTTTAGAGGAATTTTGTGTTGGAGTATAGAACTAACATTTTGAGTTAAAAATGCCTTTTACGAACATGAATGTTTCTCTTTTTAGTGCAAAGGTCTTTAAGAAACTTGGCATAAGATGGAACTTGTTTTATTGCATCAAGTAAAGGGATGTTAACAACTTTTGTTTGAAGACTTGAGAATCTCACTGTGGATTTTCCTTCTTTCCTTTAGCTAACCTCGAGGAATGGAGCTTTAGGAACGTATTCCGTGGGTTGGTTTCTTCTTTCTCCTCCGGTGGTGAGTCTTGACATTTACGGGTACAATTTGATTTTCTTTTGGTCCTTTGGCATCTCCACTTTGTTGTCGACTTCTTTTCCTTTTCGTAAGGTCATGTGGCTTTGACCTCTCCATCTTTGTTGTGGTGTGGTGGTAGTTGCTTCATGTACTCCTTTAGGATTAGGCCTTTGGTTGACTTGGAAATTTGCCTTTCTGTGAGTCATTGCCAAAGTTTGCCTTGAAGAAGGCAAGTTGTCCCACCATCTTCTCGAGGCTTGGCGATTGGGCTTGTGAGTTGAAACTGCTCTCATCTCATTTTAGTAGTCCATCAATGGTGCGGTTTTGTTGCTCGATCATAGAGTTAGTAACATTCTTGACATTTGGAAGGCATCCTCCCATTATGCAGGTTGAGAGTAGTTTTGGTTACGATTGTATGGTCTAAATGGTGTTTGAGAGGCTTGAGGAACTTGAGGAATTGGTTGCATTGGTGGGGTGATTTGTTCTTTGGTCCATTCTGTTGGAATCCCTGAGACCATGAAAAATTGGGGTGGTCTCTCCATCCAGGGTTATATGTGTTGGAGTATGGGTTGTAATTTGATGGTTTCCTCATGACACCGATGGCATTGGCTTGATCGAATATGACTCATGGTCATGTGGCTCTGTTGATTTGGCAGTCGTCAACGATGCTATTTGTCGAGAAAGACCTTCAATTATCTCTTTTACTTCTTTGATTTCTGAACTTGACTCGCCAATGTGAACCTCATTCACTCCTTTAATTCTTCTAGTATTCCTGAGAGATCGACTCCGTTGTTGGGAATTATCCGCTTGCATTTGGAAGAAATCCCAAATCTCGATGCACTTTTTGACATTAGCTCTCCTCCACTTGTCGCCATTAGCCATTCTTGTACATTTGGCAATAATCCCTCCAAGAAGTATTGGCATTGGTGCCATTTCTCGTACCCATGATGTGGACATTTCAAAAGTAGCCCATTGAATCGCTCCATGCTTGAAAAAGCGCTGCGTCGTCTTCTCTTTGGGTGAACTCGAGATTTCCTGCGAATAGCATTGGTTTTTATGCACTTTGGGAAATATTTATTTAAAAATTTCGTTACCATTTGTTCCCATGTTGTAATGCTATTAGCAGGCAATGTATTAAACCATGAACGAGCTCTATCCTTTAAAGAAAATGGGAATAGTCTAAGTTTAACATCATCTTCGAAAAATTCTCATATTTAAAGGTTTGACAAATTGTATGAAAATCATTCAGATGATTATATGGGTCCTCATTTTCTAAGCCATAGAATGTTGGGAGACAATTTAGCACACTAGGTTTTAGTTCAAAACTTCTAGCAGCTACATTTGGGTATCTAATGCATGATGTGCTCAAATTAGCTAAGGGACTGAAGTAGTCCTTAAATGGCCTCTCTTGTGGTTCTGGTTGTTGCAAATCCATTTCAGTTTTATCTATACGTGCAATGTGTTTGTGTGTGCGAAGTGTTCTTTCTAATTCTAGGTCTATAGGTTCAAGATTAGGTGATAATGACCTACGACCATGCATGCAAATAAAGAAAATAAATTGAGAACAAAACAAATAAAAATAAAGAAGAAGAAGGAGAAATTACAATACTAACCTTATTACGCTGTTATAACCTTTCTATAAAAGCACATAAAAAAGAAAATACGTGAAATAAAATAAATAAAATAAAAATAAATTAACAAGATAAATGAAAAATTACAAAGAAAAATAGCTTGAAAATTAAATTGCAGAAATTTAAAGAAGAGAAAAATAATTTCTTACCTAAAATGTAGATTCGCTTTTTTTTTAATTGATTAAAAAAAAAATACAAGGAAACAACTAAAATAATAATAATAATAACAATAACAATAATAATAATAATAAAAATAAAATTATTTACAAAAAATTAATTCTACAAATCAAAATACTTATCTCCTAAGAACGGCGCCAAAAACTTGTTGTGCAAATTTTGTTGAACTCATGTAGCGCACGAGAATCTATTGTAGAATAGATCAATGGTGTTGAGTGTCGATCCCACGAGGAGGTGGATTTTAATTGTGTGTAGAATTAATTTTGTAAATGGGTGATTGGATCTATGGGGAAATTAATTTAAAGGATGCTAGAATGGGAAAATTGATTTAAAGGATGCTAGAATTTAAATTGGAATAGCGGAATTAAATTGAATTGGGAACTATTGAAATAGAGTGCTTGGGTATCTGGATCCGTATCAATATGCACCATGGGCTAAATATTCCTTATTAATACCAATTAAATCATGAGGGGGGAATCCACACCTCATGAACCACGCTCTAATCAATATGGTGTTAAGGGCTTATCGTGCCAAATAATAATAACCTTATACTAGGGTGCCGGTAAAACCAGGGCGGTAACTAGACAAGATTATTATTATTTGTCGACGAAAAGTCAAAACCTCCACAGAAATTAGAGGGGAAGAGAAAATAAATTTACCAAATAAAGCCCATGACACATGTTGAGACTTCACCTTCAACCGAAGCTTGAAAGAAAATTAGCTACTCATTATTGAACTAGGGGTAAAATGGGAATTTTATTAAAATACGTAGAAAATACAAGATGGAGAAGGAATTACAGAAAACTAAGCTCAAAAATGGATTCAGGGGGTCTCAAATTAGGGGGGGGAGGCCCCCTTTTTATAGATACATTGAGTGAATCATGGCCATCGGATTAAAAATAGTTTGGATGCGCAGGATTGCACCATGTCATCGATGAACGAGAACACGGTTTGACCACGGGTTTGACCACGCGGTTTGAACAGTAACACGGTTTGCACGGTTTTGAACAGAACGCGGTCTCAATTAATGTCGTGAAGCGTATCCATGAAACGATCGACGTACATGTGAATAGTGCGCACGTGTGAGCGAGTGCCATTTTTCCTTTTATGCTCCTCTTAAGGTTTTCGTACTCCCGAGTTCAAAAGTGACGTCCGTTTTGCTATCCGAAATCTCGTTCATTGTGAAATGACCATGATACCCCTAAAATACACAAAATACTTAATTAAAACAAAACATATATAATTAAATAACAAAGGACTTAAATAAATAAAATTAGAGATGTTAGTGAGATTTAAAGTGTAAAATGATGAATTTCTCCTTTATAAATATACACTTTCTAACATTCAACACTTCTCAATTTCATATTTTGCCACCATCGCTTTTCACCACGAACTAACTTTGCTAGGATCGACTTCCTTTGTTTCACATGGATAGTAGCGTATATATAAATAGTGTCGTATACGTGAATAATATCATATATGTGAATAGTACCATATACGTGAACAATTCCCTCGACTCTAAAATAAATACAACCAAAGTAGCTCGATAACACCGTTAGAAAATTGATGGGTGAAGTAAGGTAGTAGCTAAAATGAAATTGGAAGAAAATAAAGAATAAGCATAAATAGGACACGAGAAAATTACGTGGTTCGACTTTTAGCATACGTCTATGGGCAAAGATAAAAGAAAAATATTTTACTAGTGAAATGAGGATTACAAGTATTGAAATATTTTGGCTCACTACCTGGAACCCCAATACACCCAATCTCTCACACAGCTCTTAATCTTTCCTCTCTCAAGAAATAGGATTGCTTCTCTCAAATCTTGGATGCAGAAACCAAATGGAGAGCTCCTTTTATAGCCAAAATTGCCTATTATTTTACTATCTTTCTTTGTTCTTCGTGTGGCTTCTTCAAAAGTGTGTTCCAACCTTTTTTTCTTCCATTTTGGCGTGCCAACCACCATTTGTAAAGATCAACTTCTGCAAGCATTTTCTTCAAAAATTCTTGTTCAAGATTTTTGTATTTTCATTCAACAATTTTGGCATGGATTCAAAAAAGTGGCTTTCAAAATGAGTTGGCTTCTAGAATTTGCCAATTTTTCAAGACGAAATATTGAAGAAGCAAGCATCAAAATAAACAGAATTGTTCGAGAGACCCTAAACCTCCTCCTGAAAATACATCTATATTGTTCAAATTTAGAGTTACTCTCCATCTTTATTTGCTGAACTTCATAAAAAGACAACGACTAAAAAGACAAAAAAGCAAGCAACTCACAACATGAAAAAGGGTAAATGGCCAAACAACTTCTAACAACTCTTATTATCTTTGTGTTTACATTTTGGATATAGATTCTGGAGTGGAAAGCTTTTAGAATCAATTTGTTTACTTTTCTTTACAGTGAGCAGGCTAGAGTGTCACTCTATGGGTCTCATTCATTTTTAAGTGAAGAGTGAGATTCTCACTCCAATTTGACCAATCCAATTTGAGTAGGGTTGGGCAAATAACCCAATCTGATTTGACCAAAAAACTTGAGTTCAGATCGAATGTTGATGAACTCCTAAATCCAATCGATTAGGAATTTATCCAACTCGATCCGAAATTATACATAATGACACGATTGAAAAATTATTTGAAATTTACTATCCATTCAGAATATAATTCAGATTCGATTATAAGTTTGGATTGAGTTTGGATTACTTTTTTCTCAATTCGATTAACCCAAAACTCGAACCCAATTCAAAATTAAAATTTGCACACCCCTACATGTGAGCTTTTGTATCTTTACACATTACGTTTGTGACTCTTTTTTAAACTAAAATTTTATCTTGATGTAAGCAAGGAAAAAAGATATATTGAGTAAATTTCGTTTAAAAAATAAGGCATCATAGATGGACCGTAAGTATGCTAGCTAAACTTGAAGTAGCCTTGTGAGTGCTGCCTATTTTGGATTCACGACGAAATATTTAAGAAGCAAGCAAGTAAATAAATCATGATTCTTTGAGAGACCCAGCAACCACTTGTGAAAACACAGTGGTTATTCCTAAAGCCAAGCAACTCTAAGCACAAAAACGCGTTAAGTGGCCAACAACTCCTAACAACCCTTAGATGTCCTATATAATTGAAACGTAAATAGATTATTGACAGCAAAACAAAATAATAACTTAATATAATGACATGTAACAATGTACATTTTTTTTTTTTTGGTCAATTATGCGTTAGTGTTTGATGCCCTTCTTTCAAAAATAAATAAAAATTGATGCAAATGTACCGCAATGTCAGTACTAATCTAATTTTGTGAGGGAGATGTGACCAGTAATGATTAAAATATACAAGCGATGAAATTTGAATTGCGATATAAATGCATAAATGACATAATATTAATTATTAAATATAGCAAGTAAATTTTGATGCCATCATTTTAAAAAATTAACAAAAAATAAATAAATTGATACTCATGTGCATGTCTAATGCTTTATTAATATAAGATTAAAATTCTCTTTTCATCTGGATTTTTTATTTGAGCAAATACAATTATTGGTAGTTAACATATAGAACCACAATTAAAAAGTATACCTGGACCGTGCGCACGTACATGTCGAAAGAATTAAAGAAAAGGAGCTCTGTAGATTCTGTTTGTTTGATAAGAAATGAATGGAAAATTTTATTGATGCGAAGAGAAAATTTGTAAGCTGGATTCTTATCTTGACCGTGCGCACGTACATGCAACAAACTCGTGTGCACATTTCCAGCTGACTATAACAACCCACTGACTTTGGAGGGAAATAACAACTTGTTTAACTGTTTTACAACTTCGCTGCTGACTCATCATTCTACTGAAAAACCTAGCCGACTTCAACTGCCGACTCGGCATTTATTCTTAACAGAAAGATAATGATAAAAAAGTTGCTTCAGAATTCATGGGCACGCACCCACGCTACTTGTAGAACTCCATAACCCATAAATTGTAAAAAAAGCATTCAAATCTGATGCCACTAAATCCAGCTTCAGTAGCCAAGGTCGTGAATTCATGCTTTGTTCGCTCCTTTCCTCCCGGATATTGAGTCATCACCAGCACATCAGCTAGGGAATTTAGTTTTGAATGAGTGCTAATCTCAGGCAGTTCTGGAAGTACTGCCTCCACAACAATTACCTTTCCTTCTTCGGGAATACTTTTGTAGCAATTCTTCAATAACTTCAAGCAATGTTCATCGCTCCAATCGTGCAGTATCCACTACAAAATTTGAAATAGTATGAAATTTGTTCAGGGATCGAACACCTAATACCTGCAAATTAAATTCAAATGAAACTTACCTTGATCAAAATGGCGTCGCCATTTGGAACACTTTGAAACATGTCACCCCCTACATGCTTAACACCTGTACCATATACAATTTAGTTTCCTCTGTTAGGATCTGGCGGTACGGGCAGAGAATTCATAAGAGCACTGATTCGGGAAGAAATTTTAGATAAAATTCTGACAAAAGCAACAATAAATCAAACCTTATTTTTTCACTGAATTGCAAATCTGGTAAATCGAGTCTGTTTTGATGTTTTTTGTCAGTTTTTTCTTGTTGCAACATTTTGTGCTTTTACCCTTTTTTTCCAATTGACAATGTATATTTCTTCATAACAATGACATTAAAAAAAATAAAGAGATTGGAATCAATTTTCTAATTAACTTCCTACTTTCTCCAGGATTTATATTGGGGTGATTAATTAAAGAAAGCTACTTAAAAGCCACTTGACCAAGTCCCTAACATTATTATAAATATAATTGATAGTTCATACCAGGATACTCAGGGGCATGCTTTATAACGTGAGGCAAGTCGAAATTGATGCCCTTAATGTGGGGATACTTGGAAGTAATTGCATTAAGGGTATTGCCAAGGGAACCGCCAACATCAACCAATTGCTTTATGTGCTCGAAACCCTTGTAAGCCTCAAGGATTTTCTGAAGGACCAAAGTGGTATGGTTGTACATCGCTGTGCTGAAAACTTCATTGAACCTGGGGTCCAATCCCTGGTACTCGAAAGCGTTCGTTCCGTGGACTCGGTCAAATGGAACTCCTCCTTCAATAATAGTTTCTTTCAGTTGGGACCTACATGACCAGTCAATCAATCATCATTTTGCGTTTGGCTTAACTTTTTTAGATACAATGATTAGTGGTTGATAAAAGCAAAAATAATAAAGGGATATATCTGTATTATATATATGACGATGTATACGTTTCATAAAATCCCTTAACAGATAAGATGAGTACGAAGTCGATTATGATTTAAGACGTGAGAGAAATGCATGATTGGATCTGATGGCGTAGAAAGAGAAATTGTATTATAAACCCATGTATTTTTACCCTAACTTAGAAAAAGAAAAATTCAGAGGATTAAATGATAGAGTGGACAAACCAGCTGTCGAGAAAGGCCTCGTCCTGAATTAAAGCCAATACAGGGCCTAATGAGACACCATCTTGATTAGGAACAAAGTATTTGGAAACATCATTCAAACCGTATAGCCTGTGAGAACCATCGACATCATCAAATGAGCATTCAACAATACCGTAGCTAGCCAGAAGCCTGAGAATCCGGTCCAGCATCATGGGTGCGTCTTTGTTCTTGGTGGCGGGCAACTGAGCGGCAATCTCTGAAGCTGAGAGCTTTGCTCCAGGACCAGCTTTGGCTATGATCTCGAAAAGTGCCAACTTAATTACTGCTTTCATGCTCGTGTGGAGCACTGAACCCGCCGTCACTTCACAAGCATATGCAAAGTTTTCGTCTCTCGCTTCATTAGCCATATTTTCTTGAATTTCCTTATCTGATTTCCTCACAAACAATGCATTTATAGTGAAGTGAAGAGTTGCTGAGTGTCCAAGATTTTAGGTTGTAAAATTACAGCATTGTCCTTAGTCTCCTTTAATCAAATTCAAGAAAATTTATCAAATATAAAATACATATTTAATTTTAAAATTAATCCTTACTTAATTCTGACATACAAACGTGGTCTCAATTGCCATAAAGGCAACTTAAAAAGAGTTGTAACCGACAACATTTATAAGCCTTTTTTTCTTTGTAATTTTCAGGTTCATATATATATATATATATAATCTTTCTGCCAATGAAGCGCCTGCCAATCAGAGAAGTTAATTTTTTAATTTATTCGGCCCCACCCCTGAGTACTATAGCTTCGACTCCAGATGAATGAGGCTTTTCATTCACGTTATTCTTTGAAAGATTGTGATTCCAGAGGCTACCGACAAAACAAGATTCCGGAGGATGCTGACAAGAAAAATACAATATTTATTGAATATTTTAATAATTGTTATCTTTTCAAGGATTTAAAAATCTATAGGTGTAACGGACAGCTAATGGAATGTAAGTGTTATCTAATATATGAGTTGATGAACTACCACGTGCGAAATAAAAATCAAAAAATAATAGCAGTCAATAATGGCATTCAAAATAAAAAAATTTAAAACAAAAAGGAAATAAAGCCATTGGATTCTTTTTTTAATTTTTTCTGAATATTAATACGATAAAATAAAAGAACTTGTTAATATTTATCATAAAAATATTGTTGATACAATCCTACGTCAATTTTGTTATATTATAGTACAATTCGAAAGTTTTATTTTATTTTAAAATATATTTATCCTACTGTATTTATAAAAGAAATTATAAAATAATTCAATTAAGATAAAATTTTACCCCCAATCATAGTTGTTCAAGATTCAAGCGTTTTCTATAGTCACTAAATTTTATAAAAAAAGTATCTTCTACCTTATCCTACTTTATAACCTTTCTCTTGTGATGGAAAATAAATTCTTAGGAAGTATAGATTTGGATAGATTAGAGATCCTTTTTATAATAGACTAGAGAACCTTTTTACAATAGTATTTTATAACTTACAAGACTTTCCACTTCCTTCCATCAAAGAAGTGAAATTTATAACCTTTATCACTTCCATTATGAAAATGATTAGTAAACTATAAGGCTATCCCTCGAAATAAGTAGATTATTAATATGAGTTTATCTATTTATTTATTTAAAAAAATCACTTATCATGTGAACTATATAATAAAAATTTGTGGAGATATATCTACCCACATTTAATTATATAATTGAGATAAGAAATTAGAGGTCCATGAAGTAGTATTTAGATTTGCAACCTCAAAGTTGAGGTTGTGAAAGGCAAAAGAAAAAGGAGAAGCATATGTTTTTGGAAAGGAACCCATACAAGCAACTACAAATTAAGCAAAAACTAACTTTTTTTTCCTTTTATATCAGAAAATCAGAATGTGTACCATAAATAAACAAGCAAAAAATAAACTAATACAATCTAAAATAATAAATCAACTATAAGCGACATATTTTTTAGATGGAAAACCTAAATCGAGAAAAACAAAACCACGGCACCGTAATCTAATATAAACTTCAATTATATTAATAATGAGATTACAACACAGATTCTTCTCTAGATAACATTAAAGGCTATTAAAAACATCAAGAATCTCAACAATCTTGGCTTATAGTAATAATCTAATATTTGTCTCTTTAGCAAATGAGTAATCTCAGATAACATGCAATGATAAAATAAAATAAAAATCAAGACCAGTAAGAATGTAGAGGGCGATGTCAGAAACTTACCCTCCAAATTTGGGAGAAAATAGAGTTAAGTTTGCCTTCCAATCATCCAATCAAAGATTAAAACCCTTACCTCCAAATTAGAATAATCGGCCGTTGTATTCTTTTTCACTCTCATCGTTTCTATATTTTCAAGGCTGCCGCTTTACTTATTTACTTTTTCTTTTATTGCCACGTGATTTTGAGAGCCAAATTTAATGGTAATTTTCAATTAGTCATAATCTGTTTTCTTTAATTATTTGAATACCCAAACTAATGGAAACTTTGAGTTGGGCCACCCAAATGAAATGGACCTAACAATTCTTCCCCACCAGATTATGTGGAGGGCACCACCAAACCCATTCTCGGCTTACATTCTTTTCCATTAGAGTCCTAAATTTGTTATCAACCTTATGTCCTTATTATCCAACAAAATCTGTAATACAAATAGCATTTTAGTTGATTTTTTTCTTTATTATGACATCCAAGTATGAATTTCCTTTACCGTTTTGTATTGGTTGACAAGGAAGTAAACTACACCGAGGACAATTCTTTCTCTCACTGAAATCTTCACTTTTGTACTTTTTTCCTTTTTCGTTATGCTTGCAATTCTTCTTCTTTTCTCTATTCTATTGTACATTTGATAAGTGCAGCATGTAAATTGCTTTTGGTTCCTGGATGCTTAAGGTTGTATAAATATTTATGTGAGTACTAGCGAAAGATGTTTATGTTGATTCTTAGTTTTTAAATCTATTCTACATGCTGCAGGTTCTTTGATTAGAAAATAGTAAAATGTTTTTTTTTTGCCCCCTTAGAGAATAGTAAAATGCTTGTTAAACATTGTTTTCTACATGTTGCTATAATCCAGGGCTGCATATAAGGGATTTATAGATACTACAATTAAGGGCATGCTAAGCGAATGGAGAGGCAACAACAGCAATCTGAAGGGCAAATAAAAATAATGGTAGTGATTGAAGGAACTGAGAAGAATTGCTGGCCTCTTACTACTTAAGACTTTACAAGTGATTTACCACTGGAATTTGGTGGACTTTGATTTTTTTTACAAGTATTTTGATGTTGGTGAACATTTATTTTAGGATATCTTTTGAAAATTTCGGATTGATGTAGTTTAGATGCTTTAGTGACATAGTTTGTATTTAACTGTAGTTTGAATATATATAAAATTTAGTGTATTTTATTTATTGGAATTTTTTTACTAGTATTATATTATGTATTTATTTTATATTGACCAATTTTATTTATGAAAACAAATTTATAGGATTTGTAAAACAATAATAATATAATAGTAATTATGACTTTTAACAGCTATCATAAACTCATGACGGAAAAAATTCTGTCATAAATTAATGATAGTGACACAGATGACATATATTTTTTGTCACGCACCCTCTTTATGACGGTTATTTTCGTCATCTATTTTTTGTTTTCTTGTAGAGCTTGCCAAATCACGCCTATAGAACTATTTCTAATAATCCTTAAATCATTCTTACCGATTCAAACACTCAAATCGAGCCTCAAATTCCCAAATCCCAATTTCAAACCACGAGGGCAGAACAAGTCTTTCCCTCTCTCGACCAAATTGAGCCTCAACATCACTTCCTCCACTCTCTTTTAACACAATAATCAATTCCATTTCATTCATTTTCATCTTTCTCAACTTTCGCCATTTTCTCCAGTATCACCATGGCTAGCTCATCTCGTCAAACTCGGAGGAGGAAAGCAGCTCCCATTAGGAATCCTATACCACCACGGGAAACTTCTGAATTCGAAAGAATTCATTTCCCCACAGCCCCATTGGCCAAGCGCTTCGAGGATCGCTTCATGGGCCGAAAGGTACTTGACTCTTATTTTGTTGATATAGAAGATTTTAAAGAGTTAATTGTTTGTGGTAGAAGTGTTAGGAATATGCTACAACCCTAGGAGTCAGTTATAAATTTTGATGATAGAGTTTATCCTAATCTAGTCCGTATTTTGTATTCGAACATGGAACTTTCCGCAACTCAACAAGATAGGATAGTTACTCATGTTGGTGGCATATCTATTGATTTTGATGATGAAGACTAAACGGTATTCTTGGAATACCGAATGATGGTCATGAGATTTATACCTCTAGGAAAGCTCTTTCATTTGCCGATTTTATTCATAGTGATGGTGTTCATAACATTTGTCAGCGTCGAGATCTCACTGATGATACTTGTGCATTACCTTTCCGATCTCAATTACTGCCTCTCCGAGTTTGTATCCTTCATACTATTTTACAGCACATTATTACTCCTAGGAAGGGTCATTCGGATGAGGTAACGAGATTGGATGTTGGGTTATTAAATAGTCTCATTACGAGGAGTTCTATTAACCTTGGATATGTCATTATGCTACACATGCTTAGTACCCCTGCAGTAAATCACCGCTTGCTCCCTTGTGGTAGTATCATTTCTAAGATACTACGGCACTTCCAAGTGCCTCTTCGGGATGCTATGTACACGGAGCCCAAATGGATTGGTTCGGAAGCCATAACTAGTATTGGATTTTCTAGGAAGAACGGTAAATGGCTCAAAACCTCAAACTCCAAGAATTGGGGCACTTTAATTGCTCCGGAAGATGATTGGATGCTTAATGATATTTATACCCCGATCAGCTTCCCGATTTTGGACCAGGAGCTCACCCTCCACCTCCTTGTCGACGATCTGTCCCCACCTTGATTGATTTCACACGAGGAGCGTGAGATGAATATTGATCTTCCCTCCGCTTTCGAGTCGCCTCCAGCTCCCGAGCGGCTTCTTCGCTCCCGAAGCCTTCTCTAGCTTCGACACCACTAGCTTCGGACACTTTGCTGCAATTAGTTGATGATGTTCGTAGGCTTTATGAGCGGCAGCAACGGATTCTCGACCGCATGGATACTCTCTCCCGGTAACAGCAGCAGCTTCACTCTCAGTTTTAGACTTTTCAGCAGTACAGTATTGATCAGCAGCTTGAGCTCATTGCAAATTTGGTGGACTTTGATTTTTTTTACAAGTATTTTGATGTTGGTGAATATTTATTTTAGGATATCTTTTGAAAATTTGGGATTGATATAGTTTAGATGCTTCAGTGACATAGTTTATATTTAATTGTAGTTTGAATATATATAAAATTTCGTGTATTTTACTTATTGGATTTTTTTTACTAGTATTATATTATGTATATATTTTATATTGACTAATTTTATTTATAAAAAAAATTTATAGAATTTGTAAAATAGTAATAATAATAAATAATATAATATTAATTCAATATTAATAATATTTTAAAATAATTTAATAGAAATAATACTAATTTTCCCACCAAAAAATTCCTAAATATTTAAATAATTTTGATTTCCCACTAAAATGTAGTGTGACGCATGCATGACTTTTAACAGCTATCATAAACTCATGACGGGAAAAATTCCGTCATAAATTAATGATAGTGACACAAATGACATATATTTTGTTTGTCATGCACCCCTCTTTATGACGGTTATTTCCCGTCATCTATTGCATGTTTTCTTGTAGTGCTTGCCAAATCACGCCTATAGAACTATTTCTAATCATCCTTAAATCATTCTTACCGATTCAAAAACTCAAATCGAGCCTCAAATTCACAAATCCCAATTTCAAACCCTAAGGGCAGCCGAACAAGTCTTTCCCTCTCTCGACCAAATTGAGCCTCAACATCACTTCCTCCACTCTCTTTTAATACAATAATCAATTCCATTTCGTTCATTTTCATCTTTCTCAACTTTCATCATTTTCTCCAGTATCACCATGGCTAGCTCATCTCGTCAAACTCGGAGGAGGAAAGCAGTTCCCATTAGGAATCTTATACCACCACGGGAAACTTCTGAATTCGAAAGAATTCATTTCCCCACAGCCCTATTGGCCAAGCGCTTCGAGGATCCCTTCATGGGCCGAAAGGTACTTGACTCTTATTTTAAAGAGTTAATTGTTTGTGGTAGAAGTGTTAGGAATATGCTACAACCCTAGGAGTCAGCTATAAATTTTGATGATAGAGTTTCTCCTAATCTAGTCCGTATTTTGTATTCGAACATGGAACTTTCTGCAACTCGACAAGATAGGATAGTTACTCATGTTGGTGGCATATCTATTGATTTTGATGATGAAGACTAAATGATATTCTTGGAATACCGAATAATGGTCATGAGATTTATACCTCTAGGAAAGCTCTTTCATTTGCTGATTTTATTCATAGTGATGGTGTTCATAACATTTGTCGGCATCGAGATCTCACTGATGATATTTGGGCATTACCTTTTCGATCTCAATTACTACCTCTCCGAGTTTGTATCCTTCATATTATTTTACAGCACATTATTACTCCTAGAAAGGGTCATTCGGATGAGGTAACGAGATTGGATGTTGGGTTATTAGATAGTCTCATTACGGGGCGTTCTATTAACCTTGGATATGTCATTGTGCTACACATACTTAGTACCCCTACAGTAAATCACCGCTTGCTCCCTTGTGGTAGTATCATTTCTAAGATACTACGGCACTTCCAAGTGCCTCTTCGAGATGCTCTGTACAGGGAGCCCAAACGGATTGGTTCGGAAGCAATGACTAGTATTGGATTTTCTAGGAAGAACGGTAAATGGCTCAAAACCTCAAACTCTAAGAACTGGGGCACTTTAGTTGGTCCGGAAGATGATCAGATGCTTAATGATATTTATACCCCGATCAGCTTCCCGGTTTTGGACTAGGAGCTCACCCTCCACCTCCTTGTCGACGATCTGTCCCCCAGCCTTCAGTTGATTTCAATACTGAGGAGCGTGAGATGAATATTGATCTTCCCTCCGCTTTCGAGTCGCCTCCAGCTCCCGAGCAGTCTTCTGCTCCCGAACAGCTTCTAGCTTCTGTACAGCCACCAGCTTCGGACACTTTGCTGCAATTAGTTGATGATGTTCGTAGGCTTTATGAGCAGCAGCAACGGATTCTCGACCGCATGGATACTCTCTCCCGGTAACAGCAGCAGCTTCACTCTTAGTTTTAGACTTTTCAGTAGTACAGTATTGATCAGCAGCTTGAGCTCATTGCAGGACAGCGTTACCTCCTTACTTATTTCGGATACAACCCTGGCAGTTCATCTTCGTAGCCTCCCTCTTAGTTTGGATTGCATTCTATCTATTGATGGTTTTGATGATTGATGATTCTACGTGTGTGGATCGATTTTGATGGAGTTGTTGGTGCATGATATTTGCTCAATTATATTTGGGTGTGTTTTAACCTTGATTTGTATTTGAGCATTTGTCCAATTTTAAGGGGAGACTCTGCAGAAAATTTTGCTTGCATAATATAGGTAATTCTTTCATTTTAAAGTATCCCCTCTCTATATTTTCTTTTTGACGATGAAGGGGGAGATAATGGATATTAAGTATTCATATGATCTATTTTGAATGATTTATAAAAAAATTAGTTTTTGGTTAAAATTTAAATTGGCCATACATTTAGGGGGAGTACATGCTCAATATATTGAAAGAGTTTGTCATCATCAAAAAGAAGGAGAATGTTAACATATATAAGATCATTATAATGATTTTGATGATAACAAACTTTAAATATTCTTGATTAAAAGGTTGGAGTTTTTCTTTAATAAACATTTCATTAAATAGCCATATAACATTCTTAAATGAATTCCTAAAATATGAATTATCATTATCTTTAAACCAAAAAAAAAATGCTGATTAAAACTTTGATTCTGGAAACAAACAGTGAATGGTTAATTTTAAAACGATTAACCAATAATTTCCAGAGATGGGTAATTCCTTAAAACTTGAACCGATTAATGAAAACGGACAATGCAAGTAACCTAAGACGGCCACTGGAATTAAATGGTAAACCATTGATATCAAACGGCTAACCGATAATTTCTAGAATGTCATTATATACTAATCTTTAACCATTTAGCAAGAACGATTAGGAGAAATTTATTTTGTAAGTCTCTAGAAATTAACGGAAAACCGATAGTGGCAAATGGTCAACCGTTTATTTGAATTTCAGCTCAACGATTACTTGGACCAGTCAAAATGGTTAACCGATAACGATTAACGGGAATCTATTTTCGCCTAAAAAGTCAACAACGGCTATATTTTTGCTCCAACTATAAATACGCTCAATCAAATTTAAACAACGACTGATCACAACATTATCATTGAGCCCATTATCAAGAATACAAACTTCATTGAGCTTTAAATACATTCTTGTTTCATTCATTCTCACAATTTGGGCATTGATTTGTAGTCAAACATATTGTGTGAGAGTAAAACAAATTTATAATCTTTGTTTTGAGTGATTGTAAGTGATGGGATACACTTGGGTTGAGACATTTTAGATAATCTTTTTGTGTAAAGGTTGATTGACACCTTAGAAGTTAATTACAAAGAACTTGAAGCCTTGAGAGGCTTGGATAGTGAAATCATCAAGCTTGGTTGGCTTAGAGGCGTGGACGTGTGCGAGGTTGGCTGAACCACATAAAAATCTCAGTGTTTGAATCTTTCTTTCCTTATCTTTTTATATTTTGATTGGTTTATTTATTATTACTTCAAATTTATTTAAGATTTGCATCTAGTTTCAATTTAGTATTGAATAATTTTTAGAAACCCAATTCACCCCAATGGCTTTTCTTTCATGTCGTAGTGGTACAAGTTCCTATGTTTTATTCTTTTGTAGAGCTTCAATTTCTTCCTGCATTACTGTCATCCACAAAGCAACATCAGAGCTGTTTAAAGTTTCATGGAAAGTTGATAGCTCTTTATCCTCTGCTAGAAGACAGTATACAACATTGACCTCTGTGACATACTCCGAGTGCCACACTAGCGTTCGTCTTTCACGAGTTAATTGTCGAACATCTGGGGCCTCAGACTCGACTAGTTTTTATTCCTCGTGCTCTGGTGCTGCATTAAAAGAATCTGAATGTTCTTTTTTCAGATTATTTTCAACATATATCGGCACAGTCTCTAATTTTTCTTTTACCGTGCTATCATCCCCATCTCTTCTTTATAGTTATTCTTTTACAAAGATAACATCTCTACTGATGACAATCTTATGGGCAGTGGGGTCTCATAAACGATACTCCTTTACTCCATCAATATACCTAAAAAAGATACACCTATTGAATTTTGGATCCACCTTTGTTCTTTCTTGGGAATTGTACATCACGTACACAAGACATCCAAATGCATGTAGGCGGGAGTAATAAGTTGGTTTTCCGATCCACATCTCCATCGGTGTCTCCAACTCAATTTTTGCTGATGGCGACCGATTTACTACATAACAGACGATTCTTACTGCTTCTACCTAGAATGAGTTGGGTAGACCAGCAGTCCTCAACATAGCTCTTATCATTTCTGTAAGAGTTATGTTCATCTGCTTTTCCACTCTATTTTGTTGGGGAGTGCATGCTACTGTAAACTATTTTTGGATACCTTCTTGCTTACAGTATGCAATAAACTCGCCATATGTATATTCTTCACCACTATTTGTCATCAAGCACGTGATCATTTTTCTCTGATTCAAGCTCGACCCGTGTTTTGAATTCTTTGAACACTGGAAATACATCTGATTTTTTATTAATTGGATACACCTAACATCTCTTGGAATAATCATCAATGAAAGTTACCATGTATTCTGCACCTCTCATAGATATGTTTAGTGATTCTCAAACATCAGAATGAACCAAGTCTAAAATGCATTTACTTCTTGCAATATTTCGTTCAATTTTAATCTATGCAGCTTACTTGTAATATAATGCTCGTAAAATGGTAAGTTTAACAATTTGAGCCCTGGAAGCAATTTTCACTTAGAGAGAATCTTTAAACTTTATTCTGACATGTGGCCAAGCTTAAGATGCCACATCATCGCTGATTCTTCTCCATTTGACACGACACATGTATTAGCTTTCTATAGTGTTTCCACTTTAAGCATGAATAGATTAGCACAATCCTTTCTGCCTTTATTAATATAAGCACGCCTTTAACCATTTTCATAATCCAATTTTCAACGTGGGTTTTACACCCAATATTATCTATTTACCTTAAAGACAATACATTCTTCATCAGGCCTTTGACATTTGTGCCTTCTTAATTGTGCAAACTGTACCATCAAATATTTTTATTTTGATATACCAATACTAGCGATCTCCAAGGCATGATCATCACCCATATATACAAATCCTCCTGAAATAGGTTCATATGTATAGAACCATTCTTTTCGAAAGGTCATATGCTAGGTGGCTCCTTAGTTTATAAGACAAACGTCAGTTTTATGCCTTCTTAAACAGTTATTGCCTCACTGTAGAGAATTTCGCCATCATCCAAGGTACTTGCTACATACCCCTAAGCATTTGATGACTCAGGATCGTTATCCTCTCTTCCCTTCTGGTTGTTTCAACACTTTTTCTTGATGTACCCTTTCTTGCTATAATTATTGCATTTAACATTCTTCTTACTTCTTGACTTTGATCTACCATGATTATGACTCCTACTGGGGCCATGTTTCGTGGATCTCCCTCTCGTCTTCGCCAAGTTGTTTTCTTTATTTTTCTGCCTGCTCTCCTCATTTAATATGGAGGCTGCAACATCGTCAAAAACTAGACTATCTGCTTGGTTGTTGTTTTTTAGATTGATGATGAGTTGATTATACAAATCTGGTAAACTTTGAAGTAACAGCTCCGCGCATTTATTTTCCTTTATTTTATGATTCAACGTTGTGAGTTGTGAAAATAGAGTCTTCAAAGTATTGGTATGGTCGGTCACCAATGTTGATTCCGCCATTCGAAGAGTATAGAGTCTCCTCTTTAAAAAGATATTGTTGTATTACGACTTGGCCTCGTACAATTTTATGAGAGTATCCCATATTTCCTTTACTGTCTTTTTCTTTGCCACACTAGATAATACTCTATCTGCAAGTGTCAAGTGTAGATCAGTAATGGAGTTGTCGTATATCTCATTCCACTTGTCATCAGTTATCTCCGTGGGCCTTTCTCTAATTGCTACCAAGCAATTATTCTTCCTCAATAGAGCCTTCATCTTTATTTTTCACAATGAAAAATTATTTTTGATGAACTTCTCAATTTCATATTATGCCACCATCGTTTTTCACCACGAACTAACTTTGCTAGGATCGACTTCCACTGTTTCGCATGGATAGTAAATGTATATATAAATAGTGCCGTATACGTGAATAATATCATATATGTGAATAGTACCGTATACGTGAACAATACCCTCGACTCTAAAAAAAATACAACCAGTAGCTCTGATACCACCGTTAGAAAATTGATGGGTGAAGCAAGGCCGTAGCTAAAATGAAATTGGAAGAAAATAAAGAACAAGCATAAAGAGGACACCAGAAAATTACGTGGTTCGGCTTTTAGCCTACGTCCATGAGCAAAGATAAAAGAAAAATATTTTACTAGTAAAATAAGGATTACAAGTATTGAAACATTTTGGCTCACTACCTAGAACCCCAATACACCTAATCTCTCACACTAATTACATAAGAGTATAAAAACTCTTAATCTCTCACACAACTCTTAATTTTTCCTCTCTCACGAAATGGGATTGCTTCTCTCAAATCTTGGATGCAGAAGCCAAATGGGGAGCTCCCTTTTTATAGCCAAAATTGCCTATTATTTTAATATTTTTCTTTGTTCTTCTTGTGGCTTCTTCAAAAGTGTGTTCCAACCTTTTTTTTTTCCATTTTGGCGTGCCAACCACCATTTGTAAAGATCAACTTCTGCAACATCTTCTTCAAACATTCTTGTTCAAGATTTTTGTATTTTCATTCAACAATTTTGGCATGGATTCAAAAATTGTGGCTTTCAAAATGGGTTGGCTGCTAGAATTTGCCAATTTTTTCAAGACGAAATATTGAAGAAGCAATCATCAAAATAAACCAGAATTGTTCGAGAGACCCTAAACCTCCTCCTGAAAATTCATCTATATTGTTCAAATTTAGAGTTACTCTGCATCTTTATTTGCTGAACTTCATAAAAAAGACAACGGCTAAAAAGACAAAAAGGGAAGCAACTCACAACATGAAAAAGGGTAAATGGCCAAACAACTTCTAACAACTCTTATTATGCTGTGTTTACATTTTGGATTTAGATTCTGGAGTGGAAAGTTTTTAGAATCAATTTGTTTACTTTTCTTTGGAGTGAGCAGGCTAGGAGTGTCACTCTATGGGTCTCATTCATTTTTTAAGTAAAGAGTGGGATTCTCACTCCAATTTGACCAATCCAATTTGAGTAGGGTTGGGCAAATAACCCAATCTGATTTGACCAAAAAACTTGAGTTCAGATCGAATGTTGATGAACTCCTAAATCCAATCGATTAGGAATTTATCCAACTCGATCCGAAATTATACATAATGACACGATTGAAAAATTATTTGAAATTTACTATCCATTCAGAATATAATTCAGATTCGATTATAAGTTTGGATTGAGTTTGGATTACTTTTTTCTCAATTCGATTAACCCAAAACTCGAACCCAATTCAAAATTAAAATTTGCACACCCCTACATGTGAGCTTTTGTATCTTTACACATTACGTTTGTGACTCTTTTTTAAACTAAAATTTTATCTTGATGTAAGCAAGGAAAAAAGATATATTGAGTAAATTTCGTTTAAAAAATAAGGCATCATAGATGGACCGTAAGTATGCTAGCTAAACTTGAAGTAGCCTTGTGAGTGCTGCCTATTTTGGATTCACGACGAAATATTTAAGAAGCAAGCAAGTAAATAAATCATGATTCTTTGAGAGACCCAGCAACCACTTGTGAAAACACAGTGGTTATTCCTAAAGCCAAGCAACTCTAAGCACAAAAACGCGTTAAGTGGCCAACAACTCCTAACAACCCTTAGATGTCCTATATAATTGAAACGTAAATAGATTATTGACAGCAAAACAAAATAATAACTTAATATAATGACATGTAACAATGTACATTTTTTTTTTTTGGTCAATTATGCGTTAGTGTTTGATGCCCTTCTTTCAAAAATAAATAAAAATTGATGCAAATGTACCGCAATGTCAGTACTAATCTAATTTTGTGAGGGAGATGTGACCAGTAATGATTAAAATATACAAGCGATGAAATTTGAATTGCGATATAAATGCATAAATGACATAATATTAATTATTAAATATAGCAAGTAAATTTTGATGCCATCATTTTAAAAAATTAACAATAAATAAATAAATTGATACTCATGTGCATGTCTAATGCTTTATTAATATAAGATTAAAATTCTCTTTTCATCTGGATTTTTTATTTGAGCAAATACAATTATTGGTAGTTAACATATAGAACCACAATTAAAAAGTATACCTGGACCGTGCGCACGTACATGTCGAAAGAATTAAAGAAAAGGAGCTCTGTAGATTCTGTTTGTTTGATAAGAAATGAATGGAAAATTTTATTGATGCGAAGAGAAAATTTGTAAGCTGGATTCTTATCTTGACCGTGCGCACGTACATGCAACAAACTCGTGTGCACATTTCCAGCTGACTATAACAACCCACTGACTTTGGAGGGAAATAACAACTTGTTTAACTGTTTTACAACTTCGCTGCTGACTCATCATTCTACTGAAAAACCTAGCCGACTTCAACTGCCGACTCGGCATTTATTCTTAACAGAAAGATAATGATAAAAAAGTTGCTTCAGAATTCATGGGCACGCACCCACGCTACTTGTAGAACTCCATAACCCATAAATTGTAAAAAAAGCATTCAAATCTGATGCCACTAAATCCAGCTTCAGTAGCCAAGGTCGTGAATTCATGCTTTGTTCGCTCCTTTCCTCCCGGATATTGAGTCATCACCAGCACATCAGCTAGGGAATTTAGTTTTGAATGAGTGCTAATCTCAGGCAGTTCTGGAAGTACTGCCTCCACAACAATTACCTTTCCTTCTTCGGGAATACTTTTGTAGCAATTCTTCAATAACTTCAAGCAATGTTCATCGCTCCAATCGTGCAGTATCCACTACAAAATTTGAAATAGTATGAAATTTGTTCAGGGATCGAACACCTAATACCTGCAAATTAAATTCAAATGAAACTTACCTTGATCAAAATGGCGTCGCCATTTGGAACACTTTGAAACATGTCACCCCCTACATGCTTAACACCTGTACCATATACAATTTAGTTTCCTCTGTTAGGATCTGGCGGTATGGGCAGAGAATTCATAAGAGCACTGATTCGGGAAGAAATTTTAGATAAAATTCTGACAAAAACAACAATAAATCAAACCTTATTTTTTCACTGAATTGCAAATCTGGTAAATCGAGTCTGTTTTGATGTTTTTTGTCAGTTTTTTCTTGTTGCAACATTTTGTGCTTTTACCCTTTTTTTCCAATTGACAATGTATATTTCTTCATAACAATGACATTAAAAAAAATAAAGAGATTGGAATCAATTTTCTAATTAACTTCCTACTTTCTCCAGGATTTATATTGGGGTGATTAATTAAAGAAAGCTACTTAAAAGCCACTTGACCAAGTCCCTAACATTATTATAAATATAATTGATAGTTCATACCAGGATACTCAGGGGCATGCTTTATAACGTGAGGCAAGTCGAAATTGATGCCCTTAATGTGGGGATACTTGGAAGTAATTGCATTAAGGGTATTGCCAAGGGAACCGCCAACATCAACCAATTGCTTTATGTGCTCGAAACCCTTGTAAGCCTCAAGGATTTTCTGAAGGACCAAAGTGGTATGGTTGTACATCGCTGTGCTGAAAACTTCATTGAACCTGGGGTCCAATCCCTGGTACTCGAAAGCGTTCGTTCCGTGGACTCGGTCAAATGGAACTCCTCCTTCAATAATAGTTTCTTTCAGTTGGGACCTACATGACCAGTCAATCAATCATCATTTTGCGTTTGGCTTAACTTTTTTAGATACAATGATTAGTGGTTGATAAAAGCAAAAATAATAAAGGGATATATCTGTATTATATATATGACGATGTATACGTTTCATAAAATCCCTTAACAGATAAGATGAGTACGAAGTCGATTATGATTTAAGACGTGAGAGAAATGCATGATTGGATCTGATGGCGTAGAAAGAGAAATTGTATTATAAACCCATGTATTTTTACCCTAACTTAGAAAAAGAAAAATTCAGAGGATTAAATGATAGAGTGGACAAACCAGCTGTCGAGAAAGGCCTCGTCCTGAATTAAAGCCAATACAGGGCCTAATGAGACACCATCTTGATTAGGCACAAAGTATTTGGAAACATCATTCAAACCGTATAGCCTGTGAGAACCATCGACATCATCAAATGAGCATTCAACAATACCGTAGCTAGCCAGAAGCCTGAGAATCCGGTCCAGCATCATGGGTGCGTCTTTGTTCTTGGTGGCGGGCAACTGAGCGGCAATCTCTGAAGCTGAGAGCTTTGCTCCAGGACCAGCTTTGGCTATGATCTCGAAAAGTGCCAACTTAATTACTGCTTTCATGCTCGTGTGGAGCACTGAACCCGCCGTCACTTCACAAGCATATGCAAAGTTTTCGTCTCTCGCTTCATTAGCCATATTTTCTTGAATTTCCTTATCTGATTTCCTCACAAACAATGCATTTATAGTGAAGTGAAGAGTTGCTGAGTGTCCAAGATTTTAGGTTGTAAAATTACAGCATTGTCCTTAGTCTCCTTTAATCAAATTCAAGAAAATTTATCAAATATAAAATACATATTTAATTTTAAAATTAATCCTTACTTAATTCTGACATACAAACGTGGTCTCAATTGCCATAAAGGCAACTTAAAAAGAGTTGTAACCGACAACATTTATAAGCCTTTTTTTCTTTGTAATTTTCAGGTTCATATATATATATATATATAATCTTTCTGCCAATGAAGCGCCTGCCAATCAGAGAAGTTAATTTTTTTAATTTATTCGGCCCCACCCCTGAGTACTATAGCTTCGACTCCAGATGAATGAGGCTTTTCATTCACGTTATTCTTTGAAAGATTGTGATTCCAGAGGCTACCGACAAAACAAGATTCCGGAGGATGCTGACAAGAAAAATACAATATTTATTGAATATTTTAATAATTGTTATCTTTTCAAGGATTTAAAAATCTATAGGTGTAACGGACAGCTAATGGAATGTAAGTGTTATCTAATATATGAGTTGATGAACTACCACGTGCGAAATAAAAATCAAAAAATAATAGCAGTCAATAATGGCATTCAAAATAAAAAAATTTAAAACAAAAAGGAAATAAAGCCATTGGATTCTTTTTTTAATTTTTTCTGAATATTAATACGATAAAATAAAAGAACTTGTTAATATTTATCATAAAAATATTGTTGATACAATCCTACGTCAATTTTGTTATATTATAGTACAATTCGAAAGTTTTATTTTATTTTAAAATATATTTATCCTACTGTATTTATAAAAGAAATTATAAAATAATTCAATTAAGATAAAATTTTACCCCCAATCATAGTTGTTCAAGATTCAAGCGTTTTCTATAGTCACTAAATTTTATAAAAAAAGTATCTTCTATCTTATCCTACTTTATAACCTTTCTCTTGTGATGAAAAATAAATTCTTAGGAAGTATAGATTTGGATAGATTAGAGATCCTTTTTATAATAGACTAGAGAACCTTTTTACAATAGTATTTTATAACTTACAAGACTTTCCACTTCCTTCCATCAAAGAAGTGAAATTTATAACCTTTATCACTTCCATTATGAAAATGATTAGTAAACTATAAGGCTATCCCTCGAAATAAGTAGATTATTAATATGAGTTTATCTATTTATTTATTTAAAAAAATCACTTATCATGTGAACTATATAATAAAAATTTGTGGAGATATATCTACCCACATTTAATTATATAATTGAGATAAGAAATTAGAGGTCCATGAAGTAGTATTTAGATTTGCAACCTCAAAGTTGAGGTTGTGAAAGGCAAAAGAAAAAGGAGAAGCATATGTTTTTGGAAAGGAACCCATACAAGCAACTACAAATTAAGCAAAAACTAACTTTTTTTTCCTTTTATGTCAGAAAATCAGAATGTGTACCATAAATAAACAAGCAAAAAATAAACTAATACAATCTAAAATAATAAATCAACTATAAGCGACATATTTTTTAGATGGAAAACCTAAATCGAGAAAAACAAAACAACGGCACCGTAATCTAATATAAACTTCAATTATATTAATAATGAGATTACAACACAGATTCTTCTCTAGATAACATTAAAGGCTATTAAAAACATCAAGAATCTCAACAATCTTGGCTTATAGTAATAATCTAATATTTGTCTGTTTAGCAAATGAGTAATCTCAGATAACATGCAATGATAAAATAAAATAAAAATCAAGACTAGTAAGAATGTAGAGGGCGATGTCAGAAACTTACCCTCCAAATTTGGGAGAAAATAGAGTTAAGTTTGCCTTCCAATCATCCAATCAAAGATTAAAACCCTTACCTCCAAATTGGAATAATCGGCCGTTGTATTCTTTTTCACTCTCATCATTTCTATATTTTCAAGGCTGCCGCTTTACTTATTTACTTTTTCTTTTATTGCCACGTGATTTTGAGAGCCAAATTTAATGGTAATTTTCAATTAGTCATAATCTGTTTTCTTTAATTATTTGAATACCCAAACTAATGGAAACTTTGAGTTGGGCCACCCAAATGAAATGGACCTAACAATTCTTCCCCACCAGATTATGTGGAGGGCACCGCCAAGCCCATTCTCGGCTTACATTCTTTTCCATTAGAGTCCTAAATTTGTTATCAAACTTATGTCCTTATTATCCAACAAAATCTGTAATACAAATAGCTTTTTAGTTGATTTTTTTCTTTGTTATGACATCCAAGTATGAGTTTCCTTTACTGTTTTGTATTGGTTGACAAGGAAGTAAACTACACCGAGGACAATTCTTTCTCTCACTGAAATCTTCACTTTTGTACTTTTTCCTTTTTCGTTATGCTGGGAATTCTTCTCCTTTTCTCTATTCTATTGTACATTTGATAAGTGCAGCATGTAAATTGCTTTTGGTTCCTGGATGCTTAAGGTTGTATAAATATTTATGTGAGTACTAGCGAAAGATGTTTATGTCGATTCTTAGTTTTTAAATCTATTTTGCTTGTAGATTCTTTGATCAGAAAATAGTAAAATATTTTTCTTTTTTGGAGAATAGTAAAATGCTCGTTAAATATTGTTTTCTGCATGTTGTTATAATCCAGGGCTGCATATAAGGGATTTGTAGATACTACAATTAAGGGCATGCTAAGCGAATGGAGATGCAACAACAGCAATCTGAAGGGCAGATAAAAATAGTGGTGGTGATCGAAGGAACTGGGAAGAATTGCTGGCCTCTTGCTACTTAGACTCTACAAGTGATTTACCATTGGAATTTGGTGGACTTTGGTTTTTTGTACAAGTATTTTGATGTTGGTGATTATTTATTGTAGGATATCTTTTGAAAATTTGGGATTGATGTAGTTTAGATGCTTTAGTGACATAGTTTATATTTACCTGTAGTTTGAATATATATAAATTTCGTGTATTTTATTTATTGGATTTTTTTTACTAGTATTATATTATGTATTTATTTTATATTGACCAATTTTATTTATAAAAAAAATTTATAGAATTTGTAAAATAATAATAAAAATAAAAATAATAAATAATATAATATTAATTCAATATTAATAATATTTTAAAATAATTTAATAGAAATAATACTAATTTTCCCGCCAAAAAATTCCTAAATATTTAAATAATTTTGATTTCCCACTAAAATGTTGTGTGACGCATGTATGACTTTTAACAGCTATCATAAACTCATGACGGGAAACATTCCGTCATAAATTAATGATAGTGGCACAGATGACATATATTTTGTCTGTCATGCACCTCTCTTTACGACGGTTATTTCCCATCATCTATTGCCTGTTTTCTTGTAGTGCTTGCTAAATCGCGCCTATAGAACTATTTTTAATCATCCTTAAATCATTCTTACCGATTCAAAAACTCAAATTGAGCCTCAAATTCACAAATCCCAATTTCAAACCCTAAGGGCAGCCGAACAAGTCTTTCCCTCTCTCGACCAAATTGAGCCTCAACATCACTTCCTCCACTCTCTTTAAACACAATAATCAATTCCATTTCATTCATTTTCATCTTTCTCAACTTTCGCCATTTTCTCCAGTATCACCATGGCTGGCTCATCTCGTCAAACTCGGAGGAGGAAAGCAGCTCCCATTAGGAATCCTATACCACCACAGGAAACTTCTGAATTCGAAAGAATTCATTTCCCCACAGCCCCATTGGCCAAGCGCTTCGAGGATCGCTTCATGGGCCGAAAGGTACTTGACTCTTATTTTGTTGATATAGAAGATTTTAAAGAGTTAATAGTGTGTGGTAGAAGTGTTAGAAATATGCTACAACCCTAGGAGTCAGTGTTGAATGTTAGAAAGTGTATATTTATAAAGGAGAAGATCGTCATTTTACACTTTAAATCTCACTAACATCTGTAATTTTATTTATTTAAGTTCCTTGTTATTTAATTATATATGTTTTGTTTTAATTAAGTATTTTGTGTATTTTAGGGGTATCATGGTCATTTCACAATGAACGAGATTTCGGATAGCAAAACGGACGTCACTTTTGAACTCAGGACAGTCGAAAACCTTAAGAGGAGCATAAAAGGAAAAATGACACTGTTCACACGTATGATACTATTCACATGTACGTCACTGTTCATGGATCATTGGATATCGTTTCATTGATCGCTCAAACCGTGCAAACCGTTGTTCAAACCGTGTGCAAACCGTGTTACTGTTCAAACCGCGTGGTCAAACCCGTGGTCAAACCGTGTTACTGTTCACTGATGACGTGGCGCAATCCTGTGCATCCAAACTATTTTTAATTCAATGGCCATGATTTACTCAATGTATCTATAAAAAGGGGGCCTCCCCCCCTAATTTGAGACCCCTGAATCCATTTTTGATCTTAGTTTTCTGTAATTCTTTCTCCATCTTGTATTTTCTACGTATTTTAATAAATTTCCATTTTACCCTTAGTTCAATTATGAGTGGCTAATTTTCTTTCAAGCTTGGGTTGAAGGTGAAGTCTCAACATGTGTCATGAGCTTTATTTGGTAAATTTATTTTCTCTTCCCCTCTAATTTCTGTGGAGGTTTTGACTTTTCGTCGACAAATAATAATAATCTTGTCTAGTTACCGTCCTGATTTTACCGGCACCCTAGTATAAGGTTATTATTATTTGGCACGATAAGCCCTTAGCACCATATTGATTAGAGCGTGGTTCATGAGGTGTGGATTCCCCCCTCATGATTTAATTGGTATTAATAAGGATTATTTAGCCCATGACGCATGTTGATACGGATCCAGATACCCAAGTGCTTTATTTCAATAGTTCCCAATTCAATTTAATTCCGCTATTCCAATTTAAATTCTAGCATCCTTTAAATCAATTTCTCCACAAATACAACCACCCATTTACATTATTAATTCTACACATAATTAAAATCCACCTCCTCGTGGGATCGACACTCGTCACCGTTAATCTATTCTACAATAGATTCGTGCGCTTGCGAGTTCAACAAAATTTGCACAACAAGTTTTTGGCGCCGTTGCCGGGGAGGCAAGTATTTTGATTTGTAGAATTAATTTTTTGTAAATAATTTTATTATTATTATTATTATTATTATTATTATTATTATTATTATTATTATTATTATTTTAGTTGTTTCCTTGTATTTTTTTCTTAATTAATTAAAAAAAAGCGAATTTATATTTTAGGTAAGAATTTCTTTTTCTCTTCTTTAAATTTCTGCAATTTAATTTTCAAGTTATTTTTCTTTGTAATTTTTCATTTATCTCATTAATTTATTTTTATTTTATTTCACGTATTTGTTTTAGTGTATTTTGTTTGTATAGAAAGGTTGTAACAGCGCAATAAGGTTAGTATCGTAATTTCTCCTTTTTCTTTATTTTTATTTATTTTGTTCTCATTTTTATTTTCTTTGTATGCATAGTCGTAGGTCATTATTACCTAATCTTGAACCTATAGACCTTGAATTAGAAAGAACACTTCGCACACACAAACACATCGCACGTAAAGATAAAACTGAAATGGATTTGCAACAACCAGAACCACAGGAGAGGCCATTTAAGGACTACTTCAGTCCCTTAGCAAACTTGAGCACATCATGCATACGATACCCAAATGTAGCCGCTAGGAGTTTTGAACTAAAACCTAGTGTGCTAAATTGTCTCCCAACATTCTATGGCTTAGAAAATGAGGACCCATATAATCATCTGAATGATTTTCATACAATTTGTCAAACATTTAAATATGAGAATTTTTCAGAAGATGATGTTAAACTTAGACTATTCCCATTTTCTTTAAAGGATAGAGCTCGTTTATGGTTCAATGCATTGCCTGTTAATAGTATTACAACATGGGAACAAATGGTGATAAAATTTTTAAATAAATATTTCCCAGTACATAAAACCAATGCTATTCGCAGGGAAATTTCAGAGTTCACACAGAGAGAAGACGAGCAGTTTTTCGAAGCATGGGAGCGATTCAATGGGCTACTTTTGAAGTGTCCACATCATGGGTACGAGAAATGGCACCAATGCCAATACTTCTTGGAGGGATTATTGCCAAATGTGCAAGAATGGCTAATGGCGACAAGTGGAGGAGAGCTAATGTCAAAAAGTGCATCAGAAATTTGGGATTTCTTCCAGCGACAAGCGGATAATTCCCAACAGCGGAGTCGATCTCTCAGGAATACTAGAAGAATTAAAGGAGTAAATGAGGTTCACATTGGCGAGTCCAGTTCGGGAATCAAAGAAGTCAAAGAGATGGTTGAAGGTCTTTCTCGACAAATAGCATCATTATCGACTGCTAATTCAACAGAGCCACATAACCATGAATCATACTCAGATTAAGCCAATGCCATTCGTGTCATGAGAAAGCCATCAAATTATAACCCATACTCCAACACATATAATTCTGGATAGAGAGATCACCCCAATTTTTCATGGTCTCAAGGATTCCAACAGAGTGGACCAGCAGCTGCAGCTCCACCAATGCAACCAATTCCTCAAGTTCCTCAAGCCTCTCAGCCACCATTTAGACCATACAATCAGAACAAAAACTACTCTCAACCCAGACAATGGGAGGATGCATTCCAGAATATCAAGAATGTTACTAACTCCATGATCGAACAACAAAACCGCACCATTGATAGACTACGGAATGAGATGAGAGCAGGCTTCAACTCACAAGCCCAATCAGTTTCAAGCCTCGAGAAGATGGTGGGACAACTTGCCTCTTCAGTGCAAACTTTGGCAATGACTGTTGAAAAAGATAAATTTCCAAGTCAACCAGTGCCTAATCCTAAAGGAGTGTATGAAGCAAGTACCAGTTCACTACAGCAGCATGGAGAGGTCAAAGTCGTTATGACCTTGCGAAAAGGAAAAGAAGTCGACAACAAAGTAGAGATGCCAGCAACCAAAGAAAATTAAATTGTACCTGTGAATGTTGAAGACTCACCACGGGAGGAGAAAGAAGAAACCAACCCACGAGAATACGTTCCTAAAGCTCCATTTCCTCAGAGGTTAGCTAAAGGAAAGAAGGGAAAATCCACAGGTGAGATTCTTGAAGTCTTCAAACAGGTAAGTGTTAACATCCCTTTACTTGATGCAATAAAACAAGTTCCATCTTATGTCAAGTTTCTTAAAGATCTTTGCACTAAAAAGAGAAACATTCATGTTCAGAAAAAAGCATTTTTAACACAAATGTTAGTTCTATACTCCAACACAAAATTCCTCTAAAATGTAAAGATCCAGGCTCCCCCACTATTTCATGTAGTATAGGGAACCACACAATTGAGAATACTTTGTTGGATTTAGGAGCTAGTGTTAATCTTTTGCCTTATTCAGTATTTGTGAAACTTGGACTTGGAGAATTACACCCAACTCCAGTGGTGTTACAGCTTGCAGATCGGTCCACGAAAATACCTCGTGGTATTGTGGAGGACGTGCTTATCCAGGTAGACAAGTTTTATTTTCCTGTTGATGTCATTGTAATTGACACTCAACCAATACAGGATTCAAGGAAGCACATCCCCATTATCCTAGGCCGACCATTCTTGGCAACTGCGGATGCTCACATTCAATGCAGGACTGGAAATATGCAGTTGTCTTTCGGCAATATGACTATGGAGCTCAACATCTTCAACATTGCCAAACAACCTCACAATGCAGATGATGGAATTGTTGACGTGGATTTAATTAAAGCATTAGTTGATGATACTTTTCTTTCAAACCTTAGTGATGTCCCTTTACAAACATGCTTAACTCACTTTGGTTTGGATTTTGATATTGACAGATCAGTCGATGAGGCCAACGCCCTACTTGACTCAGCACCAGCCATAGACACTAATAAATGGAAGTCAAGAGTTGAACAACTAGCACCATCAGAGAGGAAAATCATCTCATCACCAGAGTCACCACCAAAACTCGAGCTTAAACCATTACCCAACACTTTGGAATATGCGTTCTTGGGGGAAGAAAGCACTCTACCGGTAATCATCTCATCATCCCTAAATGACGAGCAAAAAGGTAAGTTGTTGGATTTTTTAAAAGAGCACAAAGGAGCATTAGGATGGACCATAGCAGACATAAAAGGTATAAACCCAGCAGACTGAATGCATTACATTCACCTTGATGAAAATGCTAAATCTACTAGGGAAATGCAACGTCGGTTAAATCCTAATATGAAAGAAGTTGTTAGAACGGAAGTCCTTAAACTATTAGACGCAGGTATCATTTACCCCATTTCTGATAGTTCATGGGTCAGTCCTGTGCAAGTTGTCCCTAAAAAGTCAGGAGTCACAGTAGTTACCAATGCTAATAATGAATTGATACCCACTAGAGTGACTACAGGATGGCGTGTATGTATTGATTATAGAAAGTTAAATTCTGTCACACGTAAAGACCATTTTCCTTTACCATTTATTGATCAAATGCTTGATAGATTAGCAGGCCATGAATTTTATTGCTTTCTAGATGGCTATTCAGGATACAATCAGATTCCCATAGCACCAAAAGATCAAGAGAAAACCACTTTCACTTGCCCTTTTGGCACTTTTGCATATAGGAGAATGCCATTTGGATTATTTAATGCACCTGCTACATTTCAACGTTGTATGTTAAGCATTTTTTCTGATATGGTTGAACGGTTTCTTGAGGTCTTTATGGATGATTTTTCTATTTTTGGAGATTCATTTGATCAATGTTTACATCATTTGACGAAAGTTTTGCAGAGATGTATCGAGAAGAATTTGGTCTTAAATTGGGAGAAATGCCATTTCATGGTAAAACAAGGTATAGTTCTCGGTCACATCATTTCATGCAAAGGTATTGAGGTTGACAAAGCCAAGGTGGATCTCATTTCTAATCTTCCTCCACCTAAAACAGTCAGAGAAGTAAGATCTTTCCTTGGGCATGCTGGTTTTTATAGACGTTTCATTAAAGATTTTAGCAAAGTTTCTAGACCCTTATGCAATCTACTTGCTAAGGATGTACATTTTATCTTTGATGATTCATGTCTTGTAGCATTTGAAAAGCTAAAGCGATTGTTGACGTCATCACCCATCATTCAGCCACCAAACTGGAGCTTACCATTTGAGCTTATGTGTGATGCATCTGATTATGCAGTAGGAGCAGAATTAGGACAAAGAGTTGATCGAATTTCTCATGTTATTTACTATGCTAGTATGACATTAAATGATGCACAGTTGAACTATTCAACTACTGAAAAAGAAATGCTAGCAGTAGTGTTTGCATTAGAAAATTTTCGATCTTTTCTCATTGGTTGTAAAATAATTGTATTCACAGATCATGCTGCTCTGAAATATCTTCTCACAAAGAAAGATGCAAAAGCTAGATTAATTCGTTGGGTGTTGCTTTTGCAGGAATTTGACTTGGAATTCAAAGATAAGAAAGGGACAGAAAATGTTGTGGCTGACCATCTCTCTCGTCTCCACTTCGACACAATCACAGAACCCTTAACATTAAATGAGTCATTTCCAGATGAACAATTAATGAGTGTGGAAGTATTACCTTGGTATGCTGATATAGTTAATTATCTTGTTACAGGTAAACTTCCAGAGCATTGGACCAAGCAGGACAAGGCCAAATTCTTTGTGGAAATAAAGAATTTTTTCTGGGATGACCTCTATCTATTCAAGTATTGTGCAGATCAAATTATTCGACGATGTGTCCCAGAGAATGAAGTTCATAACATCCTTTCGTTCTGCCATGAACAAGCTTGTGGAGGCCATTTCAGCGCTAAGAAAACAGGGACTAAAGTTCTACAATGTGGTTTCTATTGGCCAACTATATTTCGAGATGCTTACACCTTTTGTTCTTCATGTGATAGGTGTCAACGAATGGGGAGCATCACACGAAGGAACATGATGCCACTAAATCCAATTTTAGTGGTTGAGATTTTTGATGTATTGGGTATCGACTTCATGAGACCCTTTCCCCCATCTTTTGGCCATCAATACATATTGGTTGCTGTTGACTATGTTTCGAAATGGGTAGAGGCAATTCCATGCAGAACCAATGATCATAAAATGGTGATAGGATTTTTGAAGAGCAACATTGTTTCACGCTTTGGACTCCCTCGAGCAATAATCAGTGATGGTGGTACCTACTTTTGCAATAATCAGTGATGATGGTACCCACTTTTGCAATAAATCATTCAAAGCACTTTTGACAAAGTACTCCATCACTCATAAAGTGGCGACTCCGTATCATCCGCAAACCAGTGGCCAAGTTGAGATCTTCAATCGAGAAATAAACACATCTTAGAAAAGACGGTGAGGCCAGACAAAAAAGATTGGTCATTAAGACTCGATGATGCATTATGGGCATATAGAACGGCTTTCAAGACCCCGATTGGGATGTCACCCTACAGGCTAGTGTATGGAAAAGCTTGCCACCTACCTGTGGAACTTGAGCATCGTGCGTACTGGGCCATCAAGAAATTCAATTTTGACATGCAGCAAGCTGGCTCAGAAAGACGATTACAGCTAGCAGAACTTGAAAAAATTCATAATAATGCATACGAAAATGCCAAGGTTTACAAGCAGCGAATGAAAGTCTTTCAGGATAAACAGATTATGAGAAAATCTTTCACTCCAGGTCAGAAAGTACTTTTATTCAATTCTTGTTTGCACCTATTCCCAGGTAAGTTGCGTTCTCGATGGTCTGGCCCCTTTATTGTTCATACTGTTTTTCCACATGGGGCAATTGAAATTAAGGACCCAAAGAACGGTGTCACGTTTAAAGTTAATGGTCAAAGATTAAAGCCATATCTATAGTACCAACCACATGGAGAGAACACCGAAATAAATTTAAGTGACCCACCAGATTTGAATTAAGATTTTTCTTTTCGGTGATTTGATTTATTTATTTATTTTCTTCTGCTAATTGAAATCATTTGTGCATAAGTGTGTTTGTTTAACCACTAAGTTTTCTTTTATCACTTTTAATCATGAGACAGTTCCTCTTGAACATCCTTAGAAGACTTCAACGTGTCCAATCTCATCTTAGAGGCCAGATACGATTTTGTAAAACACATCGTATTTGGAAGTTACAACCACCGGAGTTAATATCCCACGTTGAGGATTTAGAAAGCCAACTCAGAGACATTGAGAGAAGTGTCTACAACATCCAGTTGGAGCTTGAGGTAAATTCCATAAGAGGACAATTGTGATTTTCTTTGTGTGTTTTTGTTTGTTACTCTGTTTGTGTGTTTTAGTTTGTCACTCCGGTCAAGTAGCGGATAACGGTACTCCGTGACAATTAAGTCGGTTACTTCAGTTTCCCGCAATTACTGATCTTCTGAGGCGAAGGTATGGATAGAAACGAGATCTTAGCAAAGCTTCATAGTCGATTCCCTTTACTTCCTCAGAATGCCCTCCTCACAATCTATAAAGCTCGATCCGAACGCATGCGATTGCTCATGAGGAATAACATACCTGCTGATATTCGTTGGTTAATCGAAGCTAAAGTACGAACGGCAAGTGAGTTACCTCCCAAATTTATTGCATACATGCCTGGTTGTGGTAAAGGAAATTACGCACGAAAGCGAAAAGCTCGAAAAATTTCGGTTGCTTGTCATAAGTGTGCCAGAATGATATGCGATAAAAAACTATGTTCTTTAGGAATGGTGTCTGATAACAGAGAAGATAAGATTCAATTCATTAAGAATGGCTTGAATAAGGAGTCATTGGATGATATCCTTTTGTCTCTTGAAACGCATCCTAGTGGATATGTGCAAGGAGCGATTCTCAAGTTATGGCTATCATTCCAGAAAGAGCATGCACGATACAGTCTCAGGAATCTGACTATAAATGACCCTGTTTGCCAGTTTATAAGAAAACTGGATGGGAAGCCTATCCTCGACCCATAGAGGGCGTTGAAGCCGTTTCTGGACGTAAAACCAGAGAAAGATGTGAGCCATAGTCGCAACTACCTGTAAATATCCTTTTACTTTACTGTTGTTTTATTTCACTGTTGTTTTACCATCTGCATTATTGTCTTTAATAATTTTATTTTATCATTGTTTGCTTTTCCTTTTTACTATTTCCTTTTTGACTCTCAAGACATGTGCATTACACGATTAATTGACATAGACATGATACCTCATTCACAGCTGTGACCCACTGCCACCAAGATCCTTAAATATGATTCTTTTCATTTTCACTCACAAATTGTTTTTGAGAATTATCCTAATGGCAGCTACTCCCAATAAACAATTCAAGAACATTTGTGTGCTTTCTGGATTTAACTATGGCAAATATAAAGAGTTCTTTGAGGCAGCCATTGATCTTGGTCGAAACATAGCAGAGAGAAAATTACACTTGGTGTACGGCGGAGGTGACCGAGGGTTATCAAAATTGGTCTCAGAAGCTGCTTTTGTCAGAGGAAGTCAAGTGTTAGGCATCATACCACAAACCCTAAAACCTTTAGGCTGTTTGTCTGACTCACCGACTGGAGAAGAGTTAGTTGTCTCAGGTATGCAAGAAAGAATAACCGAAATGCTTAATCATGTTGATGCTTTTATTTTCTTACCAGGAGATCTTGCAACTCTAGAGGCACTTATCACATTAGCATCGTGGGCCCATCTGCACATTCATCAAAAACCCATCGGTTTGTTAAATGCCAATAACTTTTATGATGGCTTTATCGCATTTCTTAACCATGCAATAAAGAACTACTTCATTCCTTCCACAGTAAAAAAGCTTTTTATTTGTGCTCACACTGCTAATGAGCTACTTGATCTGTTAGAAGCTTATCGACCAGAGCCAGATCCCAGGACCTTGGTGTTGGAGTGTACAAATAACGATGGTAACAATAGCAGCAGTAAGAAGTACAAATTAGATTTAAATCTCCGCCTGTAAATATTTTATTTTGTGTTACACCACCCAGGTGATGTCTTCTAAACTCTACTTCTTTCCTTTAAAACATTGACGACAATGTTTAGTTCTGGTTGGGGGGAGGGGATAGTTGACAATTGTGGAATGTTGGTTAAGTTTTTACTAATTTTTTGTTGTAGAAACTAATTGTTGCTAACTTTTTGTGTTGAAGATGGCTGAATATGGAGTGTAGTTACTCTAGAAACGCATCTTCTCAGTTAAAAAAAAAAGAAAAAAAAAGAAAAAAATAATAATAATAATAAATTTTCTTATTTTTCGTGTGATCTTTCTAACTTTTTCTTTTTGACTTCTCCTTTATAAATATGCATTTTCAAATTTTTGAGTCAAAGATGGCTGAATATAGAGTGTAGTGCCTCTAGAAACGCATCTTCTTCTTTTAAAAAAAAATCATTTTCTTTTTCTATCATTTTAAGTGTAAATTTTCCAATTAGCTTTTCTGCATCATTTTCACATTTCTGCATGCATATTTTCCTTTCATGTTTAGAATAGGTTGGGGGGTAAAATGTTGTTTAAAAAAAAAGTGTGATTTTATTTTTATTTTTGGATGACATGATGACTTTCGAATTTTAGTATTCGTATTATCTTTGGTCTTGAGTGATGTTACACTATGTTTGCTACTCTACATGTTGATGTCGGAGATAAATTTGAGTTGCTTGAAAGAATTGACATGTCATAATGAATACCAAGTGAGCTTTTGAGCCTATTATTTTTCTTGGAGAATAACCCTTTTTGCCCATCTTTCATACAACTTAGCAGTTTACTATTTTATATACGATCTCTATATTCTTTTAAATCAACCCTCTAAAAAAAAATTGCTTTAAAAAAAAAAGAGAAAAAGTTGTTGCTATATCTGAATGTCGATTTAATTAGTAGATATGGAGGATTATCTAAAGCCCTAAAAGATGATGGAAAGGCCATCTTTGACCCGTTTGAGCTTTTCTAGCCATCCCTTATGTGAAATATCCATAGTTAGCCCTTTTGAGCCTTTTATTAAAAAAAATAAACTTTTCTCTGTCAACTTATCGTCTTGACCCACTCTAATTTGGAGTATTACCCGATATCTTACAAGTTCCATTACCTATTCATGTTTGAGAAAAATATAAATAATTGTTTTGTTTAGTAAAGTTGTGCAATACCGAAAAAAAAAAGAAAAAAAAGAAAAAAAAATTCTCTAAAAAAAAAGAAAAAAAAGAGAGATATAATACAATAATAAATAAGTGAAATGCACTTTTTAGTTTCCAAAAAAATATTATTTTTCTCAAACATATATTTTGTTTTCTCTATTTTCCTTTCTTTGTTAACCATGTCCCTAGCCCACCTTATATCCTAATAAAAGTCCTTCTTGATTTTAGGGAACTATAGTCTGAAGTAGAAGCTAGTTATATGGGCTGAAAGGATGTAGTGGTGCATAAAAAAAAAAGAAAAAAAAAAGTAAATAAATTGGGTTGACTAGCATTTTGTTTGACTTGAGATCGTGTTATTTCTAAGTTGTGGGCATATTCTTTTCATCTTGGTGAGAGTGTGTGATATTATTTCTTTACTATCTTCACTCCATTTATCAGTCATTGAAGTGACAATTTTTATTGGGTTTAATTTCCTTGTGAGAGTGTCACTATTACCGGTGAGATTTTGGGGTTTGACATGTCATTTTTAAAAGTAGCTGTATTTACTTGGTTGATTCATGTGGATGGTTGATGTGGGTGTGATGTTTCTTTAGACTGGAGATAATGCTTATACTTTTATTTGATTGCTATCATTAGTCTGATTGAATAAACAAGTTTGTTAAAAAAAAAAATTTGGGTTTGCATTTTATTTTCGCTTTATTTGTTAGGGACTAGCAATAAGCTGGCTGGGGGGGTGTGTTGAGTGTTAGAAAGTGTATATTTATAAAGGAGAAAATCTTCATTTTACACTTTAAATCTCACTAACATCTCTAATTTTATTTATTTAAGTTCCTTGTTATTTAATTATATATGTTTTGTTTTAATTAAGTATTTTGTGTATTTTAGGGGTATCATGGTCATTTCACAATGAACGAGATTTCGGATAGCAAAACGGACGTCACTTTTGAACTCAGGACAGTCGAAAACCTTAAGAGGAGCATAAAAGGAAAAATGACACTGTTCACACGTACGATACTATTCACATGTACGGCACTGTTCATGGATATCATTCACGGACTGTTCGGACGCGCATCTTGTTCAAACCGTGTGCAAACCGTGTTACTGTTCAAACAGCGTGGCCAAACTCGTGGTCAAACCGTGTACTGTTGACTGATGACGTGGCGCAATCTTGTGCGTCTAAACTGTTTTTAATCCGATGGCCATGATTCACTCAATGTATCTATAAAAAGGAGGCCTCCCCCCCTAATTTGAGACCCCTGAATCCATTTTTGAGCTTAGTTTTCTGTAATTCTTTCTCCATCTTGTATTTTCTACGTATTTTAATAAATTTCCATTTTACCCTTAGTTCAATTATGAGTGGCTAATTTTCTTTCAAGCTTGGGTTGAAGGTGAAGTTTCAACATGTGTCATGGGCTTTATTTGGTAAATTTATTTTCCCTTCCCCTCTAATTTCTGTGGAGGTTTTGACTTTTCGTCGACAAATAATAATAATCTTGTCTAGTTACCGCCCTGGTTTTACCGGCACCCCAGTATAAGGTTATTATTATTTGGCACGATAAGCCCTTAGCACCATATTGATTAGAGCGTGGTTCATGAGGTGTGGATTCCCCCTCATGATTTAATTGGTATTAATAAGGATTATTTAGCCCATGATGCATATTGATACGGATCCAGATACCCAAGTGCTTTATTTCAATAGTTCCTAATTCAATTTAATTTTGCTATTCCAATTTAAATTCTAGCATCCTTTAAATCAATTTCTCCACAAATACAACCACCCATTTACATAATTAATTCTACGCACAATTAAAATCCACCTCCTCGTGGGATCGACACTCGTCACCGTTAATCTATTCTACAATAGATTCGTGCGCTTGCGAGTTCAACAAAATTTGCACAACAGTCAGCTATAAATTTTGATGATAGAGTTTATCCTAATCTAGTCCGTATTTTTTGTAAGAGTCATGTTCATCTGCTCTTCCACTCTATTTTGTTGAGGAGTGCATGCTACTGTAAACTGTCTTTGGATACCTTCTTGCTTACAGTATGCAAGAAACTAGCTATCTGTATGTTCTTCACCATTATCTGTCATCAAGCACTTGATCCTTTTTCTCTGATTCAAGTTCGACCCGCGCTTTGAATTCTTTGAACACTGGAAATACATCTGACTTTTTATTCATTGGATACACCTAACATCTCCTAGAATAATCATCAATGAAAGTTACCATGTATTCTGCACCTCTCATAGATATGTTTAGTGATTCTCAAACATCAGAATGAACCAAGTCTAAAATGCATTTACTTCTTGCGATATTTCGTTAAACTTCTAGCGATCTCCAAGGCATGATCATCACCCATGTATACAAATCCTCCTGAAATAGGTTCATATGTATAGAACCATTCTTTTCGAAAGGTCATATACTAGGTGGCTCCTTAGTTTATAAGACAGACGACAGTTTTATACCTTCTTAAACAGTTATTGCCTCACTGTAGATAATTTCGCCATCATCCGAGGTACTTGCTACGTACCCCTAAGCATTTGATGACTCAGGATCGTTATCCTCTCTTCTCTTCTGATTGTTTCAACACTCTTTTTTGACGTGCTCTTTCTTGCTATAATTATTGCATTTAACATTCTTCTTACTTCTTGACTTTGATCTACCATGATTATGACTCCTACTGGGGCCATGTTTCGTTGATCTCCCTCTCATCATCGACAACGCTTCTATTTGTTGCGAACTCGCCAAGTTGTTTTCTTTATTTTTCTACCTGCTCTCCTCATTTAATATGGAGGCTGCAACATCGTCAAAAACTAGACTATCCGCTTGGTTGTTGTTTGTCAGATTGATGATGAGTTGATTATACGAATCTGGTAAACTTTGAAGTAAAAGCTCCGCACATTTATTTTCCTTTATTTTATGATTCAACGTTGTGAGTTGTGAAAATAGAGTTTTCAAAGTATTGGTATGGTCGGTCACCAATGTTGATTCCACCATTCGAAGTGTATAGAGTCTCCTCTTTAAAAAGATATTGTTGTATTACGACTTGGCCTCGTACAATTTTATAAGAGTATCCCATATTTCCTTTACTGTCTTTTTCTTTGCCACACTAGATAATACTCTATCTGCAAGTGTCAAGTGTAGATCAGTAATGGAGTTGTCGTATATCTCATTCCACTTGTCATCAGTTATCTCCGTGGGCTTTCTCTAATTGCTACCATGTAATTATTCTTCCTCAATAGAGCCTTCATCTTTATTTTTCACCATGAAAAATTATTTTGGATGAACTTCTCAATTTCATATTTTGCTACCATCGCTTTTCACCACGAACTAACTTTGCTAGGATCGACTTCCACTGTTTCACATGGATAGTAACTGCATATATGAATAGTGTTATATACGTGAATAATATCATATATGTGAATAGTACCATATACGTGAACAATACCCTTGACTCTAAAACAAATACAACCAGTAGCTCTGATACCACTGTTAGAAAATTGGTGGGTGAAGCAAGGCCATAGCTAAAATGAAATTGAAAGAAAATAAAGAACAAGTATAAAGAGGACACCAAAAAATTATGTGGTTTGGCTTTTAGCCCATGGGCAAAGATAAAAGAAAAAGATTTTACTAGTAAAATGAGGATTACAAGTATTGAAATATTTTGGCTCACTACCTATAACCCCAATACACCCAATCTCTCACACTAATTACATAAGAGTATAAAAACTCTTAATCTCTCACACAACTCTTAATTTTTCCTCTCTCATGAAATGGGATTGCTTCTCTCAAATCTTGGATGCAGAAAACAAATGGGGAGCTCCCTTTTTTATAGCCAAAATTGCCTATTATTTTAATATATTTCTTTGTTCTTCTTGTGGCATCTTCAAAACTGTGTTCCATCCTTTTTTTTCTTCCATTTTGGCGTGCCAACCACCATTTGTAAAGATCAACTTCTGCAGCATCTTCTTCAAAAATTCTTGTTCAAGATTTTTGTATTTTCATTCAACAATTTCGGCATGGATTCAAAAATTGTGGCTTTCAAAATGGGCTGGCTTCTAGAATTTGCCAATTTTTTCAAGACGAAATATTGAAGAAGTAAGCATCAAAATAAACCAGAATTGTTCGAGAGACCCTAAACCTCCTCCTGAAAATTCATCTATATTGTTCAAATTTAGAGTTACTCTGCATCTTTATTTGCTGATCTTCATAAAAAAGACAACGGCTAAAAAGACAAAAAAAGCAAGCAACTCACAACATGAAAAAGGGTAAATGGCCAAACAACTTCTAACAACTCTTATTATGCTATATTTACATTTTGGATTTAGATTCTGGAGTGGAAAGTTTTTAGAATCAATTTGTTTACTTTTCTTTGGAGTGAGCAGGTTAGGAGTGTCACTCTATGGGTCTCATTCATTTTTTAAGTAAAGAGTGGGATTCTCACTTCAATTTGACCAATCCAATTTGAGTAGGGTTAGACAAATAACCCAATCTGATTTGACCAAAAAACTTGAGTTCAAATTGAATATTGATGAACTCCTCAATCCAATCAATTAGGAATCTATCCAACTCAATCCGAAATTATACATAATGACACAATTGAAAAATAATTTGAAATTTACTATCCATTCAGAATATAATTCAGATTCGATTACAAGTTTGGATTGAGTTTGGATTACTTTTTTCCCAATTCTATTAACCCAAAAACTCGAACCCAATTCAAAATTAAATTTGCCCACCCCCACTTGTGAGCTTTTGTATCTTTACACATTACATGAATAGAAAATTTTATTGATTCGAAGAGAAAATTTGTAAGCTGGATTCTTATTTGTAAGTCTTACTAATGAATTGAGAGTACATTGATATATAAAGCTGTGTGTGGAAACTTCTACTGCAACAAACTCGCGTGCACATTTCCAGCTGACTTTGGAGGGAAATAACAACTTGTTTAACTGTTTTACAACTTGGCTGCTGACTCATCACTATACTGAAAACCCCAGCCGACTTCAACTGCTGACTCGGCATTTATTCTTAACAGAAAGGTAATGATAAAAATGTTGCTTCAGAATTCATGGGCACGCACGCACGGACGCTACTTGTAGAACTCCATAACCCATAAATTGTAAAAAAAGCATTCAAATCTGATGCCACTAAATCCAGCTTCAGTAGCCAAGGTTGTGAATTCATGCTTTGTTCGCTCCTTTCCTCCCGGATATTGAGTCATCACCAGCACATCAGCAAGGGAATTTATTTTTGAATGAGTGCTAGTCTCAGGCAGTTCTGGAAGTACTGACTCCACAACAATTACCTTTCCTCCTTCGGGAATGCTTTTGTAGCAATTCTTCAATAACTTCAAGCAATGTTCATCGCTCCAATCGTGCAGTATCCACTACAAAATTTGAAATAGTATGAAATTTGTTCAGGGATCGAGCACCTAATACCTGCAAATTAAATTCAAATGAAACTTACCTTGATCAAAATGGCGTCGCCATTTGGAACACTTTGAAACATGTCACCCCCTACATGCTTAACACCTGTACTACATACAATTTAGTTTCCTCTGTTAGGATTTGGCGGTATGGGCAGAGAATTCATAAGAGCACTGATTCGGGAAGAAATTTTAGATAAAATTCTGACAAAAGCAACAATAAATCAAATCTGATTTTTTTCACTAAATTGCAAATCTGGTAAATCGAGTCTGTTTTGATGTTTTTTGTCAGTTTTTTTCTTTTTGCAACATTTTGTGCTTTTACCCTTTTTTTCCAAATGATAATGTATGTTTCTTCATAACAATGACATTAAAAAAAATAAGGAGATTGGAATCAATTATCTAATTAACTTCCTACTTTCTTCAGGATTTATATTGGGGTGATTAATTAAAGAAAGCTAATTAAAAGCCACTTGACCAAGTCCCTAACATTATTATAAATATAATTGATAGTTCATACCAGGATACTCAGGGGAATGCTTTATAACGTGAGGCAAGTCGAAATTGATGCCCTTAATGTGGGGATACTTGGAAGTAATTGCTTTAAGGGTATTGCCAAGGGAACCGCCAACATCAACCAATTGCTTTATGTGCTCGAAACCCTTGTAAGCCTCAAGGATTTTCTGAAGGACCAAAGTGGTATGGTTGTACATCGCTGTGCTGAAAACTTCATTGAACCTGGGGTCCAATCCCAGGTACTCGAAAGCGTTCGTTCCGTGGACTCGGTCAAATGGAACTCCTCCTTCAATAATAGTTTCTTTCAATTGGGACCTACATGACCAGTTAATCAATCATCATTTTGCGTTTGGCTTAACTTTTTTAGATACAATGATCAGTGGTTGATAAAAGCAAAAATAATAAAGGGATACATCTATATTATATATATAACGATGTATACGTTTCATAAAATCCATTAACAGATAAGATGAGTGGAGGATTCATGGCCATAAAAATTTTTATGTTATATCTTAACTCATAACTGTCACATACATCTTTATGAAAACGAGCAAAAAAATGGAAATCAGGGTAATATTATCATACGGGTGGGTTACTAAATTTTAGCAACCTCACAAATTAGGAGTCATGTAATGTGTAGTACCTTTACATATAGCTAGGTCCTGCTGTTTTTATTTAATTTGTTTTCCCTTAAATATTTTATTTCTAATTCTTTCCAGGCATGTGATCGTACCACCCCAAGTGAATCTTTTAATTGATCGAAATTCTACGGGTGAAGTTAAGAAATTTTTGTTCTTCCAGGATTTCTATCAGAACTGAAGAAACTACTCAATTAATGCTTTCACACAAAATACATCGTCTTTTTCATATATGTTACACTCATGTCCTCTATAATTAAAAGACAGAAATACCTCCGAAAGAAAACATATTTCCCCGTATCCTCTGTAGCTGCAAGTAATTAAAACACCACCAACAATAGTTTACCCGTTCTTGAATTGATATGACTAGAAGTATATTTAATAATGATAAGTTTGAGAGTGAACATTCTACATTTTATCGCTCACTTATATGAACACATTTGTTTTTCTTTTTCGATGACCTGAATTTAGAAATAAGTTAAGTATGAAGTCAATTATGATTTAAGACGTGAGAGAAATGCACGATTGGATCCGAAGGCGTGGAAAGAGAAATTGTATTATAAACCCATGTATTTTTACCCTAACTTAGAAAAAGAAAAATTCAGAGGATTAAATGATAGAGTGGACAAACCAGCTGTCGAGAAAGGCCTCGTCCTGAATTAAAGCCAATACAGGGCCTAATGAGACACCATCTTGATTAGGCACAAAGTATTTGGAAACATCATTCAAACCGTATAGCCTGTGAGAACCATCGACATCATCAAGTGAGCATTCAACAATACCATAGCTAGCCAGCAGCCTGAGTATCCGGTCCAGCATCATGGGTGCGTCTTTGTTCTTGGTGGCGGGCAACTGAGCGGCAATCTCTGAAGCTGAGAGCTTTGCTCCAGGACCAGCTTTGGCTATGATCTCGAAAAGTGCCAACTTAATTACTGCTTTCATGGTCGTGTGGAGCACTGAACCCGTCATCACTTCACAGGCATATGCAAAGTTTTCGTCTCTCGCTTCATTAGCCATATTTTCTTGAATTTCCTTATCTGTTTTCCTCAGAAACAATGAATTTATAGTGAAGTGAAGAGTTACTGTGTGTCCAAGATTTTAGGTTGTAAAATCTGACTCGGAAGTTTTCGATAGTGCAAGTTAGACTAAATGACAGAAATTAAATCATGATTATAACTTTTTCAAAGATAAAAGTACGGAAGGTTGGCAACTCTAAAAAAATTATATTACTGGGGATAAAAACTTTGTTTAATTTGCATGAATTGAAATGACATATTGTATGATTCTACATGTCTCATATTATTTCTTTTATTTTGTGGACTTTAAAAAATCTGAAGTGCCAACCTCTTGGAAAATGTATTCAATAGTTTTTTATAGCGATGTATTGGAAGTAATTTAAAAGATCAAACATTTCAAATGAGATCCTATTATCAAACAAGAGGAATTCTAAAATATATTGGAGGTATTATATTAGTTACACAATAAGTCAATAATATTATGGAATGTGTGCATTTATTTGAAAAATTACCATGTAAGTGGTAGTTATATTAAATTCAATTACACATGTCACATATACATTGATTAGTTGTATTACCCCTGATTTATTCTAAAATTTATCATCAAACAGACAGCCTTTAGTTGAAATGAGGAACTATAATTATTTCCTGACACGAGTTTTTCCTTTGATTATAATATATTAACATTTCATGTGAGGAAATATTAGTTTTACATTTTTTTTCCTATTATAACATGTTTTAAAAAAGGATTATAATTCTTACTTAGTTTTTTTTCTCACCTAGTCTTTTTTAGTATTCCGAATTTAGTTAAAAAAGACAGCTTAATTATAAATAAAGTGAAACATGTTGGCTTAATTGTTAACATTAAAATTTAAAATTCAATATTGACTACTTATTTCATTGAAAGAGACTAAAAAAAGAGAAAGAGAGAGAAGATTCTTGTCCAAAAGAAAAAAATAAAATAAAGAAAAGCAAATGAATACTTCAGTTTCATCGAAATTTTCAAATATCAATTTTTATCACTTTAGGCCACATTTGCCATGCAAAATTGGATTAGATTAATTATTAGGATAAGACTGAATTATATTACTTGGATTAAGCCGGATTATATTATATTGTCTTATGTTTGGTGTAGTACCAGATTGAAGTATGTTAAATTATATTTAAATGATATTAAATAGCATTTAAGTTGATATTTGAATATGAACATATATCAATTATTCATAAAATTTTATAACAATAAGTAAACAAATTTAAAAAGAAATTAATTAGAAAATTAATTATATTGTAAATAAGTTATTAGGTAGTGTCATAATCTAATAAACAAATGAAAAAGAAATAAAACAATTTAAATATTTAATTAATTTTTATCAAATATTTAAAAAAATTATATAAAATTATTAATGTAATAAGTTATTAAATAGTTAATTTATAAATTATTAAATATACAAGTAATGAAAATTTAATCTCAAGAGTTATTAGAAGTGAAACTGTCAATTTAATTAGATCATAGATCTTAAGCAAATCATAAATAAAAATTAATTGATTAATTAATATTAATAGATAATTTTTCTTTAATTTTGTCCCAACTAAACAAATATGTAAATTAAGTTTACTAATCCAATGATTTTAGGATTAAATTCAAATTTAGGGCCCGTTTGGGATTGCTTTTGGGAGATTTAAAAGTGATTTTAAAAATCTAAAAGTTAATTTTAATGTTTGATAAAAAAAATTAAAATCACTTTTGTCAAATCAGCCCCTCGTACAGTTGATTTTGGAAGCAGTAAAGAAGTAATTTTTAGATTTTGATTTTGAGAATTAATTTTATCATTTAATACAATTCTGTAAATAGCCTTAAAATTATTACCTAAATTCAAAATTATCTTTATTCAAATTTGAAACAAATCAATATTTTAATAAATTTTTATTATAATTCATCAACATAAATTTATTAATATCAATTTGTTGGTTAAATTATTATTAAATTTGTTTCACTATATTATAAATTTAATTATCAATTTTAAGATTAAAAAATAAAAAATAAATCAATATATTATAAATCTTATTTTTAGAGAAATTATTATAATACAAAATTTAAAATATCATATTTACATGTTTATATATACATAAGTAAATTTTATCCTACATTATGTACATTTTAGTTATTTGTTTTCTTTTGGTAATTTAACAGTAAAATTTACAGTACCTGACAAACATCCATAACTGCTTTCAAAATTCACAATATTTTTGAAAACAAAATTTACCAAACGTTTAACTAATTCTCTTCACAGCTAATTATTTCTACAACACAACTAACAATAATTATTTTAAAAATTACAACATTCTCAAATTGGCCCTTAATCTCCTTTAATTCAATTCAAGAAAATTTATCAAATATAAAATAAATATTTAATTTTAAAATTAATCCTTACTTAATCCTGACATACAAACATGGTCTCAATTGCCATAAAGGCAACTTACAAAGAGTTGTAACCGAAAACATTTATAAGCCTTTTTTTTTTTCTTTGTAATTTTCAGGTTCATATATATATATATATATGAAATCTTTCACCCAATGAAGCGCCTGCCAATCAGAGAAGTTAATTTTTTAAAAATTATTTTTCGACGCCGGCCCCACCCCTGAGTACTATAGCTTTGACTCCGGATGAATGAGGCTTTTCACTTGACGTTATTCTTTGAAAGATTGTGATTCCAGAGGCTGCTGACAAAAGAAGATTCCGGAGGCTGCTGATAAGAAAAATACAATATTTATTGAATATTTTAATAATTATTATCTTTTCAAGGATTTAAAAATCTATAGGCGTAACGGATAGCTAATGCAATGTAAGCGTTATCTAATATATGAGTCGATGAACCACCACGTGTGAAATCAAAATAAAAGAATAATAGCAGTCAATAATGACATTCAAAATAAAAATAATAATAGAAGTCAATAATGGCATTCAGAATTAAAAAAATTAAAAACAAAAAGAAAATAAAGCCATTGGATTCTTTTTTTTCTGAATATTAATACGATAAAATAAAAGAACTTGTTCATATTTATCATAAAAATATTGTTGATACAATCCTACATCAATTTTGTTATATTATAGTACAATTCGAAAGTTTTATTTTATTTTAAAATATATTTATCCTACCATATTTATAAAAGAAATTATAAAATAATTATGTTAAGATAAAATCTTACCTCCTATCATAGTTGTTCAAAATTCAAGTGTTCAAGATTCAAGCGTTCTCCATAGTCACTAAATTTTATAACAAAAGTATCTTCTACCTTAACCTACTTTCTAACCTTTCTCTTGTGATGGAAAATAAATTTTTAAGAAGTATAAATTTGAATAGGTTAGAGATCCTTTTTATAATAGACTAGAGAACCTTTTTATAATAGTAATTTATAACTTACAAGACTTTCCACTTCCTTCCATTAAAGAGGTGAAATTTATAATCTTTATCACTTCCATTATGAAAATGATTAGTAAACTATAAGGCTATCCCTCGAAATAAGTAAGTAGATTATTAATATGAGTTTATCTATTTATTTATTTAAAAAATCACTTATCATGTGAACTATATAATAAAAATTTGTGGAGGAATATCTACCCACATTTAATTATATAATTGAGATAAGAAATTAGAGGTCCAAGAAGTAGTATTTAGATTTGCAACCTCAAAGTTGAGGATGTGAAAGGCAAAAGAAAAAGGAGAAGCATATGTTTTTGGAAAGGAACCCATACAAGCAACTGCAAATTAAACAAAAACTAATTTTTTTTTCCTCTTTATGTGAGAAAATCGGAATGTGTACTATAAATAAACAAGCAAAAAATAAACCAATACAATCTAAAACAATAAATCAACTATAAGAGACATAATTTTTAGATGGAAAACCTAAATCAAGAAAAAAAAAACCACGAAACCGTAATCTAATATAAACTTCAATTATATTAATAATGAGGTTACGACACAGATTCTTCTCTAGATAGCATTAAAGGCTATTGACAACATCAAGAATCTCTAGTAATAATCTAGTATTTATCTCTTTAACAAATGAGTAATCTCATATAACAGGCAATGATAAGATAAAATAAAATAAAAATCAAGACTAGTAAGAATGTACAGGGCGATGTCAGAAACTTACTCTCCAAATTTGGGAGAAAACAGAGTTAAGTTTGCCTTCCAATCATCCAATCAAAAATTAAAACCCTTACCACCAAATTGGAATAATCGGTCGTTGTATTCTTTTTCACTCTCTTCTTTTCTATATTTTCAAGGCTGCCGCTTTACTTATTTACTTTTTCTTTTATTGCCACGTGATTTTGAAAGCCAAATTTAATGGTAATTTTCAATTAGTCATAATCTGTTTTCTTTAATTATTTAAACACCCAAACTAATGGAAACTTTGAGTTGGGCCACCCAAATGAAATGGACCTAACAATTCTTCCCCACCAAATTATATGGAGGGCACCACCAAGTCCGTTCTCGGCTTACATTCTTTCAACTTTTCCTTGGGCGACGATTTTGTCATCATATCTGACCTATTCTTCATGAATTTTCTTAGGCTCTAATTATTTCTTTTCAAGCATATCTTGTATGCAATGATACCTAATATCAATATGCTTGGATTTTGAATAGTATGTTGAATTCATTACCAAGTGAAAGCATTTTGACTATCATAGTACACGACATAACTATCTTGTTTCACATCTAGCTTTTGTGAAAAATTCTTCACCACAAGGTTTCAAAGAAAACTTCAGTGATTGCACTATAGATGAATAAATAAAGAAAAGCAAACAAATACTTCGCTTTCAGTGAAACTTTCAAATGATGTCTTTATGACTTTAAGCTGCATTTACCATCCAGAATTGGATTGACTAATTATTAGAATAAGACTGGATTAGATTAAATTAGATTAAGTGGTTTATATTATAATGTCTTATGTTTGGTGTAGTACCAGATTGAACGATGTTAATTATATTTAAATGATATTAAATAGCATTTAAGTTGATATTTGAATGTAAACATCAATTATTCATGAAATTTTATAACAATAAGTAAACAAATTTAAAAAGCAATTAATTAGAAAATTAAGTATATTATAAATAAGTTATTAGATAGTTATAATATAATAAAAAAATAAAAAAGAAGTTAAAAAATTCAAATATTTAATTAATTTTTATCAAATATTTAAAAAAATTATATAAAATCAATTAATTATGGTTTTTTTAATTTTCATGATTATTTTTAAGGATCCACCTATGTTACAACAGTTGCACCATACCACACTTTTTTTTTTTTTGTCTCTATTTAGTAGAGCTGTTGAATGCTTTATTGTCCAATGTAATATATATATCAATCAAATAGCCACTGGTCAACGGTGCGGTTACTTTATACAATTTGGGTTCTCGCCTTGCTGCCGTCATGGAGAATTAATGCCACTAGTCAACGGTGAATCAATGGCCATCGGGCACCAAATTCATGACCAATCAATGGCCAACAAGGACCAAACTAATGCCAAGCACACCAACAACCACCGATTAAATGGCAAGTTTAGTGTTTTAAAGTTTAGAATATGGCGAAGCACTTGCTACTGTATGCAGGTATTAAATCATCAAAAACCAATTTGGTTTGGAATCTTCAATTCCATCATCAAAAACCAATTTGGTTTGGAATCTTCAATTCCAATTTGACTCCTACACCAACGCCACCCAACAACAACTCAACAATCGAATCACTCGTCCTAATAGCATAACAATCCAGTCGTCGGTTGCCTGCACATGAGAGACCATTTTCTTATTTGTGCTCGGAATTGTTGAATTAATTTTACAATTCTCTTGTACCAATTTTCATCATATATGCTGCCTCAAGAAGTGAAGATCGATGTCGGAATCACTTTTAGTTTCAAATACATGATGTTTGGGATCTTCTTATAACAATTTCGGTCTACAGTTGCCTCCATGTCCGTCAAATTTTATCTGTATTAAAGCAACCGCCTAAACCATTAACCTGTTTGATTTTAAAAAAAATAAATATTTGCAGCTGTTAGATTGAACAATAAAGCATCTAACGGCTTTGCCAAATAGAGACAAAAAAGTGCGGTATGGTACAACTGTTGTAAAATAGGTAATTTTAATATTATATTATTGATTATTAAATTTTATACAATCAATAATGCAATAAGTTATTAAATGATTAATTTATAAATTATTAAATATACAAGTAATGAAAATTCAATTTCAAGAGTTATTAGAAGTAAAACTGCCAATTTAATTAGATCATAGATAAGAAATAAAAAAATCTTAAGTAAATCATAAATAAAAATTAAGTAATTAATTAATATTAACAGACAATTTTTCTTTAATCTTATCCCAACTAAATCCATGTGTAAATTAAGATTATTAATCTGATGATTTTAAAATTAAATTCAAATTTAGCCTCCTTTAATCCAATTCAAGTAAATTTATCAAAATAAAATAAATATTTAATCTTAAAATTAATCTAATTGGATACTTAATCGTGACATCCAAACAAGGTCTTGTTTGCCTTAAAGGCAACTTACAAAGAAGTGTGACCGAAAACGTTTATAAAGCCTTTTTTTTTTCGGGTTCATATATATATATATATAATATTTCCGCCAATGAATTGCCCGTCAATCAGAGAAGTTAATTTTTTTCTTAAATTTCTTTTTCGACTGTTATTCCGGAGGCTGCTGTCAAGACAAGATTCCAGAGGCTGCTGTCAAGACAAGATGCCAGAGGCTGCTGATAAGACAAATTCAAATTGACCTTTTTAATGAATATTATCTTTTCTAAGGATTTAAAAATTTATATGTGTAAGGTACAGCTAATGTGATGTAAGTTTTACCTGATGTATGAGTTGATGAACCATCATGGTGAAATCAAAATAAAAAAATAATAGAAGTCAATAACGGCATTCAATAGAAAAGAAAAATTAAAACACAAAGAAAATAAGGCCGTTGGATTCGTTTTTTTCAAATTTTTCCTGAATATTAATACGTTACAATGAAAGAACTTGCTAATATTTTCCATATTGATCAGGATAAAAGATTGTTGATACAATCCTACGTCAATTTTGTAATATTATAGTACAATTCAAAAGTTTTATTTTATTTTAAAATATATTTATAAAAGATATTGTAAAAGAATTAAATTAATTAAGATAAAATCTTCTTCCAATCATACTTGTTCAAGCTTCAAGTGTTCTCTACATTCCCTCAATTTTATAAAAGTATCTTCTTACTTTTTCTACTCTATAGTCTTTCTCTTGGGATGAAAAATAAATTCTTAACAAGCATAGATTAGGATAGGCTAGAAACCCTTTTTATAATAGTATTTTATAACTTAGAAGACTTTACACTTCCTCCATCAAAGAAGTGAATTTAATAACATTTATCACTTCCATTATGAAAATGATTAGTAAACTATAATGCTATCTCTCAAAATAAATAAGTAGGTTATTAATATTAGTTTATCTATTTATTTATTTTAAAAAAATCACTTATCATGTGGACTATATAATGAAAATTTATGGAGATATATCTACCCACATTTAACTATATGATGAGATAAGAAATTAGAGGTCCAAGGAGTAGTACTCAAATCTGCAACCTCAAAAGTTGAGGTCGTGGCAGGCAAAAGAAAAAGGAGAACCATGTGCTGCTGGGAAAGGAACTTACACGCGTAACTGCAAATTAAGCAAATACTAAAATTTTCCCTCTTTATATGATAAAATCGGAATGTGTACAAAAAATAAACCAACACAATTGAAAACAATAAATCAACCATAAGAGATTCAGATTCTTTTATGTAGCAAACCCGAATTGAGAAAAAACTATGGGACCATAGTCCAATATAACTTTCAATTATATTAATAATGAGATTACTACACAAATTCTTCTTTAAATAAACAAGCAAAAAATAAACCAACACAATTGAAAACAATATATCAACCATAAGAGATATAGATTCTTTTATGTTGAAAACCCAAATTGAGAAAAAACCATGGGACCATAGTCTAATATAACCTTCAATTATATTAATAATGAGATTACTAAACAAATTCTTCTTTAAATAATACTAGAGGCTAACAACATCACGAATCTTAACAATCTTGCTCATAGTAATAGTCTAATATTTGTCATTCTAACAAGTGGATATCTTAGATAGCAGCTAATGAGAGAATGAAATAAAAATCAAGACTAGTAAGAATGTAGAGGGCGATACTAGAAACTTGCCCTCTAAATTTAGGAGAAAATAGAGTTAAGTTTGCCTTCCGATCATCCAATCAAAAATTAAAATCCTTACCCCCAAATTGTGTCCGCCGTCTTCTTTTCCTATCTCATTTTTTCTACATTTTTAAGGCTGCTGCTTCACTTATTTACTTTTTCTTTTATAGCCACGTGATTTTCAAAGCCAAATTTTATGGCAATTTTCAATTAGCCATAACATATTTCATTTAATTTCTTAAACACCCAAACTAATGGAAACTTTGGGCTTGGGCCACCCAAATGAGAAATCTTTCCACCAAATCATACGGGGGATATTACCATGCCTGTTCTTTGCTTACAGTCTTTCAGCTTCTCCTTGGGCAACGACTTTGTCATCATATCTAACCTATTCTTCATGAATCTCCTCAGGCTGCAACTATTTCTTTTCAAGCACGTCTTGTAGTCATTGATACCTCACATCAATATGCTTGGATTTCGAATAGTATGTTAAATTCATTGCCAAGTGAAAGCACTTTGATTATCACAGTACACGACATAGCTATCTTGTTTCACATCCAGCTCTTCTAGGAAATTCTTCACCACAAAAGGTTTTAATGATTGCAATATACTCTGCTTTTGTGGTGAAGAAAACAACACGAAGTTTGAAATCCTTTGAGATACTCCCCTGCAAAAGTAAGCAAATATCCTAATAGGAATTTTCTAGGATCAACATCTCTTGCCATATCTGTAGTACACTTATAACACTGCTTGTCACCATTAAAAGATAAACATGCCTTGGAAACGACTATGAGATATCTAAGGATCCACTTTACTACTATTCAGTGTTCTTTCCCCGTATTATAAAGAAACTGACTGAGTACACCAACTACATGAACAATATTTGGTAGCCATAGCGTACATCGGTCTGCGAAGTGTTGAAGCCTAAAATAGTCCTCTCATTTGTTGCTTCTCTTTCTTGATTGTAGGAAAATGCTGGGAACCTAGCCTAAAGTGGCCCACAAGTGGAGAACAAACAAATTTTGCCTTGCTCATGTTAGTTCTTTCAAGAACACTTTCAATAAATGCTTCTTGAGATAACCATAACTTGCCAATTTTTCTGTCACAGGAAATCATCATGACAAGAATGTATTTGTCAATCCTTTGTCTTTTATTATAAATAACTTGCTAAGCTTTTTCTTTAGATTATCAATCTTACTAGCATCCTGGTCAACAATCAACATATCATCCACATAAAGTAAAAGAATAATAAAATTATTTTCACCAAGCTTCTCTAATTTTTATGGATTATTTTGACTCATCGTTGACCGACAACAATAATCTTGTTTAGATTTTGTAAGGTACATATATATAATTTTTAATGATTTTTATATAAAGCCAAAAATTATGAAATTAAAAACATATATATATATTCCCAAAATTTTCAGAAGTCGTTTGGGTTATGACATAAATTATAGAAGTGAGGATGCTGCTGAAAATCAGAATTTTCCAGCACTAGTGTTTCAAATTCAAAAAATCAAAATAATTAATAGACAATGAGTTTTTCAAAATAAACATATGGATAGAAAGGTTAAGATGTCTAGTTTGATAAACTATAAAGCTTCATGTATGACACTAAATGAAAACAACTGTCATACAACATTCAATATACACTATTCACAATTTTTCAGGATAACATTTTAGCACTATTTTCACTCAATAACAATATAAATCAATTTATGATCATGCTTTCACTATTTTATCAATGCAATACACACAAAATCATTCAATCAATCACATAAAATCACAATTAAAACCAGAAGTTCAAAGGATTATAAATTTTTACTTACTTTCAAAACAAAATCAAAAATCAAGAACTTCTTTCACTACTAGAAAAATGAGCTTTACTGACACCATTTTAGTGTCAGTAATTACTTTTGCTGACACTTGTTAATTGTGTCAGTAATGCTCAAGCCAGAACACACTGACACTACTTTTTGGTGTCAGTGATTTTCGTGTCAGTATCTTGTATCACTATAGTATCACCAAAATAGTGATAGGATAGTGTTAGTATCAGTTGATACTATTTCTGTGTCAGTATTTTGTGTTACTAGAGAATCACAAAGATAGTGACTCAATCGTGTTAACATTTACTGATAGTATTTACGTGTCACTGATTTATGAGACTACAGTATCAGGAATCCACTGACTCACTAACATCAAAAATTTCTAACGTCATTTAAATAATTCTTTTCATCAAGTATTAACGGTGCTATACTGGTAGTGCTTTATTTTTTTTAATCACATTTTTCCTGTTTATTTTACAATTAAAATAAAATCAATATATTAAACATACCAAATCTTGCAATGCAATTCACATAATACACATTCTAAATATGTCAGTTAAATTAAAATAGTTCAACTTACATCATTGATCTCGAAGTAAAAAAAAACTTCAAGTACCAAATTAATTGGAGCACAAGTAGTAAACAATAAAGTACTAAATTAATTTCTGAAAATGTTAACCAATGTCACTGATTTTGGAATCCCTATAAGCCTTCATTATTTTTCCACCTACAAGTATATAAAATCAATTAGCACACCACGAAAAATTAGTCTTGTATATAAGGAAAAATAATCATAAATTACTTGTATGTTACCTCGCGATTATAGGCTGTAATTAACTTGGCAACGTATGTAGCCCACTGATCTCGAAGTCGCGAGAGGTCCTTCACTGTGTATTCCTTAATTCCCTTGAACTTTAATTTCAAAACAGCAAGTTATTTACAGAAAATCCTTGACTAAACTACTTAACGCCAACAAACAAACTCCAACAATGTTACTGTTTTATCCATAATTATATATGTAAATACTGAACATCCTAATCATGGTAATTGAAAAAAAAAAGACCATTTGAATGAGTGTTGATGTACTTATTCTATCAGTTACTACTTAAAGTGAACTTATACAATAATGTTTAATTGCCGAAACAACTTGTGAACCCCAACAGCACATGATTTAATGCAAATATAGATGTAGATACAAAACCTTAATCAGGATGACAACTTATCCTCATCAACGACACTATAACACATCCCCACTAACAACTACTTACTTGAAGATAAAATAAATTATCTTACTTTCTATTATATTAGTAATTTGTGTATCCACTGCAACACTGACAATGTGGAAATTAAAAAAAGCAGATTATCATAGGTTAAACAGGAAAATGCATGTGATCAACAACAAAACCTTAAATAAAGTATCATGTGCAATGATGAAGATATTCTTCTAGCAGAAGATGATACATTCTTTCAGTCTATAAAACAATCAAGCATACCCACACACACACACACACACACACACACACACACACACACACACACACACACACATGAACAGAACATATATATGTATATATATAGAAAGAAGCTTGATACTTAATTAAACAAAATGAATACATACACATTTAACTGAAAATAAATTAATCTTCACTGGTATTGAGAGAGAGAAAGAACTCTTCCTTCTTCTTTTTTTAACCAAAATGGCAAAACGAAAACTTTCTAAGAGTTGTGTTAAGTTAATCAGTTCATATAGCACAATAAACAAACCATGTTCACTCCAAATCTTGCATAAAATATAAAGCTGGACTGAGATATTATCAGGCAACTCAACATCCTCTACATTTTATTCTGTGTGTGTGTGTGTGTGTGTGTGTGTATTCATTTCAAAATTTTATTTTCCCCCAAATTAATGTATGAAACTGTAGGCAAAAAATTTTATCTTTTAGAAAAACTGTATATTTAAAACAAGCAAGCAACCATTTTGATATTTGAAAGATATTTTAAGGTGAGAGAGACAGAAAAGAAGCAAACCAGTATTGAAACCAGGAGATCTAGAACTGAAAGAATCAGGACATCCATGATTCAGGGATTACAATATTCCAAAAGAAAACGCCCTAACAATCCAAAAGATAATTAATTTCCTTATTATATATATGTGGATATGCTTGATTTGCCACCCACCAAAGATACCGAGATTTAAACTATTATATTATGAGAGAAAGGAACATACTCACTATTATCAGTAACCCTTACAGTTTATAAAATACATACAATATGCATTGCTGACTATTATGTTACTGCAATCATTTCACAATAAATTAAAACAATATGATGCAGTAATGTAAAAACTGTTTTCAATACTTACATTATTTTTCAGGACGTTCACATTTGTGATGATATCTTGCATGTATTTCATCACATAGTAACCACATTCAAAGCTACTCGGCTGCCTCGGACACTACAAAATCAAAATTACATTAATTTTTTACAGTACATTAACAATAATTATTTAGGTTTATCTGATTTTTACCTTGACAGGTATCCATTGAACATTAGGCTTTGTATCAGAATTTAAACTCTGATGTATTCGAATCCCACGACAATTAAGACATAGCTAATGTTAGCAAATAATTAGCACAAGACATAAAAAAAAATAGCATTATCAAAGATACAAATAACAAACTTAACTGATTGACAATTTGCATTAGCTCTTCATCAGGACTGCCTTCCAAGGGATCAAGATAATATACTGTACGTCTCACCATATCAATTGCCAATAACACCCAGTGGGCACTACAGAAAGTAAAAATAATTCTCACACATGAATTACAAGTAAAATTTTTTTAACTTCGTGATTATTTTACTAAATAAAGAATATGGCTAGCAAAAGAAAAGCTTATATCCAGGGTTATAAGGGAATACGATGACTTGTCCCAATTCTGCCAAGCCTAAAAGCTTTGAAATGTATTTAGTCCTGTCTTTGAAGCTGACCCTTGGATACAACTTCTCAAAAAGGCCAAACTGAATAGGCTTTGTACTTCCATTACTCTCCATATCTTCATACAAGTGTCTAAGAGGAAACAAACATATATAACGAAGTAAGTTTGAATAAAGGAAACAAAATAATAGCTCCAAGTTTACTAAAACATAAGCTATGATTTACCGTACTTGATCCATATGTTAATGATGCAGTTTGAGACCTCTTTAAACTCGATGATTTCAGCACAAATGATTTTGTCCAAGTGTGTTTCCCAAATTTCACCAAAGGTTGCTGTGTCATGCCGAACCCTGATCAACCGAGGTAAGGAATTCTCGATAAACATGGTAAACATGTTCATATCCATATATTCACTTTGCTATCATTCTTTCTTGATCGTGTTGCTGCCCGTGTATTCTTCACACGTAGCTTGAGGTCTTTTTTCTTTGGTCCGATGGCGGTGGTTTTTTTTTGGGTACTACAAGTCGATGATTAGTGGTTCTTTTTGGGTTCTTTCTAAAACAGTGCGATAACCAGTGGTTCTTTTTTGGGTACTTTGTCATGACAGGAGAACTGCACATCTAACACTTTAGGAGTTAGTCTTGGAGATCTTCTCGGTGTCGGCTTTGAAGTAATTTCACACTCTACTTTTTTGGGGGTTTGTTGAGGAGTTGGTTGGGAAATTGTGGTAGGGGTAATCCTTCATTTTACTCTTCACAGATTTTGGAGTCGACTTACCCGATGGGAAATCAACCTATGTAATAATTAAAATACATACCATTAGTAGTAATACATGAATATACAAATAGAAATAAAATAATGACATTTAACAGGCCATATACTAACCTTTTTTTTTCCAAGAGTTTCAGGGGATTGTTGATCATTGTCAATCTGAACACCAGTGGAAGTTTTGGGCTTAGGAAAGTTAGAACTTCCAACTTCAAGATTTCTTTGCACGCATTTAACCTTGCATTCATGCGTTCTAGTTGGCTTGGACATGAATTGGAAACTCTCTTGATACATCTTTCTTTCTCTTGCTAACTCAGTGGCATCAGGGACATTAAAGTACATAGATGGGGTGATGAATTGTCCCACTCCTTGCACCCTGCTTCCATTTGGCTGCTTTTGAAGAGCTTGACCTAGAATGTCATTTGAACCGTGTGATTGGAATGTTCCTTGTTCAACTTGACTCTTCAGCTCATTCTACAAAAACAAAAATATTATAAATCTGCAATTACGAGTACAAGAAATCAGCTAAACTAAACTAACATCCTTCTTGAATCTTCAACACAAAGCAAGTCCATATACAATTTAAATTGAAACTACAGAAAATATTACAAGACAACACCTCTCACAAGCACTTGATCTCCTGGACATCTCTTTCATTACACATAAGAATTGTAAAGATCTACCCACACACATACACATTATAAAGAAAATTCATAAGAATTAAGTATACTAGTGACTTACTATTTTCTCAGCAATTGGCGTCACTTCAGAAGCATATTTGCCATCTCGGTCTGCTCGTGCCATTAACCAAGCTTCACTGCGGTCAATCTCCCGCTCAGAAACTCCACTCTCTTTTTTCTGTTACAAGGTGACATAAAACATAAATAATTGATTCTATTATATTATATGTATTAGATTACTTACTACACATACTTTTTTATACAACATGCCACCATATCCTGTGCTACCCAAGCGATGGTTGTAGACGTTCTTTGCTCTTTTGTCTTTACCCTTCTTACTTTTTTCCTGTACAAACAGTACGACGGAGAACAAAAGGTTACCACTGATTATTAATAACTAGCAACAATAAATCAGGTAATATTAACAAACAACACACCTGAAATTGTTCACACAAAACTTTGTCAACAAAAAGTTTCCAATCTTCCTTTTTAATGCTCGGATATTCAATAGGAGGCAACCTTAGTGACTTTCGATCGTTCTTGTTAGGTAGAACGAATTCAGTTGCCAGTTCACTGCGAAAGTTTCTTGATGCAAGCCCCATCCACTTTAACACTTGGCTTTTGCATTTCAAGCTCAATCCGAATTTTTTCTGGAAACCAATAACATGGATTAAATGACTTTAAACAAATATAGAAGTTATATAAAATCTTTAAACATACTATTAAACAAGAAAACAAAACCTGAAAATGAAGCCACAAAGTTTCCTTCATCTCTAGTGGCACACGCCTCCAATCATCAAGTAAGATTGAGACTGTTTCACGTACAATGACTCGAATGTAACTCCTAAGATCATTTCTTCCCTTTCCAACTGGAACACCATAAGAATTGTACTCAATTACAACTTCATGATTAACTTCTTCTTTTTGCAAACCTTTCTTTTTTGTTTGTTTTCTTCTCCTTGGTCTTCCCTCAAGCTCCGAAAAAGTGAACTCAGCATCTTCAGCCATCTTCTACAATCCTGAAAATGATTAAAATAAATAAGTACATCATTTAGATTAATAAGTTAATACAAGATCAATAGCATATAATGAAATAAATAAATCACTTACTGGAAAACTGTGAAAAGTGGTGCTGAAAACTAGCTACAATAATGCATTCACTGATTTTCTAAATCAATATCTATTGGAATAGCATCACAATCTTTTCTGTCATAAATTCCTTCGTCATCTTTCTCATCCAACTCACATACTGGAAGTTTGTTAGATAATGGGGAAAATACATCCACATCTTCACATCTTTCCCCATTTAACTTATAAGCTTTGTCAGTCACTGAACAAACTATTGATTTATTATTATCTAGCTGGTCCTTGACATAAAATACTTATTTTGCATGACAAGCTAGAATAAAGCAATCAGATTTATAGCCAATTCGATTTAAATCAACTACAGTAAAACCTAAATTGTCAATGCAAACCCCTCTATCATCTACCCAATCACACTTGAAAAGTGTTTTTTTAACCATTAGATAATCAAGCTGCCAAATCTCATTAATGACTCCATAAAACGTCATGTCTCCAGAATGAGGACTTTTATCTTTTGAGCTAGAAATTTGTAGAGTGTTAGCGACAACCCTAACACCATTATTTTGGGTCACACGATTACTGTCCCGGTCCCTCGTTGTAAAATTAAAGCCATTGATCTCGTAGCCAGGGAAGGTCACCACGCTTGAGCGTGGTTTGTTTGCCAACCACCACGCCATTTTGTCAACCGGTACATTATTTGCTTTATCATGTGCTACCTATAATTTAAATTAAAAAGCATAGTAATTAGTAACATGTAAAAAATATAGTTAAAGTTTATATCTTATTTTGTATTTAGTTAAGTAATTCTGACCTTTCCTTGTAACCAACCAGAAAATGTACGTATGTGTTCATTTTGCAACCACATATTTTTTTTTGCCTTATAGGGGTTTCTTGATGCCAAATAATGCATATGCTCCCTACAGTGAGACCATATTAAGATTTAAAAACTAGTCTAGTAATCTTATAATACAATAATAAAATTTTTTGGGAAAAATTAACAACTTACTCAATATATATTTGGATTTCAGGGGTGTTCATTAGAACACACCGGTGTGCATGTGCCAACCAATGATCATCAACCACCTTTATGTTTGCACCTGCTAAAGGCCTTTCCACAGAAAAATCAATTGGACAACCAGTAGGCAGCCCAATAACAGCACAATTTGAGAGGTGCTCAAAGACAAAATTCAAGTGCTTCTTCTGCAATATAACTTTCTGCAATACAACCCTCAGGGCGGTAGCGATTACGAACATAATCCTTGAGAGTTTTCATTTCTCTCTCAAAAGGATACATCCATCGAAGATAAACAGGCCTACATAACCTAACTTGTTCAACTAGGTGGACTGTTAAATGGATCATTATGTCAAAAAAACTAGGTGGAAAGTACTGCTGCAGTAAGCATAAAGTGATTATAAGTTCCTCTTGTAATTGGTCAAGAGTATTAGGATCTACCACTTTACAGCACAATGTATTAAAAAAGAAGCACATTCTGATTATAGCCCTTCTCACATTTATAGGCAAACAGTTTTGAATGGCTAGTGGGAGAAGTTGTTGCATCAAAGTATGACAGTCATGGGACTTAAGGCCTTCGACAATCATCTATTGAAACAAGCTTTTGGACATTGGAATAATACCCAGCAGGACTTTCACACTCAAAGAAGGTTTCACAAAACTGCTGTTTTTTTTTCTTTTTTACTCAAAGTATATGGAGCTGGAGGTAGGACTTTGTTTTTTTTGTTTTTTTCATCAGGAACTAGTTTTTGCCTAATCTTTAAATGCTCAAGATCTTTTCTAGCATTAATCCCATCTTTTGTTTTGCCTGGTTGATGAAGTAACGTGCCATATATGTTCTCGCACACATTTTTTTCAATGTGCATCACATTTAATTGATTGCAAACTAATAAATGCTTCCAATATTCTAAGTCAAAAAAGATTGACTTTTTTTTGTACAATTTTTCAGTTATGTTCTCATCACCATCACCGCCACCACCGTCACCATGTTTTCGCTTTTTGGCCTTCTTTTTCCCAAACTTAATGTCAATATCTTCCACCATATTAAAGATTTCCTCACTAGACAAAATTTTAGGAGGCTCATTCCACTCTTGTTTCCCATTAAAAATCTTTTTCAGTTTCCGAAATACGTGACCAAGTGGTAGAAAACGGCGATGGCCCATATATGACATTTTCCTATTATGTGGCAGCCAACATGCACAAGTGTCTATCCCACAAATTGGGCACGCATAATAGCCCTTAACAGTACAACCAGAGAGGTTTCCGTATGCTGGAAAGTCACTGATTGTCCACATCAACACAGCCCATAAATTAAAAGTTTCTTTTCTATAAGCATCATAAACATCAATACCTACATCCCATATAGTTTTCAAGTCCTTAATCAAAGGTGCTAGGTATACATCTAGATCATTTCCAAGTTGTTTAGGGCCAGATATCAAAAGAGACAACATCAAAAACTTTCTCTTCATACACAACCATGGAGGAAGATTATATGTTATTAATATAACAGGCCAACAACTATAAGTAGTGCTAAGTGTACTATGTGGGTTAACCCCATCAGTTGAGAGAGCTAAACGAAGATTTCTAGGTTCTTGTGCAAATTTTGGCCACTTATTGTCAATTAGTTGCCAAGCTGGTGAGTCTATTTGGGTGGCGAAGTTTTCCATCTCTAATTCTTTTATTGGCATGCCATGTTAAATTTTGAGCTATTTGTGGTGATTGAAACAATCTTTTCAACCTAGGAATAGGTGGAAAATACCATAATACCTTTTTAGAAACCCTTTTCCTAAATTTTATTGAGCTATCTTTTTTTCTTTGATACCTAGATGCTCCACAATTTGGGCATTCAAAGAAGATCAGTAAATTCATTCCTATACAAAATGCAGTCATTTGGACATGCATGTATTTTTTCATACTCTAAGCCTAAGACTTTCATTGTTTTCTTAGCTTCGTATATTGACTTAGGTAGAGTATTATTATTTGGCAAAATATTAGCAAGGACTTCCAACAAAGCAGAAAACCCTTTATCATAGTTCCTTTTCACATTGTAAAGTCTCATTAAACCAGATAACTTTGAATGTTTTGCACCCGGGTACAAAGGTTTTTCAGCATCTTTAAGCATATCCTTAAAAGAACTAAGATCTCTATCACAATGCTCGTAAGCATCTTCAACCATGTCAATTATGTTACTGTAATCATGACATCTAAATCTTTGACTATGTGAATGGTCTTCACACTTTGTAAATGTAGATTTACAGTCAGTCTCACCATGCCAAGTCTAAACAATATATCTTGGGAGAAAACCTTTTTCAAATAAATGATCCTTCACCTGTTGAGGAGTATGAAACTCCATATTACAACAAAAGGTGCAAGGACATCTAATTGACATTCGGTTTTCAGCATTCAAAATGGCAAAATCTAAGAAATCAGCCACTCCAGAACGATACTTTACAGACAATCTATCACAAGTTATCCAAGTTCTGTCCATTTCAAATATTTTACCTGTTCACATATGTAATGTTAGTTTAAGTTTAATTAAATTGCATGATTAATTTAATGTTCAATGTTATTATGATTATTGTTGCAATAATAAACTCATAATTCTAGAAAATCACTAATAACCCCTATAAATCATTGAATAATAATAATAATTTTGACAAAATTCTGAAATTGAAATAAAAGTAGCTTTGAAACTTAAATAGGAGATGAATAGGTAAGATGGGCGCTAATGGCTTTTTAAGTAGTCAAAATAAGTCAAGTAACTAACAAAAGTTAAGAGTTCAAATAAATAATGTCTTCATACCACTTTGCAAGCCATTTTTTAAGATTCTATAAATCACTTTTTAACTTCAAATACAACATGCAGAACACCTTAAAACAAGCATTTCTTTCTTGAATCAAAGACAAATCATCAACTTTATACAATCTCAAAATACTCACAACCACGAACTTAATTAATTCATATCATAGTCATTGTCTCTATTGCAAACCTTCCAACCAAAACAAAATAAATAAACAAGTAGGATTAGATAATAAAATTTGCCTCCATCACATGAAACAGAGATGTAAATAGTTCGTAACCACTAAATACACAGTCATTCAGCCAATATAATACCCAAACAATCATCTCTTAATCAGAAAGGCAAAAGCTAAAATGAAATTTCATATTTTAGTACATTTAAAATCAACTAACTTATTAATCAAACTTAAGAAACAGAGCTAACAGTTTATTTTAAACTAAAAAAAATGTAATTTCTTAGTTTTAAATAATAATAACAGCAAATTATATGCACAAAAGTTTTAAACTGACCTCAAATGTGGCAGAAAAAACAGAGTTGCAAAGAACGAGTGTTTTGAGTTTAAGTAATGCACCACTTAAAATGCCTGTATTTTTGGACTGCATGTGAGTGAAGATATAGAAAAATAAGAACAAAAAATTAAAGTTACAATTAAACAAAAGAAAAAAAGATTTGGAAAACAAAACCCACCAGGGTCGCACTACTGTTCAATTTCTGAACATCTGAAACAACCCAAAAATTAAAAATTAAAAATATTAATCATAACCTAAATTAAAACAAACCCATTAATTAAATTGCCCAGAAAAAAAAAATATTCAGCCATTACCAGCTAATAACCTCCTCTACAATTCTTTCTCTGGACTTAACTTGTGGGGGAGATGAGATTACTTGAATGCGCAACCGATGGTGCCACTTTACCCCTTGTCAATGGCCTTTACTTGCTTGCCCAGTATAGGCACTGGATGGTTTAGCTGGAGAAAAAACCCCTTCGATATCAAGCGATTAGGGTTTTGGTTTGTTTTTCAATTGGGGAAAATGGAAAAATGAAACGGAGTTTTAATTAGCTTTTCATTATCTATCTAAAGTAATTGAATTTAATTTGTAAATGGACAATGCAAAACAGAAGAGATTGAGAAGAGAAAAAAGAAAGAGAAAGAGAACGATAAAAGCAAGAAAGGGATAGTAGCTAGATACAGTCTGGTAGATGGGGAAAAATCAGTGTAAGTTTTGTGTTGTTGTTATTTATATTTTCATTTTTTAATAATTTAAATATTATTATGACTTTGATTCAACGAGATTTGATGGTCTGCGCTCTAAACATTAAATCTTTAAACCTTAGAGCGCTCAGGTTCGAGTTGGAGCTAAAATAAATTTTTATGATTTTTTTTATCTCTGATACTTTAATGTCAGTGATCTTTGATGTTTAATTTACTGACACACTAGTATCAATAATCTGTTATTCCAATTTGTCAAAAGTAGAAAATTGTGCATATGTACATAATTATTGACACTTTTTGTAAAGTGTCAGTAACGAAGTGTCAGTTAAGCTCATTTTTCTAGTAGTGTTTATTGGAAAATAGGAACACAATCAAAATTGTCCTCTCTTTTTATTCAAAAAAGTGAGTTTACTCTTGTGTTTACTACTGTATCATTTTCTTTTTTAGTCTCTAGGGTTTTGAGAAACAAAAATAACGTAAAAGGGGTTTTTATAAGCCTAGCATGTTAATATCCCTACCTATTAGGGATTTTATTTCCTTTTTTAATAAGGTATTTAATAAATTAAAAAAATAATTTAGTGATTTTAAAATTTAAAACACTCATTATTAACCTAAAATACTATGTTCTATAAAATACATATAAAATAAAATAATAATAATAATACAAAATACGAGTATTACAGCATCTTTGTCCGTCACTTCAAATCCTATAATTTTATCACAATTTTGCACATCAATATGTAAATGCATAATTTATTCATATATATATGTTACAGAAAAAGAAATTCTGCACATGCTGAGAGTCGCTTTGATATATATATATATATATATATATATATATATATCCTTGACAAATTTGGATTTAGTGTAATTAAATTCTTATATGTCGTTTAGGTAATTTCCAATTGAAATACTATCTAGGCAACCAAGAGGGGGGGTGAATTGGGTTTTTAAAAATTAAGCTAAGCAAACCACACAACAATTTAAACTAATGCCTTAACAAATATGAAAACAATAAGTTCAATAAAGCACAATAATAAATGAGTAAGGGAAGAGAAAGCAAACTCAATGATTTTTACGTGGTTCGGCTATCCCCACCTACATCCACGCCTCCAAGCAACCCAAGCTTGAGGATTTCACTATCCAAGCCTTCCAAGGCTTCAAATGTTTACAATTGACTTCCAAGGTGTCAATGGACCTTTACAATCAAGAGATTATCTCCCCAATCTCTTCACCCCAAGTGTTTCTCACACTTGTACACTCACAATTTGATGAGAAATGAAAAATACAACAAACAACTCTCTTTTAGAGTGGATATACAAATGATATCTCAAAGAAGATTTAATCTATAATGATTTGTGAAATTGAAGCTTAATATATGTTGTGTGCACTTATTTATGCTTGCCAATATTGCTAAAAATGAATTGGATTTGAGTTTATATAGTTTGAGCTAAAAAACTAGTCGTTATGCACTTTTTGCTCATAACCGGATTACCGTTTATGGTTTCCGGAATTCCGCTTGCATGTTACCGTTAAGGCAAAAATTTGAATTTTTGAGTATCCGGAATGCCGCTTGTGATATCCGGATTGCCGTTTATGCTCAGAACCTTTTTCGCCAGAAAGGATTATTTAGCAAACCGGATTGCCGTTTATGCTCCGAAGCTTTACGCCCCATAAGGACTTCCGTTTAGCACAACCGGATTGCCGTTTATGCTCCGAAGCTTTGCCCAATAATCTTAGGATTACGCTTACGAAACCGGATTGCCGCTTTCATCCGGAGAGTTTCTGCCCCATAACCGGATTGCCGTTTAGCATAACCGGATTGCCGCTTTCCATTCGGATGAATTCTGCCTTGTCGTAAGGAATTCCGTTTATCATATCCGAATGCCGCTTACTACTGATAAAAGACAGTGCACTGTTTGCCAAAATTACATTTTGACCCCAATAGTTTATGAAACTATAGTATGGCCCAAAATGTTATACAAATTTCTGATTAAGTCCAATTTCAGAATTTCTTAATAATAATTTGTGAATCCCAAAACTTTCTGAAATTATGATATCGCCCAAATGTTATGAAATATTTCAAATAAATCCTTCTCTAAAATTTCAAGCAATACTTGTTGATTTCAAAGTTTTCAAATTCTTTCAATTAAACCATAAACTTGAAAAACAACCAATTTCATAAAATCATTTTTCCATTAGATATAAAACCTTTATAATGTGAAAATAATGATTTATTAAAATGTATGAAAAATAATTTAAGCTTTCAAAAACTTAATCATTCTTAATTTTGTTTGTTATCATCAAAATCAACATTATGTTAACATAAATGTTAACAATCTCCCCCTTTTTGATGATGACAAACCTTTCATGTATTTAAAAAATGATTCCATAAATGTTATCCTTAAATGTAAGCTTCTTTTACAATTTGCCAATTAACAAATTTAAATACATGTATTCTTCTCCCCTTCATCATCAAAAAGAAAAACTTAATTGGCAAAAAAAAAGAGTAGAAAATTTTTATAAATTTAAAAACATGTATTCTTCTCCCCCTTCATCATTAAAAAGAAAACTTAAAGGAAAAGAATAAGAGTAGCAAATTTTTATAAATAAAAAAAATGTATTCTTCTCCCCCTTCTCATCAACCATCACCTCAAATACAAGTTTAGCAATATTACTCCCAAATTATCATAAATCATCATACAAATAAACTCTATACATAAATCATCACATAATCCATCAACCATAAAATGATCATGAACCATCATTCCATCAACTATAAAATGATCATGAACCATCATTCCATCAATTACCAAGTCAATAACTCATAACACAAAATTATCATATAAAACAACCATGTAATCAAATTATCATCATATCTTTAAAATTCATCAAAATCAACATCATAATCACATCTCAAAACAATACTCAAAATGCATATTATTCTCCTCCTTTTGAAAACATCAAAAATGAAATATTATTTTGTCTCCCCCTTTGGACAACAAAAAAATTCAAAATGCATATTAACAAAAATCATATTGTATGCTCCCCCTAAATATATGGCCAATTTAAAATTTTAACCAAAATGATTTTATCCAAAAAAAATCATATTTATCTCCTCCTTTATCATAAAAAATAAATAGATGTAATCGAAACAAAATAATTAAAAATAATTCGATGAAGATATTACCCATTTTGTGCGAGCAAAAATTTCGGCAAAGTCTCTCCTAAAAAATGAACAAATCCTCGAATACGCAACATGGTTAAAAACACTTCCAAATAAGCTTAAACAATTATAACAAACCAACAACTCCATCAATTTATCAAGTAATACATATATAACCATCAATTATCAAAATTACTATAAATCCATGCTTACACCAAAAAAAAAGAACATCTCAATGATTAATCAAGAAACAAAAACAATAAGCATGCAATTAACTAAAAAGTTATAACATAACAATTATCATCCTCAAAAACAACAATGCATATGAAAATGTAGGTGCACAATTTAATAAAGAACCAAGGTAAAATCTATAAGGTGAGCACACATGGAAGAGGTACTTTAAAATACCGAAATACACAAATTCGGTTTTGTAAAATAATGAGTGAAATGGATAAATTTAAACTGATTGTATTGATCCAAGAAATGATTTAAGGTAAGATATAATATGATTGAATCAAAAATTGGTGAAAGAAAGCTTAGATTTGAAGAGAGAGAAACGGAGAGGTACTGTTCACGCATGAGAGATGATGATGAAATGATGAAGAACAAGTGAAGAAATAATGATTGGAAAGTGCTTAATGAAGGTTAAATGCATGGGTAATGGTTTGAGAGATTGATCTTGGCATGAAATGAAGTGAGAAATAAAGGAAAATTGAATGAAAATAGAGGAGAGCCACTCACGGTTTTGAAGAGAGAGAAACGAAGAAGAAGCATAAAACCAGTGACCAAGCAGCAGGGAAACAACGCGAATCCGGATTTCCGGATGTGGATAACCGGATATCCGGTTGTGGTCCAGAGAGTTGGCAGCAAGAATTCGGATTTCCGGATTGCATAACCGGTCATCCGGTTGTGTCCAGCAAAGATCAAACTTGCATCCGATTTTCCGGATTTCTTATCCATTGCCGGTTCCTTCCAAAGCAAGCAACCAACTTGAATTCGGTTTACGGTTGACAATATCCGGTTGGCGAATGTGTTCAAAGAACTATCAAACTGAATCCGGGTTTCGGATTTCATAACCGATTGTCCGGTTAGTTCAACAAGCATCAAATTTAATCGGGTTTCGGATTTCTTAACCGTTAAGCTATGAAAAATATTTTTGAGATGAAGTAAGCTCTTAAACTTGTATTAAACACACAAATTTATTTTTGGCTTAAAAATTGATCAATTTTAAACCATTTTGAGATTCAAAACTTTTCAATAAGCCATTTAATACATGAAACATAAATACATACAAGAGCAAACATATAACTCATCTATCATGCATATACATTATACAATCATGAAATATGTAAGCATTCGAAGATTAATAATTCAAGCATATCACTCATTTATCAAGCTTAGGCATTACATAATCATCAAAATCAAACAAATCTATCATGATGAGTTGACAAGCTATCATCATAAATATATAACCATGCATCATGATAAAGCACAATAATAATTCAATTATGTAAACATACGAGCATGCTTTCGCAAATTCAAGGTATTATCTATCCATCATGATCCATTCAACAAAATTAATATGACAAAAATTGTTACCAAAGCAATTAAATCATCTTACTCATCATTTTCTCTTAGATCATGATCGAATAATTATTCTCACAAGCTTTCATCAAGGAACTCTCCACCATTCCTTGATTGTGGTACCTACAAAGAAAACATTCACGTTGTGCCCTTTGGTACCCAAATACTCTTGGGTCCTTGAGCGTTAGATTTGGTTCCTTTTGGAACCCAAATACATTTTGCTCCATAATATGCATTTCTTTTAACATGGCATCTATAACTCATGTGACCATTTTGATTGCAATAATGACAAACAATTTTATGATCGCTTGTGGAGGTAGCCTTAACAAAATAATTCTTATAATATTTTTGTTTCAAGTTAGGCTTATATCCAAGTCCTCCTTTATCAAATACACATTTTTTAGAGTTGAGCAATTTATCTAAGTTTGTTGACCATTTGTGAATTTTAACACAATTTCATTAAGCTCATTGCTCCTCTTCTTAAGCACTTCATTTTCTTTCATTAATTCATCAACATGTGATTTCTCATGCTCATATGAAGTACTTTGTTTACATGTAAATGATGCAATCCTATCATGTAGCATTTCATTATCTAATTCCAATTCTTTGATCTTTTCATTTAATGAAGCATTAGATTTTTGCAAGGCATCTTTTTCATTTTTCAAGTCATTTACATGTGATTCTAGATGCTTGTGTGAAGTCTTTGGGTTTCTCATTTGATAATGCAATTCTATCATGCAATGTTTTATTTTCTAGTTCTAGTTCATTTATCTTCTCATTCAATGAATCAATGCATTTTTTTCATGGCATCATTTTCATTTGTAAGTTCTAGCATTTTCTTCTTAAGGCAAACATTCTTTTTACCCATTTTCATCAATTCATCATGCAATTCTTTAAAGGCATCATGTAATTCATCATATGTAGGAAGATCACTTACCTCATCAAATTCATCATCCGATTCATCTCCAATTGCCATAAGTGCCAAATTCGACACTTTATGAATTTCTTCCTCATTTGTAGTCTCCTCATACACAACTTCAAGTTTCTTCCAAATTTCGTAAGCATTAGAACAATTTGAAACTCTATCAAATTCCTTTTATCTAAGGCACAAAATAAAGCATTCATAGCCTTAGAATTTAAAGACATATTTTTCCTATCCAACTCACTTAAAGCATTTTTCCTAGGAATGAATGAATCATTACAAACAACTTCCCAAATTTCATAATCTAAAGCTTGTAAATAAATTCTCATCCTAGTTTTCCAATAAGGATAATCATTTCCATCAAAGAACGGTGGTCTAATTGTGGATTGTCCTTCCCTAAAGGTTGAGTCATTATGGGTTGCCATGGATCTTTAACTCTAAACGGTTAAGTCTACACAAGAGCACCTTGCTCTGATACCAAATGAAATACTATCTAGGCAACCAAGAGGGGGGGTGAATTGGGTTTTTAAAAATTAAGCTAAGCAAACCACACAACAATTTAAACTAATGCCTTAACAAATATGAAAACAATAAGTTCAATAAAGCACAATAATAAATGAGTAAGGGAAGAGAAAGCAAACTCAATGATTTTTACGTGGTTCGGCTATCCCCACCTACATCCACGCCTCCAAGCAACCCAAGCTTGAGGATTTCACTATCCAAGCCTTCCAAGGCTTCAAATGTTTACAATTGACTTCCAAGGTGTCAATGGACCTTTACAATCAAGAGATTATCTCCCCAATCTCTTCACCCCAAGTGTTTCTCACACTTGTACACTCACAATTTGATGAGAAATGAAAAATACAACAAACAACTCTCTTTTAGAGTGGATATACAAATGATAGCTCAATGAAGATTTAATCTATAATGATTTTCGAATTTGAAGCTCAATATATGTTGTGTGCACTTGTTTATGCTTGCCAAGATTACCAAAAATGATTTGGATTTGAGTTTATATAGATGGAGCTAAAAACTAGCCGTTATGCACTTTTTGCTCATAACCGGATTACCGATTTATGGTTTCCTAATTCCGCTTGCATGTTACCGTTAAGGCAAAAATTTGAATTTTTGAGTATCCGGAATGCCGCTTGTGATATCCGGATTGCCGTTTATGCTCGTAACCTTCGCCTCGTAACCGGATTTAAGTTTGCTTAAGACAACCGGATTGCCGTTTATGCTCGAAGCTACGCGCCCATAAGGACTTCCGTTTAGCACAACCGATTGCCGTTTATGCCCGAAGCTTTCTGCCCAATAACCGGATTACCGCTTACGAAACCGGATTGCCGCTTTTCATCAGGAGAGTTTACGCCCATAACCTTAGGATTAGTTTAGCATAACCGATTGCCGCTTTCCATTCGGATGAATTCGCCCGTAACCGAATTTGTTTATCATATCAGGAATGCCGCTTGCTCAAAGAATGATAAAGTAGTGCACTGTTTGCCAAAATTACATTTTGACCCCAATAGTTTATGAAACTATAGTATGGCCCACAATGTTATACAAATTTGCAGATTAAGTCCAATTTCAGAATTTCTTAATAATAATTTGTGAATCCCAAAACTTTCTGAAATTATGATATCGCCCAAATGTTATGAAATGTTTCAAATAAATCCTTCTCTAAAATTTCAAGCAATACTTGTTGATTTCAAAGTTTTCAAAATTCTTTCAATTAAACCATAAACTTGAAAAACAACCAATTTCATAAAATCATTTTTCCATTAGATATAAAACCTTTATAATGTGAAAATAATGATTTATTAAAATGTATGAAAAATAATTTAAGCTTTCAAAAACTTAATCATTCTTAATTTTGTTTGTTATCATCAAAATCAACATTATGTTAACATAAATGTTAACACCAATAACAATAAAGCTAGGATTATGAAAAAAAAAAAATTGGGGTGTTATGAAAATGTTAAAGGAGTGTGAAAAGTATTACTGATGATTGAATTGGATGAAAATTTTCTCAACCCAGATACGTTTGGATTGGATTGAGTTTGTCCCAACCTACGCTCAGCCCTAAAATGGGATAATATATAATCGTTACTATGAATCACATAATCATAGCTTCAACTGCAATAAACTTTTTGGGATGAGAGAGGCGCAAATCACTCTATATGTATTAATAGCCAAAATTAGAAGATAAACTTTATCTAGATTGGTAAACTAATAGAAGAATAATATCATAATATTTGGTTGTAGAAGGATTTCATTTTCTAAGTAAAATTGTGAAATGTAAAAGTTTTCACTGCGGGGTATGACTTTAATGGGATATCATAGGCCGAAAAAGGTCTGACCCATTCGACAAGGACCCTTAAAATTTGAACCTTGCTTGATCCTTATGACAGGCTGAACATGTATATATATAGATATATATATATATATATATATATATATATATATATAGATATATATATATATATATAGAGAGAGAGAGAGAGAGAGTAAATCTCGTCTAAAAAATGAGGCGGCATTGATGGATTGTGTGTATGGTACAGCTGAGCTTGAAGCAGCCTTGTGACTGCTGCCTATATTGGATTCAAGACGAAATATTTAAGAAGCAAGCATCAAAATAAATCAGGATTGCTCGGGAGACCCTACACCTCCTCCTGAAAATTCATCAATATTGTTCAAATTTAGAGTTAATCTGCATCTTTATTTGCCGACGCTTCATAAACAAAAAGACAACAACTTCTACGACAGAAAGGCATGCAACTCACAGCATGAAAAAGGGTAAATAGCCAACAACTTCTATCAACTCGTATTATGCTGTGTTTACATTTTGGATTTGGATTTTGGAGCTTAGGATCAAATTGTTTACTTTTCTTTGGAGTGAGCGGGCTAAGAGTGTCACTCTATGAGCCCCATTCATTTTTTGAGTAAAGAATGAGATTCTCACTCCAATAAAGAAGATGGTAGTCCCATTCTCACTTTTTTAATTCTAAAAAAACTCTTAATAAATCTAAAAAATTACATTCATACCACATAAAAAATGGGCCAAAAACTAGATTCCAAATTTTATCAAACCCTAACCCAATGAAATTCCTAAAATCTCCGCTAAATTTACATAGATGAGCGTTATCAATAATTTCAGTTTAAATAATTAAAATAAAATTAATAAAAGATTTTAACTTATATCATTAAAAATATTAATAATCGAACAACGAAGTAGAACAGATTCTTCGTTAACTTTTACAGCGATGTCCAGGACCAAATTCGTCATTACAATCGAACAATGAAGAAAAATTTGTCTACAGTTAATAGACTCTATTAACACTCTGAGTATCGAAGTAGAACAGATTGCTAGCTAGGCAACTGAGTTGGTAGGGAACTTTAATGCTCGAATGCAAAATTAAGACAAGTGTGAAGATTCTGTTGCACCAAAGGACACATTAGGTGCTCCACAAAATTCCAATGAGAATCGTTAAAGTCAATATCCGAGATTGTATATGCCAAAAATTAAAAAAAAATTGATTTCTGTCGTTACGAGGGAAAAGCATAAATGGCCAACAACTCCTAACAACTCTTAGACTAAGAGGCTGTTTGTTTGTTTTTTTTTTTTACTCTTAGACTAAGAGGTTGTTTGTTTGTTTGTTTGTTTGTTTGTTTTTTTACTTAATGATTTAATTGATTTAATTTTTAATCAGTTAAGTCATTTAGTTTGTTTATTTTTTAATTTAATAAAAAATTTCAATCAATAAGTCATTAAGTTATTAAGTCAATTTTTTTAACTTTTAGTAAAAAGTCTTAATGATATCATTAAAACATAATGTCCAAAATATCCTTATCTAATTATTAATTTTCATTCTTACTTAAATAAAATTTAATAATTGGTATTATTACTCATCTCTATAACTGTGATAATATAGTGATAGACTATTGTTATTTTTATTTTTTTATTTCTTCATATTAGAATTATTTATCTTCATAAGTTTTTATGATTTTTTTCATATAAAAACATCACAAACTACAATAAAAAATGATTAACTTATACCAGTGTAGAATATGTATTCAATTGAACATAATTTATATTATAATAATTTATTATCTTATTTATTTTCTTTGAGATGTTTATAATTGTTAAACATTTATAATTTGTAAGGGAACAAATGTAAAAGTACTAGATTTTAGAATTTTTAATGTAAAAAACAAACAAGTTAATACTTAGTTTTAGCTATTTAGATTTAAAAAAATAAACATAAACATATCATTTAGATTCAGACATTTAGCTTTATTTAGAATTCAGATTAATTCAGGTCTATTCAAATTTCAGTAAAAAAAACAAACGCTACTTAAGTCCACTACTTGACTACGTCCTATGTAATTGACACCTAAATAAATTATTGACAGCGAAACAAAATAACAGGTTAAATAATTATTATTATTCTACGAATTCTCGAGCTTAAGTCCCATTTACAATTAAGAAAAAAGAAAAAGAAAATTAAATCTTATATACCAAATCATTGCGCATTTCCATTTGAATTAGGGATTTCATGCAAAAATACATGTAACAATGTACCCTTTTTAATCAATAATGCAATAGTATTTGATGCCCATCTTTCCCAAATAAATAGAAATTGATGCGCATATACTGCAATGTTAGTGCTAATTTAATTTTTGTGAGAGAATTGTGGTGGATAATTTTAAAATAAATGAATGACGAAATTTAAATCATATATTGATATGAATGCACACATGCCATAATATTAATTATTAAATATAGCAAGTAAATATTAAAGTCTATCATTCAAAAGATAATAAATAAAAATAAATTGATACCCATGTGCATGTGTAATGCTTTATTTAGATAGGATTAGGATTCTTTCCTAATCTAATTTTTTATTTGAAGAAATACATGTTGAAAAATAGCATGTTAATAAGCTATTTTAAGGGCACATTTTGAGTGAGTTCCACTTATCGAAAGTGAGAAATTTTGAGAGGTACGGATTCTACTCCGTCAATACTTCAAAAATGTATATTTATTTACTCAAGATGATGCATGGGTGAATGAGAAATTGTCTCACAAAGTGCACCCTTGATGTTGGAAATTTAAAAGGGAATGAGCTTATCCCACATGGGAAAAACAAGCCAAGGAGTTTGTGTTTATATGTAAACACTTAACCATGCACAAGCAAGAATATTAAGAATAAAGGCTCTCTCCACAAGCGCGTGTGCAGGGAGGTGCGATCCAAGACCGAATCGGTTGAACTCGTGCGCGTCCTGCGTACACGAATGTCAGTCCAAAATCACCCAAGCTTGCATGGCACGTTTTAATTTCCTTTTAAATAACAGTTTCATGATTTGAATTCAAAGCATTTGTAACATCATTTAAATAACAGTTTCATGATTTGAATTCAAAGCATTTGTAACATCCTACTGCAGTAAATTCAAAGGACTTAATTTCATCAATTATTTTTAGCTGTTATTTGATTTAATTCTGAAATCAAACAGCTGAATTGAATTGGCTGTTACAGCAATCACAAGCAAACTGCATGCAAATTCTTCCTTCCTCCTGCCTTCTTCTTCTTTCAATTTTCTGGTCGAGTTTCAAAGTTGTTGTGGTTCACCGGAACAAACTGTTCGTGCTTAATAGATTTGTTCGTGCCCGTTGTATCTTGGGAAACAGAAACCAGCAAACTTAAAGCACTGCAGTAGGTGGTTAATCTGTTTTAAGGAAACTGAGCTACAGGTCTCGGGTTATTCTTGTTGATTTTGCTGTTCTTACTGCTCTTAATTTCGTATTTGTTGCTGGTTTTATTATTATTTTTGATTTCCAGTTGGTGTTGCTTAATACAAGCTATTTGTATCTATTGGTTTCTGTTTCTTATAGATAACTAACTAATTTATTTTTCTATCAATACAATCATGTAATTGATAACTCATATACAAAAAACAATAAAGAAATAAATCTTCAACATAGGGAAATGAAAATGCACGCGTATATATCACAAGATAATGATAGAAACTTGCTCCCAAGTGATGAAATGAGGTACATACTATTCCTAGTATGCATGGGCATGCACGCAACCTACTTATAGAACTCTATATCCCATAATTTCCAATAAAAGCATTCAAATCTGATGCCACTAAATCCAGCTCCAGTAGCCAAGGTCATGAATTCAAGCTTTGTTCACTCCTTTCTTGCTGGATTTTGAGTCATCATCAGCACATCAACTTGGGAATTTATTTTTGACCCAGTGTTAGTCTCTGGCAGTTCTAGAAGTATTGCCTCCACAACAATTACCTTTCCATCTTCTGGAATACTTTTGTAGCAATTCTTCAACAACTTCAAGTGGAGGTTTGTTGTCCATGAGATCCTTAAAGTGGGGCTACCTTAAGCCCAAAAGGCATAACAGTCCATTGATAGTGTGCATCAGGGATGCAGAAAGTAGTTTTATGACGATCAGAGGGAGAAATTCCTAATTGCCAAAAACCAGCGTGGAATATCCACTATAAAATTTTAAATAATAAAATTTGTTTAAGCATTGAACAACTAATATCTGCATATTAAATTCAAATTAAACTTACCTTCATAAAAATGGCATCACCTTTTGGAACATTTTGAAACATACGCCCCCTACGTGCTCAACACCTGTATTACATGCAATTTAGTTTCCTCAGTTAGGATCTGGTTGTATGGTGGACAGATAATTCATAAGAGCACTGATATCTGGGGAAAAAATTTAAACAATGTTAGCAAAAACAACAGTAAATCGAATCTTTTTTTTTCAATAAATTGCAAATATTGTAAATCCAATATGTTTTAATGATTTTTTTTTCATTTTTTTTGGGGCAACTTTTTATCCTTTTACCATTTTCCAGTTGATAATATATATTTCTTCATAACAATGACATTTAAGGGGGAGAAAAAAAAGAGATTGAGAAAAACCCAAATAAATTTCCTAATTAACCTCCTTTCTTCTCCATATTTACATTGGGTTTGAAATACAAGTTATGCAACCCAAAGAGGGGGTGAATTGGGTTTTTAAAAATATGCAATACAATTCGCACAACAATTTAATCTATTGCCTTAATCAAATAAAAAACAATAAATTCAATCAAGCACAATATTAAAAGAGTAAGGAAGAGAAAGCAAACACAAGAATTTTTACGTGGTTCGGCTATCCCCGCCACGTCCACGCCTCCAAGCTATGAGGATTTCACTATCCAAGCCTTCCAAGGCTTCAAATGTTTACAATTGACTTCCAAGGTGTCAATGGACCTTTACAACAAGAGATTATCTCCCCAATCTCTTCACCCCAAGTGTTTCCTACACTTGTACACTCACAATTTGATGAGAAATGAAAATCACAACAATGAAACTCTCTTTAAGAGTGGATAACAAATTATAGCTCAATAATGATTCAATAAATGATGATTTGCGAAATGGAAGCTCAATATATGTTATATGATCTTATTTATGCTTGGATTTGTCCTTAAAATGAAGTTGGGATTGAGTTTTTATAGTTAAAACCCAAAACTATAGTATAGACAAATAAACAAATTAGCGGCAAGCGATTTATTTATCGAAGGCAACATTTAATGATGATATTACCGTTATTTTTGAAATTTGCTCAAGTACCACTGTTCAGAAAAATTACATTTTAGCCCAAAACTTTCTATAATTATACTATGGCCCTAAACGTCATAAAACGTTACAAAGAGGTCTTTTTTAAAATTTAACATAATACCCATAATTTTCAAAGTTCTCAAAATCTTTCATTTTAATCTAAATTTTGAAAATATGAGATTTTCCTCATAACTAGCCGCTAGCCTCAGGCGGTTAGCCGCTTCCTCTCTGTCCAATTTTGGATTTCATGTGATTGAATTTCATTGGGTCCTCAAACGTTCATAAATTATACTATGGCCCAAAATATTTAAAATATTTACAAATAAGTCCAACTCTGGGATTCAAAATAATACTTATTAAATTCAAAGATTGCAAAACTTTTAATTTAAGTCCAAATTACTCAAATCCACAAAATACTTTATCTTATTAAAAAAAACCTTTTAGTTTATGAAAAGTAATTATTGAATTAATCTCTTGAACTTCTCAAATGTTAAATCATGCATCAATTAAATCATACCGACTTTACAAGAATTTATCGCAATAATTCATTCGTTGAGCTCTAATCTTCATTCTTGATTTTACCGTTGTCCGTTGAGTGTTTTGAACTTTATTTCACTTGATTCACTTGTATAAATATTATCCTTCAAAAACTAGTGAAAAATGTGAAATACAATATTTATTAAATCACTTAAGACACATGTTTATTATCATCAAAATTACATTATGTGTAGCCTTTTAGGCTAACAGGGTTGACTCGATAAAAAAAACTACTTAACACTATTATTATAAATATAAATAATAGTTCATACCAGAATACTTTAGGGCATGTTATATAACATGAGGCAGGTCGAAATTGTTTCCCTTAATGTGGAGATACTTGGAAGTGATGGCCTGAAGGGTATTGCCAAGGCAACCACCAACATCAACCAGTTGCTCTATGTGCTCAAAACCCGTGTAAGCCTCAAGGATTTTCTGAATAACCAAAGTGGTATAGTTGTACATCGCTAAGTTGAAAACTTCATTAAACCTGGGGTCTAATCCCAGGTACTCGAAAGCGTGTATTCCATGTACTCAATCAAATGGAACTCCTCCTTCAGTAATAGCTTCTTTCAACTGGGACATATATGACTAATTAATCAATCAGTCTGTGTTAGAGAAAAATTTCGAATATGAAGGCAAAGAACAAAATAAAATTTGATAGGATTTGAGACGTGTTTTCACACTTTCCTTTAAGGTTTTATTTGCCCTCACCACTCTTGGTTTGCTATAAAGTTTAATGGCAAATTACCCTCAAGATATAACAAATCCTGAATATAATCTCTAGCAAATAAGATTATATTCCAAGAACTTATATGAAATCTGTAAAAATCTTGTTTTTTTTTTATTGATATATATGTGAGTATCTTTTATAAAGAAGATGTTTTTTCATTTAAAATTACAACTATCGAAAATGGTACTTCTCCAAAGACACACCGTTTGGTTTGAAATTTGCATCTGTTCACAACCGGCTTGCTGGATACAAAAATCCGGATATCCGTTTCTTGTCCAGTGAGCATTCTATAAAAAAACGGTTTACCGATTCAATAAATCCAGCTAGCTGTTTCTTGTCCAGTATGCTTACTGGAATCAATCGGTTTGCCGGTTATCAAATCCGGCTAGGTTGATTTGTAGAAACAAAATTAAATGTTTACTGGACGAAAACGGTTAGCTGTTTTCTTCATAATCAACTAGTCGTTTTCTCCCTCAATTTCAAACTTAAATATTATAATCTCTCTTACAATCTGGAATTGGATTCAGATCCAGATCCTCTATTCATCTCATCATTTTGCATTTGGCTTAACGTTTTTAGATACATTGATTGTTGATTGATAAAAACAAAAATAATAAAGGAATTGATAAAAACAAAAATAATAAAGGAATTGATAAAAACAAAAATAATAAAGGAATACATTTAAACTATACATGTGATCATGTATAAGTGTCATGAAATTCTTAAAATACAAGATGAGTAGAGGATTTTATTTTCTTCCAGAATTTTATGTTCTATCTTAACTCATAATTGTCACATACAACTTTATGAAAATAAAAAAGAAAATTGGAAAATAGGGCAATTTTATCATCTGGATGGGTTATTGAATTTTAACGTCACAAATTAGGATCCAGGGGGTTACAGAAGTCTAGGAACGTTACTAATTAGGAGATATGTAGTTTGCAGTACCTTCATATATAGCTAGGTCCCTGTGTTTATTTTGTTTTCCCTAAAAGACTTTGTTTCTAATTTCTCTCCAGGCATGTTATTATAGAACCCAACAGAATCTTTTAACTCATCGAAATTCTACAGATAAAGTTAAGAATATTTTCGTGGGAAAAGGACATCTACATCGCATGATTTGGGAAAATAGTCATGAAAATTCTCTAAGTTTTCAGTAATGGACACTAAGACTTTTTTTTTTTTATATCACAATACCCTTTGCTCTATTAAACCAAAAAATTGACTCCAATGGTTTATAACAAATAGAAATATAATATCAACATAAATTTAATAATATACATTTTAAAATAATTTCAATATTTAAGAATATTTGAATTTTTTTTACAATCTATCAGACATATTTTATTATATTAAACTAAATTTTATAATAAATGTAAACATAATATTAAAATAATTTTATTAAAATTTAAATTATTTTGAATATTTTGTGAAATAATAATTTTAACATTATTAGTATGTGGGATTTTGTTAATTGTAAAATGTATTTAACCCAACTATTGTTTTTAAATCTCTACAATAAATACAAATATATTATTAAAATAAATATAATAATTGAAATAATTAAATTTATTTAAATATTAAAATAATTTAATATTGTTAGTCCACTAAACATATTACATTATTTATATTATATTTATATTTATTAAAAAAATTTAAAGTCAATTTTGTAGTTATTATATTCAAAGCATAGTAACAAAAAAAAAAGGCTTAATATCCTTTCTTAAAATTTAAAGAACTGTATGATTATTTTCATAGATATCTTTTTTGCAATTTTTGTTCTTTAAGGATTTTTATTGAACTAAAGAACATCGCTCAATTAATGCTCTCAAATAGAACAAAAAGCATTGTCTTTTTCATATACACCCATGTCTTCTGTAATTAAATGACAAAAATACTCCCGAAAGAAAACATTTTTCCTCGTATCCTCTGCAAGTAATTAAAACACCATCAACAATATTTCATCCATTCTTTAATTGATTTGACTACAGGTATATTTACTAATGATTTATAAGTTTGAGAGTCTAAATTTTACATTTTAGTTATCTCGTTTATAATTACATTTGTTTTTTTTTCTTTTCCGATGACCAAAAATGAAATTACAAATAAGTTGAGTATGAAGTTGATTATGATTTAAGACTTAGGAGACATGCGTGATTGGATCTGAAGGTTTAGAAAGATAGATTGTATTGTTAACCCATGAATTTTTACCCTAATTAAAAAACAAAATTAAAGAGAATTAAAATGAGAGAGTAGACAAACAGCTGTCCATAAAGACCTTGTCCTGAATTAAGGCCAGCATAGGGACTAATGAGACACCATCTTTATTAGGCACAAAGTAGTTGGAAACATCATTCAAACCGTATAGTCTCCGAGAATCATCAGCATCATCAAGTGAGCATTCAACAACACTATGGCTAGCCAGAAGCCTGAGCATCCGGTCCAGCATCATAGGTGCGTCTTTATTCTTGGTGGCGGGCAACTGAGCGGCAATCTCTGAAGCTGAGAGCTTTGCTCTAGGACCAGCTTTGGCTATGATCTCAAAAACTCCCAGCCTAATTACTGCTTGCATGGTCATGAGGAGCACTGAAGCCGTGACCAATTGATTGGCATATTCAAAGCTTTCGTCTCTCCCTTCATTAGCCATATTCTCTTAAATTTCGTTATCTGTTTTGCTCCGAAAAGAATGCAATTATAGAGGCGTGAAGGTTTATTGGGAGTCCAAAGATATATAAATATATTCTAAGCCAACATGAATCTAGATTTGTTAAAGTCTAGAAAAATTATTAAGCCATAAAAAATAATAGTATAATGACCAACAAAGCTATAAAGTAATATTGTTTGATAGTGTAATGACATTATAATATTAAAGCATAGAACATGATAATCTCCTAAACCTTGACAAAGTCTAGGTTTTTGGACTATATATATATATTAGACACACACATATATATGTATTAGAAATATTCCAGTCTAGAATCCTAGATTTGTTAATGTTCGAGAAAACTATTAAGATTTAATAATATAATGGAATAAGCCATTATATGTCTTAATGGTTTTTCTAGATTTTGATAAAGTTCAGGATCCTGAGCCATCAGTACTGATATTATATTATATTTTATATATATACATATATAAAACATACAAACATACACTCACACACACATATATATATATATATAATCATTCTCTAATGAGGACATCTTCACTTTGTTAAAGTGACCATATCAGTAAAAAATAAAAAATATAAATTTGGCAAGTGTGCACAAGTGCGTTTTTAAAAAATGCGAATTTGACATTTCACAACTATGTCAAATTCTTTTACATCATTGTAAATTACTGAAAATTCATTTTACAATAGTGTAAAAATATTTGACATCATAGTGAAACTCAAAATTCACATTAAAAAAAAAGGGCACTGTTGCTCTCCCTATATATAGGAAAATTTTCAAATTCAGCTTTAAAATTTCAAGTATCAAATTTGGGATGTATTGATAACAGTGTGAGAGATTTACACAACTTAATAAACTATTGGAAAATTATGAAAACATGTTCATAACTAATATTAACTTATCCCGAATGTTATAAAATCTAAATTTCCAGACCCCATATATACATATATGAATTGTGTACCAATGTTCTTATTTTTTTTAGTATAGATATATTATTAAATCATACGATTTAATTGAGTTAATGTTCAATTTTACTATACAATTACATGGTTTATACAAGTTAATAATGTATCTGATTAAAAAAACGGAGGACCCCCCAACCTACCTGCCCGATTTTCTCTCCTTTTTCTAACTTTCTTCCAATGGAGGGCCCACCATCGGGAAGACTTTATTTTTTCAATTTCCTTTGTCATGCCAGCCCCATCATCATTGGGAGAAGTTAATTTTTTTTAATTTCCTTTTTCATGCCGGGAGAAGTTAATTTTTTAACTTCTTTTTTCATGCCGACCCCTCCACTGATTAAGACTCAAAATAATAAAAAAAAGTCATCAAGATTGGCCCGGCATTAAAAAGAAATAAAAATAGTTTTAGAAAAAATAAAATAAGGCCACTGGATTCGTTTTTCTCTTTTTATGAGTACTGATACGTTAGAATAAAAATTATTAAAATTTATCACATTAAATTTATTGATTCAAACTTATTGATTTTATTATTGTTGGGATTGTATGCTCTTTAAAGTATATTAATTTATTTATTTTCTGATTAATAAAATATTTGAGATATTTTTAATTACATAAATATTTTGAATAAGGCCCGTTTAATCATATTATATGTATGTATATGATCATCTTATGGATTCATAGAAGATATAAATACAAGTTATCTTATAATTAAATAAATTAAGTTCGTAGTTTATAAATAGAGTTGGGTGCTTTATTTATGTTTAGATTGTAATAAATTCATTAAATGATTTATCTTAATTATATATGAATTTATTGATGTAGTACGACTATATTGAACACGATCACATATAAGATTTAATTAACTTTATAATAACTGTCAGACTTATTAAATCTCATAGGCATTGATTTTACTGTAATCTTAATCTTGAGTTAGTTATGATTTCATGATTGTAATTGTTATTCCATTTGAGTTAGCAATGGGCACGACACATATTTGTAGTCAAGATTGCCCGGTATCTTGGTGGGAGTAATTATCAGCATTAGAGTTATAGATTAATAATATAAAATTTGTAGAACGCATCTCTTGATGCGTTTTCGGCACTTGATCATAGAATTCTCTGGCTAGAGTGTGTCAACATATTTAGTATGTTGAAAATGATTATTAGAGAAAACCAATAAGTATCAAGGAACAAGGTGTAATTAAATTGATTGGACAATTGAGATATCGATTTAATTAACGATGTGGTACAAAGGACTGTACAGTAAAGAAATCAATGTGGCATGGGTCGAATTATTATTCGAGGACACTATTCCAGATAGCATACAATTATGGAAGTCAATTACAATCTTTTGGTGGAGTAGATTTGGAATTAAATAATTGGGCTAGTTTAATTACAAGCGTAATTATTGTTGCCACTATTGTATGTACCCATATGATCCCCGGGTTAGGTCATTTAATTGAGAGCATTGCTACTGGGTTAATATGTAAGATAACTAATTATTTGGGTTAAAAACCCAAATATATTATTTAGTGGGAGGCTCCATGTAATATGCTTATGTGTAAAGGGTCTTGTGTTATTTTACAAGGTGGGCCCCTATAACACAAGAACAAGTAACGTTGCCTTTGGTTTTATCATTTTTTTATTTAAATTAAATTTGATTTAAAAGAATTAAAAAATAGAAAAATATGGAGCCTACGATTTCTACTAGGTATAGATATAAAAGGGCTTATTTTCTCTCAAAAGAGAGATCGGACACATTATACAGATCAGAAAAAAAGAATTTTTCTCTCTAATTTTGAGAGAAAAGTTTTCTCCTCGTAATTGCTTTTAGTGGCGATAAAGGTACCCACAAGTCAAGTGCAGATTAAATATGAGTCATAACTTGGAAGATCATTGGTAAAGGATCGTGATCTAATAGGTGTGATGGCGACGGATCATGATTTAGAAACCTAGATTATTCCAGCGAAAAAGCAAAGTTGGATTATCAAGGTATGATTTTCTAGATTACGTATTCCTATATATTGTATGAGATCGGTCCTAAAAGTTTTTATAAAAATTTAAAAAAAAGAACTGATTTTTCTCCAACAATTGGTATCAGAGTCATCTCATATTAATATATAAGAGTATCGTATGAAATCAATCTTGATATTTATATATTAGAGTGGCATAATTTATTCAGATATATATTATTTGTTTAATATATGAATAAAGCATGCTTTTGGTTTGTCTTAATTCATGGTTAGATTATTTGCTGTATTTTTTCTTTGGATTTATAACAAGAAGGGTGTTTTTTTATCACTATATTTCCCTCTTGATTTAGTTTACTGTTATAGAAATTTTGCAAGCCAAAATTGGCCTAGAAAAATTGTAAATCACTAGAAAATAATCACGGAATAACGAGATCAAAGGAAACGGAAGGCTGGAAATTTCAGCGGCAACCACCGATCAACGCACCCAGTGCAAGCGCATGCCAGCAGCACGCGCTACTACAGCGCGGGGGCCAGTGTGGCCATTAGCACGCGCTACAACAGCAGGGCGCGAGCAGCGCTGTAGAAGCAAGCCCCAAGCAGCCAGCACTGCAGCAGCAGGCCGCAAGCAATGCTGCCAGCAGCGCCGGCAAGTGTTGGTCCTTTGCATGGGTTGGCTGTTGGCGGAGGGCAGTGCTTGGCGGCTTTCCAGCATGGCGACGATAGTAAACAGTGCTGGCTTTTGTGGAGATGGAGGCTTGGGAAGAAGAAAAAGAAAAATATGAGTTTGAGGGTTTCATAGTTTTTATCATTGAGGTCCCTATGCTTTTAATTTTTCTTTTGGGCAGTAAAGTTTAATTTTTTGTATTTAAGTCCAAAAACAGTTTTGAGCTTAATGAATCCTAATTTTAGGCCCAATTAAAGTTTGGCATAATGGATTAAAATGCATAGATAAAATTGAACACATTAAATTTATTTTTGTCCAAAAGTTTTATTTAAAAAAAGATTTTATTTATTTTCTTTCAAAATTAAAATTAGACTAATAATAAATTTAAAAGTCCAATTTCCCTAAGTCCATTAACAAAGATAAGCCTATGGAAGATGGACATTGACAAGAAGCCCAATAAAGATTAGACTTAGGGTTAATGTATTGTTTCATTTTAGGAAAATCATGAATTAAGATTATTTAATTTTTTTCTATATGCTATGTTTTGGGTGATAATATGCCATAATAATATGTCATATAGAATAGGTAGTGCCACTCTATGCATAATGATACATGTCATTCATATATTATGAATCTCATTATATTGTTTGTAATTTGTAAATACTTTATAATATTGCAAATCATCTAGATAATATTATAAGAAACATGCAATTAACAATATAATTAATGTATGTTTTTAAAAAGAAAAACCAGTTTTAAAATATCGAGTGGGAGAGGAAAAATTCAAGATAATTTTTCCCACGGACTCCATTGTTAGTTCAATAATAAAATTATATATATATACATCGACTTCATGATACGGTAATACTTCCTTTGAAGGGTATATATATTAGATATTTTATTTGATAAACTTCTTCAAATATAAAATTGAAATATTTTTCAATCGATTGTTCACCCCAACGGTGACTATTGATATGAAAAATACGTAGATTGAAACAATGGTTATACACTCAACTAAAATTTGTTATTAACCTTCCTAACGAAGCTCTGTTAACAAATTTAAGCTCAAAAGGATAACGATAATTATTTATCATGGTTCTGCATGAAAGTAAATAATTCAATGGATAATTGGGTCTAATATGTGCAGACATGACTTCCCCAATGGATACCTTCTTAAAGCGGTACTAGATTATCGTTACAATAAATTAAAATGCATTTATGGTCTTTTGTATTTTTGTCATTTATTGTAAATATTGTTTCAAAATGTTTATGCATGTCTATTTTGTTTTTTCAGAAAATTTCTTTCATCAACCCATTGTTAATTATCCTTGTTAAAATGAACTCATTGGCAAAAATTACTTAGATTAGAAACGCAATCTATTTAATATTCTTACTGCTAAGGTCTACAAATATGTGTTGACCCAGCCTTCCCCTCCAGAACTAACGTTAGATGATTATAGAAATCAGAGGGAGCCTTATGAGAAATGGTGCGAAGCTAACAAAATGGCAAAGCGCTATATATTGGCTTCGATTTCTGTGGAACTGCATAAGAAACATCAAAGCATGGAAAAAACCATTGAAATAATGGCTAGTCTCCATCAAATGTTTGGGTAGAATACTCATTTTGCAAGATAAGCAGCATTAAAACGTATTACAGATACTAAGATGGAAGAGGGCAAAAGAGTTCGTGATCATGTCCTCAAAATAATGGACTATTTGAATGAAGTAGAGATTCATGGTATTCAAATCGATGATAAAACAAAGATTAACATGGTGATTGAATCTTTGCCTAATACATTCAAAGAGTTTAAGATCAGCTATATATTAAACAATAAAGATATAACCTTAATTGAATTAATGCACGAACTATGTGCTATAGAAGAATTTTATCATAGCAGAAAACTTCCTGAAAAGGGATTCTCTTCGAGGCTTAAGTCAAAAGATAGAAATAAGCAAGAAGGAGTTGGGATCGGCAAACCGTCCACTAAAAAAAGTGGCAAGCCAAAAGGCAAGTGTTACAAATGTGGACAGAAGGGTCACTGGAAGAAAGATTGTCCTAAGATTATTAAAATCAGGTATAAGAAATCTTTGAGCTTCCTAATTAGTTCAGATTTTTATTGACTCATGATATAGTGAATTCTGAGATAACTAATCTTATTTGTAATTCATTATTTGGTTTTCAAGAAACCAAGAGATTAAGTGAAGAAAGCTTCAAACAACAGTTGAGGACATGCTAGTTCATATCAGTTGTAAGGCTAGACAATTTTACGAGACTTTAGTTTTGATATTTGTCTTTATTATTCAAAATATTAGAGGAATTTAATTTCGGTGGCTTGGTTTAATAAACAGGAGTACATTGTTATTTTTGGATCCTCTGTTTATTACTTATTTTGGTTATTTATAAAGACAATTTATATCATATAATTCCATTGATCTATTCAAAGCAAGATATAATGATAAATAGTATATGCATTTATCCAAGTAAAGAAATGTTTCTTTTAACCAATATCTGTTAACACAAATATTTCTTTAATATTAATTTTGATGATAACAAACTTGATTAAAATTGATTAATTCTTTAAAAGCTCAAAAAGTTTTCATATTCGTTTAAATCATAATTCTCATACTATAACGGTTTTATATTCTATGAAAAATGTTTCATGGTAATAAGTATCAATTGAAAACAAAAACCTTGAGAATTTTGAAAATAACAAGGATTTCTTAAAATTCTGAAAATGGACAATAACGGCTCACCGACATCCCCCCCATAACGGCTCGCCGATATCAAACAGAATTGAAAGATCAGTTTTTGGACAATAACGGCTCACCGATATCTTTGATAACGGCTCGCCGACATCAAGCAAAACTGCAGATAGTCTCTGGACACTAACGGCTCGCCGATATCCTCATAACGGCTCGACAACATTAAACAAAATTGAACTTTAGTCTCTGGACACTAACAGCGATCCGACATATTGATAACGGCTCGCCGACCTGGAACAGAATTGAGGATTAGCCTCTGGAAACTAACGGCGATCTGACATTTAGAAAACAGCAATCTAACAATTTGAAAATTCAGCCCAATAGTCATATTGACCAGTCAAACGGTGATCCGACATTGAGTTAACGGCGATCTGATAGTAAGTAGAAAGTCAACAACGGCTAGTTTTCAGCTCCAACTATAAATAAGCTTATTCAAATTCAAACAAGATTTGATCACAACACTACCATTGAGCTTATATTCGTGAATACAATCTTCATAGAGTTTTAAAACACATTCTTGCTTCATCTATTTCACACATTGGGCATTGATTTGTAATCTTAAATATTGTGTGATAGAAAACAATTTGTAATCTTTTGTTTTGAGTGATTGTAAGTGTTGGGATACACTTGGGTTAAGAGATTGGGGATAATCTCTTGTTGTAAAGGTTTATTGACACCTTGGAAGTCAATTATAAGCATTTGAAGCCTCAGAGATTTGCTTAGCAGAATCCTCTAGCGCGGAAAGCTTGGAGGCGTGGACGTAGGCGAGGTTGGTCGAACCACGTAAAAATCCTCCTGTTTGAATCTCTCTTCTCTTATCTTTATATATTGTAATTGATTTATTTGTTATTGCTTTAAATTCATTTTAAATTTGCATTGAGTTTTTATTTTAGAATTGAATAATTTTTAGATACCCAATTCACCCCTCTCTTGGGTTGCATAACTAGAATTTCATTTGGTATCAAAGCCTAGTTCTCTTGTTAGGACTTAACCGTCTAAAGTAAAAGATCCATGGCAATCCAAAAGGATTCAACCTTTAGGGAAGGACAATCCACAACTAGGCCACCATTCTTTGACAGAAATGACTACCCATATTGGAAAACTAAGACGAGAATTTATTTACAAGCACTAGATTATGAAATCTGGGAAGTTGTATGTGTTGGTCTATTTATGCCTTTGATTAAAAATGAAGTTGGGGAAGACATTTCAAAACCTTCACGGGAATGGAATGAATTGGAAAAGAGAAAAGCTTCTCTAAATTCCAAGGCTATGAAAGCCTTGTTTTATGCACTTGATAAGAAAAAGTTTCATAGAGTGTCTAGTTGTGAAAGTGCTAATGAGCATTTTGATTAATTTTGTCTTCGTACTGCCCTGCCATGTGTGTGTGTGTGTGTGTGTTAGCTTATCGAAAATGGAGGATTTGAGTTAACAAGTAATCATAATGAAAGTCGGTTTGCTCGGTCTCTTCATAATTTTGGGAGAAATACTTAAATAAAATACACATTTCATCGAGACACCCCTGAAAACAAGACCCCTATCTTATGTCGCCACAGATTTTTATTGCTCCGTTGTTTGTGGAGCAGATAATTTCAGTGGGAGAGCCATAATTTTAAAGAAAATGGAAAAGAATGTGACTTGTTTTTTTCTTGAATTGCTTTAAGAATTTTTAGTTAACTTTGAATTTACAATATTTTAGTACTTAATTGAAAGTCAACAATAAATAAATAAATAAATAAAATTCATTTAAATTGAGAAATAATTTTCTTTTTATTTTCTAAAAACATAAAATTCAGTAGAGGTGTTCAGAATCCAATTCGATCCGTGGATTGGATATGGATTGAAAATTTAAAAATCCGCAGTCAATGGATTGAGTATGGATTTACTTCTGTAAATCCACAGAAATCCGTGAATCTGCAAAAAAAATATAAATATATATATAATTAAAAAATTATAAATGTGACATTACATAGTTACATAAGCACTATAACATATCTTAGGCATTACCCAATAATAATATAAAATGAAAAATAATTAAATTAATCAAATATACAAATATAACTTGCAAAAATTGTAAAACAAAATAAAAGTAAAGTCACACGCACTAGCAAAAGCAAAGTAACATAACACCAAGTCGCCAACAATTTGTAAAGTCACCCAAAAGCAAAGTAATATGATGCCAAGTCACCAACAATTTGCAAATAAAAAACCCTAAGCTTCCCCGCCGTCACACACACTAACAACACTCAATACTGGTTGGATACACTCTCGACACGGATTTGAACGACATCGGCCGCGTGATTCCGAGGAGAGCAAGCCATCTTCTTTCCCAAGTCCATCGAGCCACTTCACATTCACTGGTTCCAGCTGAACAATTTCACTATCACAACCTTCAAGATCGCCACCCGCACAGCTTTTCTTGGTTCCCATCATGGACGGCTCCGTAATCACCACTTTTCGACAGACGCAATAGCCCTGGTGAAGGATCAAACTGTGTTTGGTTTTCGAAACTTCGCCATTTCAATTAATTATGGCTTTATTTGAACAATTAATTTCGGTGTTATATTAACGTATTATTGTAACTTTATTTGAACAATTAAACTTGGTGTATTATATTTTGAAACTTTGAACGTATTATTGTAACTTTATTTGAATAATTAGTCTCGATGTGTTATATTTTGAAACTTTAAATGTATTATTTTAGTTTTATTTAAATAATTAATTTATTTAAATTTTATTCAATTTTAAATATAATTGGTAGCAAAATTATTTTCATATTAGATTTTTTTTTATTTCATTAGTTGGAGAGAACTAAAAATTTTTAATTCGAAAACTAATGCACAAAATGGTGGATTGGATATGGATTGACTCAAATCCACATCCGATCCGCAGACATATGGAATGGATATTGATTGAGTCAAATCCGCATCCAATCTGCAGATCTATAGATTGGATTTAGATTGAATTTAGATTGAATTTTATCAATTCGTGGATTGAATTGAATTGAAAAATTATAATCCATAAAATCATGGATCGGATATGGATTGATGTCCAATCCGTAAAATTCGATCCACGAACACCCCTAAAATTCAGTCCGTTTTTCACCCTGAACTTTATATTGCTCAATCACAATTTAGCACTATTTCTATTGTTTAAAAAAAAAGAGGAAAAATTAGCTTATCGGCAAGTCTTATCTCTCCACCCACGTGAGCTGAAAACATGAGATTTTGCCAACTCAACTAGTTGGCACCGATTTTCTCTGCCAACATAAAAACTGGAAAAAAAAAAAAAAAAAGCCTGAGTCTCGGATATCCGCTACATAATTATTGAGCTTTGCCTCCATGAAGTTGTCAAATTGAAATATCAAAAGCGATAGCCATCACACTTGAAAGCAAGTTAAAGCAATATTATAAAACAGCAACAAATAAAATCCAAAACAAAGACTTGTACATACATACAATGATACAAATGAATTCTTACATACTGTATATCATGAACACATAGGAACGACAGCTACAACACCAAGAAGAAGAGGATGTATTCCTCGACAACACAAAATGAAAAATGATGAGCAATGCATAAAAGTTATCGTAGTTAAACTAGAAGCACATATAAGGAATTATTAGCAATGTATTCGACAAGTAATTTTAAATTTTAAAACTACTTAGAGTTTGTTGCATATACCAATGATGAGCAAGCAGAGAGCATAGAGAGCCCATGCGGCGCATTTGAGCCAGAGTGGAAATGGGATTGTAATGGTGATGATGAATGAAGTGGCAGCAAGGAATAGTGCAACTTTCTCCAACACTTGTGATGTGACAGTAAAATTCTCGCCAACAGATTTTGCAACAAAGAGCGAAAGGAAGATGATAAAGATGACGAAAGAGAGCAAAATAGAAAGAAACAGAGAGGGGGGATGATTTAGTTTGTTCAAACAGGACGGCTGTTTCAATAGCTGACGTAAAGCAAAATGCCATCACAACAATTGCCATTGGAGCAGTCATCGTCAGTCGAAGAAGAAGATGGCAGCGGGTCTGATCTTGGACGAAGTTTGGACATGACGCTAATGATCGAAGTGAAAAATGCTATCACAATATTTTGCCATTGGAGCAGAAACTGGTTTGGGTTGTTCCGTTGTTCTGTATTTGGAATCGGAGAAGCGACTTGTTGTGATTCTGAGTCATTAATCGAAGGAGAAGATGGCAGCGGGTCTGATCTTGGACGGAGCTTGGACATGAAGCTAATGATTGAAGTGAAAAATGCTTTGAGACTTGAAGTAACGGACTTTTTTTTTTGTGTGTGTGAGTTTACGGTACTAGCATTCAATGCCTTGATTTTATAAGGGACTTCAGTCTATATCGGCACTAGAATAAATTCACAACCTGCAAAGCAAATTGGGTCATTAGTCATAACATATCAGTGAACACAGCTCCTTTTTTTTTTTTTTCAAAAAGCTAACTAAATATATACAACTAAAAGAAAAGCAATTGCAATAACAATTAAAAAAATCAAAATACTTACTTGCTTGAAAATTGAAAATTGAAAATTGAATCAGAGTTCAATCGGAGAATTGATGCCGCTGTCTTTGATCTATCTTTCGCAAATGTGTTCACTGTCTTTGATCTCATCCCAAACCTTTGACTTCAACTTTCTTCCTTGGTTCTCCTGTCAAATTTAACATTGGTCCACAATTTTAATGTATTAATATTGAAATTATTACTGATTTTAAGGACTATAAACTAAGTTAATTTCATCAGTTATACACTTATTTTTATATTATTATTTTGTGAAAACATATTTTATTAATATTTAAATATATCGCCCATACATTAGAGCATCTCCAAAAACTCTGCAAATAAAATTCTACTTCTTATTTGAAGAGTTATATCAATATTAAACACTTCAAAAAACACGTTAATTTAGATTTTTCAAATAAGATCTGTTTCTCACTCTTCAATACTGTCGAGTGAATTTCTCCCTCTTCTATTAATATTTTATTATTATTTATTGAAAAGATAAGACTGCAATTATTATTATTATGTTTTCTTTCAAAAACATAACAGAAATTCAATTTGATAGTGGGAAAGATATTGTTAAATAATGTTAACTCATTCTTATTTGATAAGTCTTTTGGAGAGGATTATATTTTTTCATCTATTTATTTGCCACATCAGTAAGCAAATAATAAATAATTATTATTTATATTTTCTTTCAAAAACATAACAGCAATTCAATTTGATAGTGGGAAAGATTTTGTTAAAATAATAGTAACTTATTCTTATTTGATAAGTCTTTTGGAGAGGATTATATTTTTCTATCCATTTATTTGCCACATCAGTAAGCAAATTGATATTTAAAGAATAAAATTTAAAAAGCCTTTTGAAAATGCTCTTACTATCAATTCTAAATAATTTATACAATACTTTTGATCTTATTTTTCAAATTTGTTTTTTTTTAATAAAATGTTTGTGCTTACTACAATAATTTTGTGTGACTATTTATGAAGTTAAAGGGATTTAATATAGAATTTTTTTTCCCCTCCAAAAAAGAGAATATAGAAATAGAAGGGAAAAAGATAATGTAAGCATAAAATTAGATTTACCTATGCTTACTGAGTTTTATTTGGTAGAATTAAGTCAATTAACTAATTATTTTTTGAATTCTATTGAGGGAAAGGAAGTGCACCTCCATGGCCAGCACTGCGACAAAACTATAATAAATTCACAACCTGCAAAGTAAATTGGGTCATTAGTCATAACATATCAGTGAACACAGCTCCTTTTTTTTTTCTTCAAAAAGCTAACTAAATATATACAACTAAAAGAAAAGCAACTCCAATAACAATTAAAAAAAAATCAAAATACTTACTTGCTTGAAAATTGAAAATCGAAAATTGAATCAGAGTTCAATCGGAGAATTGATGCCGCTGTCTTTGATCTATCTTTCGCAAATGTGTTTAATTCTATTTTATGACCTTAATTATGAGATTTCATTGTATGCATAGACATAGATGTGTATGCATAGACATAGATGTGTATACACACACACAAGAAAGCGAACAGCAATCCCAAAAAATTACACTTTGTTTTATAACATTTTTCGACCGTTAGATCGACAACTTATGAAGGGAGAGAATTGAATGAATTTAATGTGAAATATTTAAATCTTTTTCTCTCTCCTTGAATCCGAGTATCCGACTCCTCTCTCTTTCGGTCTTTCCAAAATTAAACCCATTAATT
>CM059835.1:13211537-13234537 GCA_030444775.1 Atalantia buxifolia | reverse complement strand
AAATATTTGAAAGAAAATTCAACCTGTTCTGCTAGATATTCGCACCATCACATATCTAACGGGGAATTGCTATAAACCTCCGTGCCACCGACATATGTAATTTGTCTTTTGAAATTCAAAAAAAAAAAAATCTCCTACAGCCTCAGTACTCTACAGCCGGCCCTACGTGTATTGATTAAGGTAGACATGTTGAATGCAGTAGAAGTATTATAATATCTTTATTTTCTTTGACCCCTCTCATTACAGACACGTTCACCCTTGACTGCTGTAAATGAATAGTGTTGCGTCTAATTCCCGGCCTAATATCTTTATATAGGGTAAAGAAGACATGTATCTCTTTGCAGGAATTTCTCCAAGATTCAGGGAGGAGAAAAAAAAAATTATTCATTGATTATGATGATGATGCCGACTGGATTCAGGTTCAATCCCACCGATGAGGAGCTTATTGAATTTCTTTTTAGGAAACTTTCAGGGCAGGAAATGCAGCTTTATGGCGATTTCATTGTGGAAAGAGGTGTATATGAGCTTGATCCCCAGCATCTTCAATGTCTGTTAAGATCTCTTCTTTCTTCTCTCTCATCTTTATATTACAAAGTTTTGGTTTGTCTCATTTATTTTTGGTCCTTGAGATTCTATCGCTGCTTAGATTCACTTCATTTTATTTAGGGTTTTGCATTTCTTCAATATGCATGTGTTGGGCTTCGTTCCATCATTTATCTTCTCTCACAGACTCACACCATCATTTGTTTTCCTTTTTTGATCATTCTGTGATGCACGTGCTTCACTTCTTCTTCTTCTTTTTTTTTTTTTTTAACCCCTCCCAATTGATTAAATGTTACATGCATTATAGCATGACAGAATTTGTTTTAATTTTTTGCCTTTTTTTGAAGGGTAAGGAAGCACTTGCGTTCTTTAGCTTGTACCTTTTCTCAGATCATCGTTTGTTTTCCTTTTTTGATCATTCTGTCATATGCTTCCCTTCATTTTTTTTTTTTTTGACATTGATTAAATGTCACATGTAGCATAGCATGATAGAATTTGTGTTCATTTTTTGCACAGCTTATAGCTTCTGCTCCCTAATTTCTTCTCCAAACTTACTGATTTCCTCTTACAATTTGCACGAGAAATTTTAATTTCCTCAATTATGAAATTTGCCCACAGGCCACAATTTTTTTTTTTTTTCAATTGTTACAAATCATGTTCACTTTTTGCTCCCCTAGACGGAACTCTAAGCTAGCAAAATGGATAACTTGTACAGCATCTTCAATTTTAATCATCGTATATCTTCCAGAGTTATCGAAACGCTCTCTGCACATGTAGAACTTGGGTAAATTAATTTCCCTTTAGTCACTAAGGTTTCGGTTAATTACCGAGTTAGTTTTGCCGTTACTTTAATAATTATTGGATCTAACTTTTAAGGAGTAAAATTATATTTTTCCTCATATAACTTAAAATTCAAATTAAATATTAAATCATTGAATGAAGTAAGGAATAATTAATTAAATAGATTTTAATGGAATATTAATGGACTATATATATATATATATATATGAAACAGAGATATTTTGCATAAGTTTTGAAACACGGAGTTAATTAATTAACAGCGCAATTTTTAGTAGAGATAGCAAAATTCTTTAAGAGCTTGGGGCTCCACAATGATATGCTCCAAATGGGGTGAAATTAAGATGAGTTTTGGGGAATAAGGTGGAGATTTTGGGGAATGGGGGCGTATAATTTTCAAATTGTTGAAGGGATAGGAATTGGTTTTGTACTTCCCACTCTATCCTAATTCATATTTTTAATTTATTTATTATTAATCTAGGCATTTTTCTTTTGATATTGTTCCGATATATGTTGCAGATGGTTTTTTTAAATTTTTATTTAAAATTTGAATACTATTGCAATAGACTAATGACGGGTTTGTTGGAATTGATTTTACTTTTATACAACTAATCTTATATAGTATTAGTAACTATTATGAAAGAAAATAAGTAAATAGTTAATGTAGCGGATGAGAAAATTGTTTCTTGTATACGGATATATTCTCCATCCTCAATTAAATTTATTGAGAAATGGAGTAGGAAGTAAGGGTTAAAAAAATAAACACGGTGGAGAATGGAAAAGGCTTCTATCTTAATTAAGATCGAATTCACCACTTCCAAAACTAGATTAAATTCTTTTGCACGACACATTAAGGGTTTATAATTTTAAAATTTTTGTCTTGGACCTATTTGGACTGATCTCTAAAAACATTTTATTCTTATGTTTCCTTTTTAGTAATTTATTAAAACAAAATAATAAAGGAGCTTTATTTTGTTATGTTTTATATATTTTAATTAATTTCTTGTTTGTTACTTTAAAATATTAATTATAGAGTACTATTATAAAAAAATAAAAATCACTAAAATAAGAGAGACATGTTGAAATAAGATAATTGATTACTAAAAGAATTGCATAGAGTTGCAGATAGGATCAAGATATGAAAAGAATCAAGTAAAGATGAAAACAATGAAAACAAATTACAAACACTAATTCTCTTTGTCTTTATCAAATAAAATGATTGATTGTAAATCAACATAAAGATTACTTTACCAGTCTTACTTTAACTATGAGTTGATATTGTACATGCAGGGGATTACAATGTTGCACTATCCACCAACGAAAGATTTTACTTCTGTTTGAGGGAGAATGATTCGAGAGAAGTTTCAGGTCGAGGATGGTGGAGAGCCACAGGCCGTCTTAAGAAAGTTTATGCTAATTACAATAATCAAACTTTAGTTGGTTTCAAGAGACCTCTTACATTTTACAGATTCAGCAGAGATGAACCGCATGATCCTAGGACAAAGCGTAGCAAAGCCGTCAAGACTAATTGGATTATGCATGAATACGGCCTCGAATCCTACACAACGGTTTGTACCATCATTGCTTTGCACTTTTTTTTTTTAATTTAGTTTAACTTTTTTCATTAGAGTAATACCAAATATCAATAACTCATGTTACAAAATAAATTAGTTAGTCGAGAATATGCCAGTAGTAACATGCAACTAATGGGATCATCATTTAGGTTTTTTTTTTAGAAAAATAAAAGATAATTAACTGATCGATTTTATGTAATTAACAGAACAAAAAGTTACAAGAGACTAACAATTTATATGGGATAATCTTTAATTCAAACAAACCCCTTGGTCCTTGAGAAACGAAAAAAGCCGGCTTGACTAAAAGATGAGCCACGGCATTACAGTTGTGTTTAATAACAAAGAAAGCAAAGTACCATCAATCGGACCCTTGATCCCTAATATTAGCTATAGCCAACCAATCTCTTTCCAGTTAAACAAGTTTTTCTCAATTAGACTAAGGTCCAGTTTGATAATACTATTGTTTTTAAAATAATAGTAGCTAATTGTACTGTAAAAATAATTAATTAAACATTTATTATAATTTATTTTTATTTTTAAAGTGTTGTGACTTTTAAAAAATTAAGCTAAGCAAATCACACAACAATTTAATCTAATGCCTTAGTGAAATCGAAAACAATAAATTCAATCAAGCACAATATTAAAAGAGTAAGGGAAGAGAAAACAAACACAAGGATTTTTACGTGGTTGGCATTTATCCCGCCTACGTCCACGCTCCAAGCAACCCAAGCTTGAGGATTTCACTATCCAAGCCTCCCAAGGCTTCAAATGTTTGATTGACTTCCAAGGTGTCAATGGACCTTCACAATCAAGAGATTATCTCCCCAATCTCTTCACTCAAGTGTCTCACACACTTAAACACTCACAAATTTGATGAGGAATTGAAAGTTACAAGAAAAACTCTCTCAAAAGAGTAGATATACAAATTGAAGAACAAGAATAATTCAATAAAATGATGATTTACACAATTGAAGCTCAATATATGATGTATGCCTTTTGTTTGTGCGTGCTAGAGTTCTTGAAAATGAATTGGATTTGAGTTTTTATAGTTGGAGCTCAAAAACTAGCCGTTATGCACTTTTTGCCCATAACCTTAGGATTCGGAGTTTATGGTTTTAGAATACCGCTTGCATGTTACCATTAAGGTAAAAATTTGAATTTTAAAACATCCGGAATGCCGCTTGTGATATCCGGATTGCTGTTTATGCTCTAGAAGCTTTCTGCCCCGTAACCGGATTTCCGTTTAGCAATCTCAGATTGCCGCTTTCCATCCGGAGAGTTTCTGCCCCACTTAGGATTGCTTAAAGCATAACCTTAGGATTAAGCTTTTCAAGTCGGATGAATTCGCCCAAAATTCGGTCTTCGGCTTAATGACATCCGGATAGCGGATGCTACGAAAGAATGCTTGCTTTAAGTAATGCTACAGTGAGCTGTTTTCAAAATTATAGTTTGACCCCAAACTGTCCATAACTGCACTATGGCCCAAAAAGTTATATTTTTTGCAAATAAGTCCAATTTCAGAATTTCTAAATAATATTTTCTAAATCCCAAAACTTTCTGAAATTATAATATGACCCAAAATGCTATGAAACTTTTCAAATAAATCCTTATCCAAAATTTCAAGCAATACTTGTTGATTTCAAAGTTTTCAAAATTCTTTCAATTAAACCATAAACTTGAAAAACAACCAATTTCATAAAAACATTTTTCCATTAAATATAAAACCTTTATAATGTGAAAATAATAATTTATTTAATATATATGAAAAACAATTTAAGCTTTCAAAAATTTAATCATTCTTAATTTTGTTTGTTATCATCAAAATCAATATTATGTTAACATAAATGTTAACAATCTCCCCTTTTTGATGATGACAAACCTTTCATGTATTTAAAGAATGATTAAATAAATTTCTCCCCTAAATGCAAGCTCTCCTTATAATTTGAGCTTAAAAGATTAATCATTCTTAATCTTGTTTGTTATCATCAAAATCATTATGGAAACATATATGTTAACAATCTCCCCCTTTTGATGATGACAAACCTTTCATGTATTTAAAGAATGATTCCATAAATTGCTCCATTTAAATGTAAACTTCTCTCACAATTTGCCAATGAATTAAATTAACAAATTTAAATACATGCATTTTCTCCCCCTCATCATCAAAAGAAAAACTTAATTGGCAAAGAAAAAGAGTAGAAATTTTTGTAAATTTAAAAACATTTATTCTTCTCCCCTTCATTATTGAAAAGAAAACTTTAAAGGAAAAGAATAAGAGTAGCAAATTTGTTACCCATGTTGTCCAAGTAGAAATTTTGATAAAATCTCCCTCTAACAACAAGCATCACCTTAAATACAAGTTTAGTAATATTACTCTCAAATTATCATAAATTATCATACAAACCAACTCGATACACAAATCATCACACCAAAATATCATGAACCATTATTCCATCAATTACCAAGTCAATAACTCATAACATAAAATTATCATATAAAACACCAATGTAATCAAATCATCATTATATCTTAAAATCATCAAAATCATAAATCAATCATCAAAACAATACTCAAAATGCATATTATTCTCCTACTTTTGACAACATCAAAATAATATATAATTTTGTCTCCTCCTTTGGACAACAAAAAAATTCAAATTGCATATTAACCAAAAATCATATTGTATGCTCCCCCTAGATATATGGTTAATTTAAAAACTTTAACCAAAATAATTTTATCAAAAATATATCATATTTATCTCCCCCTTTCGATACCATTTAAAACAAGCAATGCATATTCAACAATACAACGATAAAGTACAAAAAATGCATCCATTCACCAATCATAGATTGCATAAGATCAAACTTCATCAAATGCAATATAATCATTAAAGCACATTCTTTATCATCAAAACTTAAGCAAAGCATAAGTATATAATGGTAATATATAGATCATCAAAATCACCAAAGCTATTAAGATAAGTCATCATTATGAGCTAAAAGAATAAATGATCAAATCATTATTACAAATGCTCACAAAGGCCAATTTAATTAATGATGATATTATACAATAAATGACATATGAATTCCCACATACATAAGTGATAAAAAAATAATGAAGATGAATACATGACATGAAACATGATGATAGACAATTAAAGAGATGAAATCTAGAAAAAAATTTGTTTGAAAACCATGGTTGAATTTCGGATCTAGGGAGTTTGGTGTTGAAAAAGGATTTGAAAGATTATTTTGGATATAAGAATGGATGGGGAATAAGTTTTATGAATCAATTTGAATCAAAGACAAATGAAAATGATGAATTTCGGAGTGAAAAAGAGAGAGGAAGAAACGGTTTGAGAGAGATCTTGGCATAAAAATGGTTGAGAAAAGAGTAGAAATTGAATAGAAATATAGGAGTTGTTCACGGTTTTGGTGAGGGAAAGAACAAATGTAGAAGAAAAAGATGAATAACTTATATTCCAGCGAATTCGGAATTCCGAATGTGGATAACCGGATATCCGGTTGTGGTCTAGAAAGTGGGCAGCAAGATCACACGCGAATCCGGTTTACCGGATGTTTGTAACCGGATGTCCGGTTGCATTCCAGAAACTCATCCTCGCGAATCTGGATTTAGGATAACATAACCTAGGTTATCCGGTTTGTGGACAGAATCATCAAACCCGAAAGCGGCTTCGGTTCGCTGGCGGTTAGCCGATTAGTGACGAGAATGCTTCGGACTGAAAGCGGGTTCGGTTTCCTTATCCGTTGTCGAAAGATGCCCGAGAAAGTGTCGGCCCTCACTCGGTTTTACGGTTTTGCATCGGTTATCGAAATTTAACGAGAGCAACCAAAGCCAATCCGGCTTCCCGTTTGCTTAATCCGGTTATCGGATTTAATCTAGAGAATAATCAATAAGAGAAGCGTTTTCGGATGATAGGAAGTGGTGTCCGATTAAGCTTTGGAAAACATTTTTGAAATTTGGTAAGCTCTTAAGCTTGTATTATACACACTAATTTATTTTTGGCTTAGAAATTGATTGATTTTAAACCATTTTGAGATTCAAAACTTTTCAATAAGCCTCTTAATGCATGAAATATAAATGCAAACATATAACTCATCTATCATGCATATCCATCATACAATTAGCGGCACAAGAATTCACACGTATAATTCAATCATCATGTATATATTTTACACAATCATGAAATAACTGAGCATTTAAAGATTGAGAATTCAAACATATCACTCATTTATCAAGCTTAGGCATTACATAATCATCAAAATCAAACAAATCTATCATGATGAGTTGACAAGCTATCATCATAAATATATAACCATGCATTATGATAAAGCACTCAATGTTAAACACAATGATAATTCAATCATGTAAACAAACAAGCATACTTTTACAAATTCAAGCTATTATCCATTTATCATGATCCACTCAACAAAATCAATATGGCAAGAATTGTTACCAAAATAGTTAAATCATCTTGCCTCATCTTTTTCTCGATCATAATCAAGTGATTATCCACACAAGCTTTCATCAAGGAACTCTCCACCATTCCTTGATTGTGGTACCTACAAAGAAAACATTCAAGTTGTACATTTTGGTACCCAAATACTCTTGGGTCCTTGAGTGTTAGCAATGGTTCCTTTTGGAACCCAAACACATTTTACTCCATAATATACTTTTCTTTTAATAGGACAACTAAGCTTCATGTGACCGTTTTGATTGCAATAATGACATACAACTTGATTGTTAATAGATGTACTTCTCACAAAATAATTCTTATAATACTTTTGTTTCAAATTTGGCTTATAGCCAAGTCCTCCTTTATCAAACACATATTTTTGTGAATTAATCAAGTTATCCAACATCTTTTGCCCATTTGCAAATTTTAAAACAATCTCATTTAACTCATTGCTCTTCTTCTTAAGCATTTCATTTTCCTTTTTCAAATCATCTACATGTGGCTCTAAATGCTCATGTGAAGTGCTTAGTTTCTCATTTGATAATACAACTCTATTATGCAAAGTTTTATTTTCTAATTCTAGTCCTTTAATCTTTTCATTTAGAGATTCATTTTCATTTGTGAGCTCTACTATTTTCTTTTTAAGACATGCATTCTTTTTACCAATTTTCATCCACTCATCATACAACTCTTTAAAAGCATCATGTAATTCATCATAAGTAGAAAGATCATTTACCTCATCAAGTTCATCATCCGATTCATCTCCAATTGCCATGAGAGCTAGATTTGTCATTTCTTGATGCTCTTCATCATCACTTGTTTCCTCATCGCTATCATCCCATGTGGCTACCATTGCTTTCTTCTTAAGCTTGTTGAGAAGAGGACATTCCGATCTTATATGGCGGGCTTCTTGCACTCATAACATTTGATTACTTCCTTCTTCTCCTTTCGGTTCTTGAGATCTCTAAATTTTCTTCGCTCACCGGATTTCTTAAAAATTTTATGAACTTTCTATTGACATATCCATCTCCTCCTCATCCATTTCGCTTTCCTCATCACTCTCATGTTTGAAGCTTTGAGAGCAATGTTTTTCTTCTTCTCATCATCCCTTTTTTCGCTGCCAAGTCTTCCTCATAAGAAATAAGAGAGCCAATTAAATCATCAATAGACAAAGTATTTAAATCTTTGGCTTCCTCAATGATCCTTTTTGGTCTCCATTCCTTAGGTAGCGACCTAATGATTTTCTTAACTTTTTCGCTATTTGAAAAGTTCTTTCCTAGGGCTCAGAGTGTTCACAAAGTAAATCTAGTATACATACAATACACACTCTCATTTTGTTCCATTCGGAACAATTCATATTGTCGAGTGTACCTACGATTTTAGACTCTTTCACTTGATTCGTGCCTTCATAAACAACTTCAAGTTTGTGCCAAATTTCATTAGCACTTTCACAACTAGATACTCTATGAAACTCTTTCTTATCTAGTGCACAAAATAAGGCATTCATGGCTTTGGAATTTAGAGTAGCTTTTCTCTTTTCCAATTCATTCCATTCTCGTGAAGGTTTTGGAATGTCTTCCCGACTTCATTTTTTTAAAGGCATAAATGGACCATCACAAACAACTTCCCAAATTTCATAATCTAATGCTTGTAAATAAATTCTCATCCTAGTTTTCCAATATGAGTAATCATTACCGTCAAAAACGGCGGTCTAATTGTGGACTGTCCTTCTGCTAAAGGTTGAGTCATTATGGGTAGCCATGGATCTTTAACTCTAGGCGGTTAAGTCTACACAAAAGCACCTTGCTCACGATACCAAATGAAATACTAACTAGGCAACCCCAAGAGGGGGTGAATTGGGGTTTTAAAAAATTAAGCTAAGCAAATCACACAACAATTTAATCTAATGCCTTAGTGAAATCGAAAACAATAAATTCAATCAAGCACAATATTAAAAAAGAGTAAGGAAGAGAAAACAAACACAAGGATTTTTACGTGGTTTTTATCCCCGCCTACGTCACGCCTCCAAGCAACCCAAGCTTGAGGATTTCACTATCCAAGCCTCCCAAGGCTTCAAATGTTTACAATTGACTTCCAAGGTGTCAATGGACCTTCACAATCAGAGATTATCTCCCAATCTCTTCACTCAAGTGTCTCACACACTTAAACACTCACAAATTTGATGAGGAATTGAAAGTTACAAGAAAAACTCTCAAAAAGAGTAGATATACAAATTGAAGAACAAGAATAATTCAATAAAATGATGATTTACACAATTGAAGCTCAATATATGATGTATGCCTTTTGTTTGTGCGTGCTAGAGTTCTTGAAAATGAATTGGATTTGAGTTTTTATAGTTGGAGCTCAAAAACTAGCCGTTATGCACTTTTTGCCCATAAAGGATTACCGTTTATGGTTTAGAATACCGCTTGCATGTTACCGTTAAGGAAAAATTTGAATTTTAGAACATCCAGGAATGCCGCTTGTGATATCCGGATTGCGTTTATGCTCGAAGCTTTTCTGCCCAATAACCGGATTCTAGTTTACGAATCCGGATTCCGCCTTTCCATCGGAGAGTTTTTCGCCATAACTTAGGATTGCTTAGCAAGATAAGGATTGCCGCTTTTCAATTCGGATGAATTCTGCCCAAAATTCGGTCTTCCGCTTAATGACATCCGGATAGCGGATGCTAAGAATCGCTTCTGATAATGCTACGGTGAGCTGTTTTCAAAATTACAGTTTGACCCCAAAACTGTCCATAACTGCACTATGGCCCAAAAAGTTATATTTTTTGTAAATAAGTCCAATTTCAGAATTTCTAAATAATATTTTCTAAATCCCAAAACTTTCTGAAATTATAATATGACCCAAAATGCTATGAAACTTTTCAAATAAATCCTTATCCAAAATTTCAAGCAATACTTGTTGATTTCAAAGTTTTCAAAATTCTTTCAATTAAACCATAAACTTGAAAAACAACCAATTTCATAAAAACATTTTTCCATTAAATATAAAACCTTTATAATGTGAAAATAATAATTTATTTAATATATATGAAAAACAATTTAAGCTTTCAAAATTTAATCATTCTTAATTTTGTTTGTTATCATCAAAATCAATATTATGTTAACATAAATGTTAACATTTTATATATTTAATATTTAAATTGTAGGATTGGAGGCTATGTAAGATCAAATATAAGGGAAAACCTAGTGTACAAGAAGAGCTGGAGAATATTATTAGATCATTTCAAGAAGAACAACAACGGCGGCCGCAGGATTCACCAATTCACAACTGTCTGACTACCAAATCTTGAATCTAATAATTGCAATTATCCTGACGACAGTTGCTTTGGTTATTATAATTATTATAATAATCATGATCCGAGTTATTATAATTACCCTGGTTTCATTGATTTTTCTGGCGAACAAGTTCAGCAACAACAATATTTCCAACTAGACAACAACAATATTAATGTTTATGGATCTGACAATAATAATGTTGCAGAAAACATGCTAATGGAAGCAATCAATGTCGAGAATGAACAACTTAATTGATCCGATTAGTGCTTCACTTGCCTCTTATAATTATTAGATCATCATTATCAGCTCTAGCTAGCTACTAATCAGCTGCGGTTTCATCTGACCAAATATATGATTTCATCACTTGCAGTATATCTGTGTTGTTGATTTCATCTCCTACATCTTTGTCTTCTAAACCTTTTCTATATTTTGAGGCAAAAAGATTGTTTCCTCATCAAGTGTACTTTTTGTTTTATTTCAATATATAAAATTCCCCTTATTATTTCCTCGATTTTTAAGTATATCTTTTGTTGCCTTGTAGAGTAGCCCTTGTACGTCCACATTTAATTTAGTTACTTTGATGATCAAATCACGTTTAGTTAGTGTAGACAGTTTAAGTCATGTTATCCAATCGTTATTTTGTTATAGTTAGTTTAGATGTGGTTTATTTGGGAGTTAAAAGTAGTAGTTTATTTGTGTATATATATGTATATTGTGACTAACATGTTCTAGACATAGGATAAGTGTTTTCTAAATTGAGGAGTCTTGATGTGAAGAGTGGTTCGCCCAAAATAACCTTTTTCTCTCTGTAAACTCTCTTTCGTCTATTAAATATTCGAACGTACATAACATATATACATCCTCATACAAACTTACCTAAAGCATTGGTCAATTGTTTAGCTATGTTTGACTTTAACTTCATGCTTCACCAGAGTATCATTAAAAAAAAAATTACCGTAAGGGTAATCCCATTAATCTTCTCCCCACTCATTTAAGAGAAATTTAAATCTCTGTCATTTTACTTTCCATACAAGAAATTTACTATCATTTTTGGGATTGTCTAAATCATTGAGAAATGCATCATAGCAATTTGTTTTCTAGATCATAGCCTCAAAAGTTTGGACTCAGCATACGTTTAACACATTATATTTTGCATTAACATGTATTATTTTATTTAATAAAGGATTTATTATATTAGGTTGTATTGCATTAATATTATGTTATATTAATATCGTACAATGTATGGCACCATACATTGCATAATATTATATATAGAAATGATTATATTATGATTTGTATAAAAAAAAATTATGATTATTCATATCTTAAGAGTTTAATAATTTTATTTTTATCAAATTTACAAATAAAAATAAATTTACTCACCTATGGCTAATGGCTATTATCGGCCATCAAGAACAGCCACCAGCATTCACATTTCAATATCGTTTGATGTTAATTTGGTACCATTTGAATCCTCATCACTGAAAATATATGATTAAAGTTTCAAGATTCAAAATTTTAACCATAGATCTACGAGTGAATGACAGCTCTATTGCTGGTGAAACATATACTGTTGTGTAACAATAAGATTTCTAGTGGTACCAAAATTGACGTCAATCAATACTGGAATGATAATGCTGGCGATTGATTATGGTGGTTGGCGATAGCTAATATTTCAGCTATTCAACTTTACATTTTATTAACTAATTATATATAAATAAAACATTTTTTCATTGATTAAATAATTTTGTGTTTTAAAGCTAATGCAATACTATATAAACCTAGGTAGGACATGCGCTTAAATAATGAGGTCAAACTTACATAAAGTCTTTAGTTAATATCAGGCCAGGACAAGCCAACTTTGACTATAAGGCCTAAAGAATTTATGGAAAAAAGCTCAACATGTTTAATTATGTTCATTCAGAGTATAATCTCATTTTTGTTGAAGCAATGTTGGACCTCGTTGTAAAGAGTTTAGATTATCATCCTTTCTCAATTCAATTCTTAGAGATTTAGTGGGACGCTGTCTTGGTCAAAGGTTAGAGGTTCAATAGTAATTGGACTTGAAGTCAAAGAAGTTAGATTTTCTTGTGCATCTTTTCTCTTAAAGAATGTATCTAAAGTCTTTCATGGCTAATCGTTACCTAAGGAAAAATTATTTTTATATATAAAAGTTACTAGACCACTAACAAAGCAATGACAAAGAATTATTATTTAAAAAATAAATTGGCATTCAATTAATTTGTAATTTCTCGTAAGTGGAGACGAGATCTTTTTTTTTTTTTTCAAGTTTCTAAGTTAGCTAGTTATTAACTATTTGCTAATGGTGGAAAACTAGAAACTAGAAATTCATTATTCCAAAATCAAGACAATCATAAAACTGATATTAACAAAATCGATGTTCAAGATCAAGATTTACCTTGAATTGAGAAGTTCTGCTAATTCGTCAGTCGATCAAGCATCATCCATGGACAAAAAAAGTTGATCTTCTTCGTTTAAGCTTTGAAAAAAAAATCAATTTAGTATTTCCTCATGGTGAAAGGAATTCATATCTATTGAAAATAGATGTAGGCAATTAAAATCTTAAAATTAACAAATTAATTAATTTTTGAAAATATTGTTCATTGTTACTGTTCATCGATAATGTTCACGATTACTGTTCATTCGCATAAAAAATATTAATTTTCTAAAAATACAATACATTACAGAAATTAAATGACATTAAAATTTTTACGTGGTTCGAATTAATCAATTCTACATGCACGAGGCAACACCCAGATGAAAAGTAATTCAATAAGTTGAGATATTACAACTTATGGATTTACCAAACATAAGACTCTCATTTATAGTTTATCAAAATACGGTTTACTCAACCTTAGACTGAATCTTTTTCTCTTAAATAATTGCTACCCCTTTTAATCCAAAACTCTCAAGACACTTCGCAAAGTGATCAATAGCAATTTCTCAATGTCTAGTGATGCAAAATCCACATAAACTCTCTACAGAGAAGAAAAGGAAATAAGAAAATAAATCAACACAACAATAAGTGCTAAATCTGGATTTTTTTGGGGAAGTGATACAGCGGAAGTTTAATGTTCAAAATATTCTGTTGATTCTAGAGAATACCGGAATAAAAGAACAACTAAATTCACGTTGATTCAAAGAATACCATGAATTTAGGGGTTAAGACTCGTTGATTCCTCAGAATACCGAGAATTAACTAAATTCAACTACTCACACAGAGTTTTGAAAACTGAAATATTATTTAACTCAAAAATCTATCTCTCTCTCTACTTGTAAAAGCTGCAAAAGACACTTATTTATACTAGGGGTGTCAAAAAAGCTCGTCCGGACCGGATCCGGACCGGACCCGGGCAATCCGGTCCGGGCTAAATCCGGACCGCACATACTAAAAAAGCGGATCCGGATTTCAGAATTTCAAACTCGAACATATCCGGGCACGGTTCCGGGTTCAGCACCAAAAACCCGGACCCGGACCAGGTTTCTTAATAAAATTAAAAAAAAAGAAAATATAAAAACAAAAATCAAAACCCAAATCGCCAAAATCCCTAATTCCCTTCATCCATTCCCTATCGAAACAAATTGAAAGGCATAAGCAGCAACGCTGCCATCGGCTACCATCCGCCGTCGCCGTGGGCATTCAGCATCAGCCACCACCTACCATCACCGTCGCGTCTCTTCTCGTTTGCTGACTCGGCTTGGCGCGTAGATTTGCTCGGTTGCTCCATCTCCCGTGCGGCTGTGACACTGTGACAGTGAGTTGTTGGCTTGTTTCGAGTTCGTGCAGCCCCCTCCGGTGCCGTCAGCGCCACCGTCTCGAAGACTCGAACTGTCCATCGCCACTTTCTCAACCACCATCACTCGGCGGCTCTGCCATCACAGCCACCACTACCAGCCGCAGGTATTGATTTTTACTTCTTACATTTGCCGATTGCCGAATGCCAATGCATCATCTTTATTCTTTACATCCTTTTGAGTTTAGCAGTCAAAATCAGAATCAAGGGAAAAAAATTGTCAAACACATAGTTTGGCATTACGCCTGTATTTTAAGATTAGGACTTGACTTTACAGTGTTGGCATGATTTCATAGTATTCTGATTGTCATCATTCATTAATGTTTCTAGTTCAAATACATGATCAAAAAAAAATTTTCTTTTCATATAATTTTTCCGACTTAGTTAAAAAAAATGATGAAATTATTATGATTATTTGGTGTTATACTGTTTTATTTATGTTTTGTATTTTTTTGGATGCTGATTTGGTTGGTTATTGTATGCTCGAGATGATTTTTGATAATAATAAACATAAATAATACAGTAAGATTTTTTATGATATTAATCATGTATAATATTAAAATATGAAATTTAGTATTTTTGACAGCCTCCTTAATTTCTTTGCTATTGTAACAATAGAGCAATGCAATGTCGGACAACGTGGAAATCAATTCATCAAGTGCTCCAGTTTTATCTCGTAATATTGAAGATAAAACTGATAATGAGATTGAGGAAATTTCAGTATCAACCGTGAATGATAAGAAGAGTAAGGAAGAAACTGGAAAAAAGAAGAAAGTCTCTGAAGCTTGGGAGCACTTTACAAAAGTAATGGTTAATGAAGAACAAAAGGCAAAGTGCATGCATTGTAGTGCAATTTTAAAGGCAAAATACCAATCTGGGACTACGACTTTGAATAGACACGTGGCATTTTATTTTGAGAAGAATCAACCGAAAATAGAAGAAGCACTTAAGGGAAGTCTCAAAGTAATTAAAAGAGAGGATGGAACTTGTGGCATTGGTTATGGTAGTTTTGATCAAAATGTTTTGCGGAGTTTGATAGCAAGAATGGTTATAATGCATGAGCTTCCACTTAGATTCGTGGAATATGTAGGCTTTCGAGAGATGATGGCACATGCTAACCCTGTGGTTAAGCCAATGAGTAGAAACACTTTGAAGAGCGAGATCTTGAAGTTATATCAAATCGAGAAGGTTAAGACTTTGCATTTATTGGGGAAAAATCATGGTAGAGTGGCTGTTACTACGGATTTATAGACAGCTAGTAATCAGAAAAAAAGGTATATGGTTGTGACAGCCCATTTCATTGATAACTCCTGGAAATTACATAGTCGAATCTTAAGGTAATTTGTCTATAATTTTTTTATTTGGTTAATTTTTCTTTCAAATTGTTTATTACATATATTAGATTTTTTTTAAGTTTAAATTGTAATATATTTTAAATTTGTATATTTAATACCGACTTTTGAATATTTGATAGGTTTATTTATGTTCCAAGCCCCCATACTGCTGACGCCCTTTCTAATGAGTTAGTACAATGCTTATTGGATTGGAACGTGGATAGAAAGTTATCCTCAGTGACATTGGATAACTGTACCACTAATGACGCAATGGTGGAGAAATTGCTGCTAAGGTTTGATACTGATTCCTTAATTTCTGGTGGTAAATTTTTTCATATGAGATGTACTGCTCATATATTGAACTTGGTTGTGCGGGATGGGCTGAAAGTCATAGAAAGTGAGGTTGGAAAGATTAGAGAGAGTGTGAGTTATTGGACACAAACCCCAAAAAGATATGAAACTTTTGAGCTAGCTGCTAGACAATTAAAAATTAATTGTAAAAAAAATTTGAAATTGGATTGTCCTACTCGTTGGAACTCTACTTATGCCATGCTTGAAGTAGCATTGATGTATAGAAGTGTTTTTTCTCGGTTGCAACAACGTGAACCTCAGTATAAGAGCTTGCCAAGTGATGAGGAGTGGGATTTAGCAGTCATAATGGTGGAGCATTTGAAATCATTTTACATGTTAACGGAGATGTTTTCGAGCATAAAATACCCAACTGCTAATTTGTTTTTTCCATTGATATGTAAGATGAAATTGTCAATTAATAGATGGCGCACTGATGATAATCTTACTATTAGGATTATGGCTGATAAAATGGCTGAGAAATTAGATAAATATTGGAATGACATTCATCCGATATTAGTTGTGGCTGTTGTGCTTGACCCAAGATATAAAATGATGTTAATTCATTTTTATTTCCCAAAGATATATGGTGATGCAGCAGATGAGCATATTGAGTGTGCACATAAGCTTTGTTATGATTTAGTGAAAGAATATGAATCATAGGCAGTGCATGTAAGTGGTGGGCAGCATGTTGGATTGGAAATTTCTCGTTCTGAATCTTGTTCGAATTCAAATAAGTATTGGGATGTAGACGAGTTTGAAACATTTCAAAGCCAAAATAAATGTACTAAGGTAACTAAGTCAAAGTTGGATAGGTATTTAGATGAGGAGTTGTTGGATTACATTCCAAACTTTGATATTTTAGCCTTTTGGAAGATGCACACAAGCCAATATCCTATTTTGGCTGAGTTAGCTAAGGATATCTTAGTCATTCCTGTATCATTTATCCACCATTGCCTTTGAGTCAGCTTTTAGTGCCTGGGGTAGATTTTTGAGTCCACATCGTAATAAACTTCTTCTGGACACTTTGGAAGCCTTAATGTATGCTTCGAATTGGATTTGGGCTTCTACTTCTCGAGATATAAAGTTATTTGAATTATATTTTAGTAGTATGTATTTGCTTAAAATGCTTTGAATCTTAATGTGTTATTTTTGTTGTAAGGTGGAGTTCCGGAAGATGAGATTTTTACTAGGGAAAAGGTAATTTCTTATGATGATGATGAGCCACAAGCATCGAAAAAAGACATGACATGAACCTTTTTTCTTATTTGCAATTAGATTATTTACTTATTTTACATGGGAGTATTTTGACTCTTTTATGAACTATTTTTTGAGTTGTTGAACATTTTAGGATTTTCATGTGTTGCATTGATAATTGGTGTCACAATTATGAACTTATGATATGTTGGATGTTATTTAGATTTATTGTGTTATTGAATTTAATTTTTTTTTATATAGATTGAATGAGTTTAGGTTAGAAATTGGATGAATTTAGTTATGATATGTTGGATATTATTTAGATTTATTGTGTTATTGAATTTAATTTTTTTTTTATATAGATTGAATGAGTTTAGGTTAGAAATTGGATGAATTTAGTTACGATATATTGGATGTTATTTAGATTTATTGTGTTATTGAATTTAATTTTTTTTTATATAGATTGAATGAGTTTAGGTTAGAAATTGGATGAATTTAGTTATGATATGTTGGATATTATTTAGATTTATTGTGTTATTGAATTTAATTTTTTTTTATATAGATTGAATGAGTTTAGGTTAGAAATTGGATGAATTTAGTTACGATATATTGGATGTTATTTAGATTTATTGTGTTATTGAATTTAATTTTTTTTTATATAGATTGAATGAGTTTAGGTTAGAAATTGGATGAATTTAGTTATGATATATTGGATGTTATTTAGATTTATTGTGTTATTGAATTTAATTTTTTTTATATAGATTGAATGAGTTTAGGTTAGAAATTGGATGAATTTAGTTATGATATGTTGGATGTTATTTACATTTATTGTGTTATTGAATTTAATATTTTTTTATATAGATTGAATGAGTTTAGGTTAGAAGTTGGATGAATTTAGTTATGATATGTTGGATTTTATTTAGATTTATTGTGTTATTGAATTTAATTTTTCTTTATATAGATTGAATAAGTTTAGGTTAGAAATCGAATGAATTTAGTTAGTCGAAAATAGATTGAAATAATTTTTATTTATTATTTGTGTTAAATTTGTATTGTTAGTATGTTATAAGTTTGTATTTGACTATTTTCTTTTGTTAAGCTTGAGATTTATCTTGTAATATGATATACAAGAAACGTAAATGCATGTTGCTTGAATGCTTGTCAAGCATTGCAGCTTCATTCATCTGCCATTGGTTTGAAACATAAATGTTAAACAAGAGTGAATTAAATTCCTTCACAATCAAAATGAGCATAGATGGTAAAAATATCATAATTACGAACAGGTACATGCAAATGTTCACAAGCTGAAGCAAAACAACTTTAAAATCTATTCCAGTAAACACAAGGAAATAGAGAGAAAAGCCCAGACAAAATTGAAAGAAGAGTGAAAAAATTGAAAGGAGTTTGCGGGCTTAGAAGCCCGGATCGAAAAACCCGGACCCGGACATGCCGGGTTTGAGCCCGGACCGGACCCGGAAAAATCAGATTTTAACTCGGATCCGGTCTTATATTTCATTCATCCGGTCCGGTCCCAGGCAACACCAAAATCCGGACCGGACCCGGTTTTTGCCAAGCCTAAGTTATACTAACTAAGATTTATTCTAATTTGACTAGAAAACCTATTTTAATGAGACTTATATCTAAATTAGAAATATTACTCAAATAAGTAACGCCTAAATAATAAGACACTAAATAGGAAACTAAATTAAACTAGAATAAAAATTAATTGAAATATTCATAATATTCTAAATTTAAATCTAATTAGGATTTCTTCAATTTGTTGCTCTGCATCATTCCCTCCAAGTTGGAGAAAATTCTTCCTCGAATTTTATATGTTATAGTCTTCAAGAACATCTTCATGTGCATAAGGATTAATTTTCAAAATAGAGCTTCGACGTAGACGACGAACTTTAAATTTTCTAACTTTTGTAATAACGTCCATCCAGTCACTTCAATGGCGTAAAATAAATTGTTCTATCAATAATTTCTCTAATAATATCTTCTCGTATTGTTCATGTCGAACTTCAACATAATTGAGGAAAAGCAATTTCTTCTCATAATCCACTAACTGTTGAAAAATATCACAACTCTTTTTGTCTTCTTTTGGCAAATCAAGAGAACAACAAGAGATTGTATCAACAACTATCTCTTTTTCCTCCACAAGATCAAAAGATGGATGAACAATTACCTCTTCTCGTTCGATAATGTCAAGATAGTCATCAAATTTTGGTGGATGATTCAAATCAATGTCCGTGTGCGAAGAATTTATTGTAGACATGAATGGCCAATTAATATTCTCTTTGGAAGGAATAATATTGTCAAATGAAACAAAGTCGCCATCTTCCTCATTTTCCTCATAACATGCATCATCAGACAACCGTCAAATCCATGTTTGTGCTTTATGTGTAAAGATTTTCTATTTCTTGAGTTTCTCTAAATCTTGAGAAATTAAATGCAAAATCCTCAACATCTTAATTAAAACATCTCTCAAGATGAAATCTTCACACTGATGTTGTGGTTTCATGATTCAAAATTTTTTTTTCTCTTCTTTTATGTTTTCTCTCTTATTTTTATCCTTTTCTTTTTGTGTGTTTGTGTGTTATGATTAAAACAGAAAATAAATGGCGATAATGAAATTAAAGAAAGTTGTGGGCCAAAAGTATCAATAAGTAAAAGATGGGATTTTCGTCGATGGTGGTCGGCAAATTCAACAAGGATGGACGGATCTGAAAGATTTTGGATTAGTGAGTATGGTGGCAGTGATGGTTTGTCCGAAAAAATGGTGTTTTGGCCGGAAGTGAAGATACTTGACGGTTCGGTGTTGGCTTAGATTCTGGCAAAGGGTTGGTCGATCGGAGGTGGGGAATAATGAAAGAGGTTGAGCTCGTGGAGAGGAGTGGATTGGTAGCGGTGGTGCTGGCTAAATCGCGGGGAAAACTAGCAAACAAGAGCAGTGGCTTATGCGGCGGTTTAGCTTTTTCGGCGATCTGTGGCTGATGTTTGAAATTTGATGGCCGGCTTGCTCTGCCTGTGATGGTGGTGACGATGGATGGAATGGTGATCTAAAAGTTTCGTCGGTAGCTGTAGACGGCGGCCTACTACGGTGCTTTGGGCTACAAACTTTTTTTTTTTTTTGTGAGCTACGGGTTTAAAGGAAAAAAGGTATAGGTATTAAGGATAGTGTAGAACCAGGCTTTTAGCTCTGACACCAAGCTGATGCAGCGGAAGTTTAATATCCAAAATATTCTGTTGATTCTAGAGAATACCGGAATAAAGGAACAATTAAATTCACATTGATTCAAAGAATGCCGTGAATTTAGGGGTTAAAACTTGTTGATTCCTCAGAATACTGAGAATTAACTAAATTCAAATATCACTGAGTTTTAAAACTGAAATATTATTCAACTTAAAAATCTATCTCTCTCTCTACTTGTAAAAGCTACAAAAGACACTTATTTATAATAACTAAGATTTATCCTAATTTGACTAGAAAACCTATTTTATTAAGACTTATATCTAAATTAGAAATATTACTCAAATAAGTACTGCCTAAACAATAAGACACTAAATAGGAAACCGAATTAAACTGTAATACAAATTAATTAAAAAATTCCTAAATATTCTAAATTTAAATCCAATTAGGATTTCTTCAATTTGTTGCTCTACATTAGGAAGAGACTGAATTTTTCTTCTCTACTTTATACTCTGTGTTGCGCACCTTCAATTGTAAAATACCTCTCTTTATATAGGTACTAGGGTTTCACAAAAATTACACTTAAAAAACTTAAATTATTTCCAAATAAGAGTTTCTTTCCTCTTATAATTCCTATGAATCTGAATAGGTAGGAATATGATTTTTTTACCTTATTTGTCTCCCAAAAATATCTAGAGCATCAAACTTTCTGTTTGAACCAATTTCTTCCTTTAAATAGACCTTATGTGCCAATTATATAGAATCTTATCATTAATTGACTTGCTCAATTGCACATCTAACTAAAACTAAAAAATAAATATTCCTAATAAATTAGAATTTTACTAAATTAGGAAATTAATAAATTAATCCCCATTATAAGATATGCAATAAATAAAGTCGCAATTTAACTATACTTGTCATAAAATGCCAACTCTATAAATAGTTGACTTAACACATGGAATGATAAATTCTATTTAGGTCTTCTTCTTCAACTCTTTTTTTTTTTTCCAATTATATAACTAAAATGACAATGTCTAAAATGACAATGTACAAGTTTACAAGATGGATATTTTATTCATATCAATTTATTTTAATATAAAATACTAAATATTAAAAATATTTTTCATTCTTTTACACGAATTGTGACCCATGTTGATCCCTTCAAAGATTTACACTTGGTTAATATAGACTAATGAATACCATTTTCATTGCCAAAGGTAAATTTATTTTAGTTAATGCAGGCTTGCCAAGCAGTGCATGTAATGTTGTATGCCAAACATACCTTTACATATCTAATTACAATTGATTGGTATTTTATCTTCATAAACAAGGCGTAACGGGTGCATTGCCCGTCCAATAGAATTTAATTGCTTAGTATACGATTATTTTGAAATGCTTCAACGGTCATTGTTTAACGTTTTAATTTTCTTTTTTTAAAAGCTACAACACGGGCACGAATATATTTGGCATTCGCCGTGTAAAATTTTCCCCATACAAAATTGCCCCGAAAATTAATAAAATTACATTTAATGGAAACAACATTGAAATTTAATGCTCGTGCACCGTGGCTTTCACATTTATATGAATTTTAAGTTTGACCCCCTCATTTCTTTTATACTTTGATAGAGCCCTCAAAATTTAACTGTTGGCCTAAGTTAATAAATTTTACGTTATAACGTAATCAAATTTATAATTTCTCTATTATGATCCCTATCAAATCAAAATCTGTGATCGGGTGTTTGGATCGCGAATTAATATATGTGTTGGAGTTCAGTTATATATGTTTTGATGGTGGAGCATAGATACGATAGAGTGTTTTTTTTATTATTCTATTTTTTGAAGAGATTTTATTATCTTTTATAATATATAGTATTTTATTGATTAATATATTTAAATTTATTTGTTGAGATATTAAACTGTTATGAAATTATTGTGGTGCCTTGCGATAAATCTCTTTTTACTATGAACATGGTTGTCATCTACAATAAGTGAAATGAGTAAAACTAAACTAGATTTAAAAAAAATTTGCACACTAAATATTAATTTAGTGTCATCATTTTTTTATTATGGACATGATCATTATCTACAATACCTTGTATATCATTAAATATTAGTGTGCAAATTTTTTTAATTTAGAAAAGTAATAGTGAACATGTCAATTTTATGTTTTGGGCATTATTATAATTGATTCATGAATCTTATGTCCTATTATGGCCATGGAGAATATAAATATCGTACCTGAGCTTGATCTTGCCTAAGATGTAATAATATTGGCTAATGTAGCTCTATTAATGAATTTTTGCTTCTCCTATAAAACCAATGTAGGGGCCTTATTGAAAAAGTAATAACTACAAGGTCTAATTGTAATTTTCCTGAAAATTAGGGACCTAAATGTTTGATACCTTGGCGCCCAAAAAAC